>CM035847.1:221295742-221771300 GCA_020510985.1 Pholidichthys leucotaenia | reverse complement strand
TACTGTTTTTACTCTTCCAATGTCTCTATTAAACATAAAAAAATAGTCAATCCTTGAGTAAGATGAATGTGGAGTTGAGTAAAATGTATAGTCTTTTACACTGGGGTTGAGTTCCCTCCACACGTCACAGATTCCCAATTCTTTTAGTAGCATCCGAGTCTTCCTGTTTTGGGTGTTATTTTGATGTGGGGAATTACCAGAAGCATCCCAGTATGGATTCAGTCTAAGACTGAAGTCCCCACCACATATCACTAAACCTTGAGCTTTAGTTATCATTAGGTCGAATACATTTTTATAAAATTTCCAGTTAGCCCCTGGGGGAGCATACACATTCAGCAGGGTGATATCTTCTCCCTCTAGCCGCCCAGTTACCAAACTGTATCTCCCTTCTTTATCTTTGTGTTCTGATTTTTTTTCAAATGTAATTTTGGTTGATATCAATGTCGCTACTCCCCTCCTCCTCCCTGATTTATATGAAGATGAAGAGATCATTTTAAACCCTTGTCTACTGAGTTTATTGTGTTCCACGTCTGTTAGGTGGGTTTCTTGTAAAAGTATTATTCCTGCTTTGTCTTTTTTCATTTTGCCTAGAATCTTGGATCTTTTAACTGGATTCAGGATTCCTTTTACATTATATGAAATTATTTTGGTTACACCCTGTTTCTCCATTGTGTTGTTTTGTTTAGTATAACTGTGTGGTGGCCCTCTTTTGTGCTACTCAGAAACTGAAAGAATATTAAAAACAAGAAAAACATTAAGAACATAGTGTAAAAAACTTTAAAACAAAAAGCTGTCATAAGAACTTCCTGAGCTGAGGTCTTTTTAAAGACCCTGTAAGAGCCTTGATGGAGTGAAGGCTCTGAGGGAAATTCCTCAAACTCTGTTACGTGTTGAGGGCCCTCTCTTACCACTGAAAGTAGTCCCATGCTTTTAACGTGAGTTTCAGAACCCAATCCAAACTTGTAATGATTTTTTTTTTTTTTTTTCCTTTTATGCCTAAACCCTGTGAAATTGTGTGCACCCTCCCACCCCCATCACATCATTCACGCAAAAACAGTATTTATTAGTATGAGGAGAACATGTGGATTATTGTCACATTTCTATTTTAACAAGTTTTTTTTTTTTTTTATTACAAAGACTTATTTGTTTCAAATAATATGATTGTTCCATGAAATGTTTTACCACATGCTGAATATGCATCTCCTTTAATGTTTGTTACCTTGTATGAGGGGGGTTGGATGTGCGGATTGATTCAAGAGAAAAAAAAAAAAAAAAAAAAAAGGTCGCTATTCCAACCTGAAAACGGATAGTTTATCCGCGACGCTCTGGTGCTGGGTTTCCCGCTGCTGGTCCGTGGATTTTGAAGGTCTTTGTGTTGTCCATGTTTGCGTTTTGATCTTCTCACTCGGGTCTGCTGGGGGTTTAAATACCGTTACCGGGAGGCCTCTTTTCGCCATGTCAGCTGTTGCTTCTTCCGCCGAATTATAGAGACACGTTTCATCGCCGTAGAAGACCCTTAACTTCGCAGGAAATGGTGTCTGAAAGCGCAATTTCTTCTCTCTTAACACCTTTTTCGCGTCATTGTATTCCCTGCGCTTTTTAAGGACCTCCGGGGCGTAATCGTGTTCCACGTAGACTTTTCTCTCCTGGTGCATAAATCCTTTTTTCTGCCAGGCCAGTCTTACAACCTCTTGTTTTATTTTGAAATTGGAAAATCTTACCAACACCGAACGTGGGGGCGCTTCCGCCGCCGGCCTAGCGGCTAATGAACGATGTGCCTTTTCTATCTTCAAGTCGGTGGTTTGTGGAATATCCAATTTCTCTCTTAGTAAGGATTCCACGCATTCTGCCATTGAGTTAAAACCATTTTCGGTTCCTTCTATCAGACCATGAATTCTTATGTTGTCTCTTCTTTGTTTTCCTTCTTGGTCGGTTAGCTTAGCCTCTATAGCTGCTTGTCTTTTGCGTAGGTCTAGCACAGAATCTTCGAGCACTTTTATTCGATCCTCTGTTTCCAAGATTCGGTTCTCGGCCTGGTCCACTCTGCTGTTTGTCCTTTTCAATTCTTCTCTGAATTCCCGAAATTCGGCCGTAACATCTCGGCGAAATTGTCGTAGCTCCTCAAATAGTGATTTCAGGCTAACCCTTTTGTTAGCTATCACCAGTTCCTCGTCTTCTGAACGGAGATCTTCCAGTTCGGATTCTCCGGCCGATACGTGTCCTGGCCTGGAGAATTTCAGTTTCTTCTGTTTTCCTTTAGACATGATGATTTTGTCTTTTGATTTTCACTCCTCCAAAAATCCGTTAAGTTTGATTTTCAAGGTGTTATCCTGGATTGGGTCTGAGAACTTCAGTGTCAAGCTGCAGTCGCCATGGCGTCCAGACCGGAAGTCCCCTAAGTGTGGTTCTTTTAAATAGTTTTTAGTTTCACACCATATTTTGATCATATGCTTTACAAATGGATTTTTAACTTGTTTTTGTAATTTTTTTGCCGAATCTGAGTATATAAATATGGGAAGAGGTAAAGGTAAATTGTATGATTCCATCTCCGTCCAGTGAGGGAGATCATTTGATGAAAAATAATATGTCATAGATCTCAGTTGTGCCGACCAATAATACAACATAAAGTTTGGACATTTCAGACCTCCACGATCAAATGGTAAATATAATAAGGACAGACGTAATCTAGCCCTCCTGTTGTTCCATATAAATTCCACTAACTTTTTTTTAATTCTTGAGAATAGATCTAAAGGTGGTGGTAAGGGAATGTATTGAAATAAATAAAGTATTTTAGGTAAGATATTACTTTTAAGTATATTGATTCTCCCGATCATCGACATTGGTAGTGACATCCATCTCTGAAGTAACTCATTAATGTCCATCATTAAGGCTTCATAGTTGACACTGGCGACTGATTCTAGCTTAGGCACAATTTGGATTCCTAAATATTTAAACTGATTTACAACATTGAATTGATTTACCTCAGGAGCTGGGTGATTTCTCTGGGTCTCATTTAGCATTAATATTGAAGATTTAGTTTTATTTATTTTATATCCTGATATTTCCCCAAAATTCTTTATTAAATTCAACAAGGTCGGAATTGATTTTTTAAGATTCGACATAAACAATATTATGTCATCGGCATACAGGGAGATTTTATGTTCTGTTGGTCCAACTTTAATTCCATATATTTGTGAATGTAAACGTACCGCCATCGCTAAAGGTTCAATTGCCATAGTAAACAGTAAAGGTGAAAGTGGACAACCTTGTCGACATCCTCTATTGATTTTTATTGATTTTGAAATATTGCTATTTGTTAGGATTTCTGCTGTAGCATTATTGTATATTATCTGAACCCATTTTATGAAATTATTTCCAAGTCCAAACCTTTGTAAGACTTCAAAAAGAAAGGGCCATTCGACTCTATCAAAGGCCTTTTCGGCGTCCAATGATAGGAGAGCTGTATCCAGTGCTTCTTTATTAGAATAAATAATATTAAATAGTCTTCTTACATTATGGAAGCCTTGTCTTCCCTTTATAAAGCCATTCTGATCTCGATTAATAATATTTGGTAAAATTTCTTGTATTCGTCTTGCTAAAATTTTACAGATTATCTTAAGGTCGGCATTTAATAGGCTTATTGGTCTCATATTTTCACATTTATTAGAGAGTTTACCTGGTTTTGGCAACAGTATAATTAAGGCATTATTCATGTATGATGGTAAATTACTATTTTGAAATGCTTCTAAAACCATTTCCAAAAAAGGTTTTATTTTTTTTTCCACAATATCTTTATTGAACCTTTTTTTTTTTTAACAAACATGATACAAACAATCAAACACTAACACTAAAGTACTACAAAAAAAAAAATGCACTAAAAACACCAACAACCACCAGCAAAATCAAATCTTCAACAATGCTCCTCTGTTTAGTCTAGACAATCCAATACATAAGTATACATATTATGTTCACCAGTTTGGAATTTACAAGGTCCACACACATCATTCACCTTCTTCTTCAAGAGTTATGTTTAAATTTTTTACATAATCAATAAAAGGTCTCCATATATTCTCAAACACAATTTCCTTTGATTTCAGTATATATGTTATTCTTTCTAATGGAAGGTTTGTTAACATCTGTCTTAACCACTGAGTCACATCTGGTCTATGAGTCTTTTTCCATAATAGTGCAATACATTTTTTGGCATTAAGCAAACTGAGGTCTATGAATGTTCTTTCACTTTTATTAAAATTATGCTTTTCTGGGTACAGACCCAACAAAAACAGTTTAGGATTCAATATGATTTGTTTTGAGATTATTTTTTCAATTGTTACCCTCACCTCTTCCCAAAACATTCTTATTAATCTACATTCCCATAAACAATGAAATAGGGTTCCTTTACTTTCCATGCATTTTGTGCATGTATCTGGTATATTTTTGTTATATCTATTTAACTCCTCCGGTGTAACATACATCCGCATTAACCATTTGAAATGTATCAATTTAAGGCGTACATTTATTGATTTGGTTTGAGCTTCTGTACAAGCCAATTCCCATTGTTCCTCTGAAATTTCAGTTTGCAGATCTTCTTTCCAGTAGTTTAATCTTTTCAGTGAATTTTCACTTGAAGATAGTGTCAATGAGTTATAAAACTCTGAAATAATACCCTTTCTTTTACTATCTTTCATCATCATTTTTTCCAAGGATGAATAAATAGGTCGAGTGAGAGCTTTATTTTGATTTGATCGAATAAAGTTTCTAAGTTGAAGATATTTAAAAAAATGTGTTCTATTGAGATTAAATTTGATCCTCAGCTCTTCAAAAGACATTATGTTATCTGCACATGGCAAATATAAATCCTGAATCTTTTGTATCCCTTTTAAATTCCATACTTTAAATACAGCGTCCGCTCTCCCTGGTTTAAAATATTGATTACCCCATATTGGACTAAATTGTGACAATAACTGTGGTTCTTTTAAATAGTTTTTAGCTTCACACCATATTTTGATCATATGCTTTACAAATGGATTTTTAACTTGTTTTTGTAATTTTTTTGCCGAATCTGAGTATATGAATATGGGAAGAGGTAAAGGTAAATTGTATGATTCCATTTCAGTCCAGTGAGGGAGATCATTTGATGAAAAATAATATGTCATAGACCTCAGTTGTGCCGACCAATAATACAACATAAAATTTGGACATTTCAGACCTCCACGATCAAATGGTAAATATAATAAAGACAAACGTAATCTAGCCCTCCTGTTGTTCCATATAAATTCCACTAACTTTTTTTTTATTCTTGAGAATAGATCTAAAGGTGGTGATAAGGGAATGTATTGAAATAAATAAAGTATTTTAGGTAAAATATTACTTTTAAGTATATTGATTCTCCCGATCATCGACATTGGTAGTGACATCCATGTCTGAGTTAACTCATTGATATCTGACATTAAGGCTTCATAGTTGACACTGGCGACTGATTCTAGCTTAGGCACAATTTGGATTCCTAAATATTTAAACTGATTTACAACATTGAATTGATTTACCTCAGGGGCTGGGTAATTTCTCTGGGTCTCATTTAGCATTAATATTGAAGATTTAGTTTTATTTATTTTATATCCTGATATTTCCCCAAAATTCTTTATTAAATTCAACAAGGTTGGAATTGATTTTTTTAGATTCGACATAAACAAAATTATGTCATCGGCGTACAGGGAGATTTTATGTTCTGTTGGTCCAACTTTAATTCCATATATTTGTGAATGTAAACGTATCGCTATCGCTAAAGGTTCAATTGCCATAGTAAACAGTAAAGGTGAAAGTGGACAGCCTTGTCGACATCCTCTATTGATTTTTATTGGTTTTGAAATATTGTTATTTGTTAGGATTTCTGCTGTAGCATTATTGTATATTATTTGAACCCATTTTATGAAATTATTTCCAAGTCCAAACCTTTGTAGGACTTCAAAAAGAAAGGGCCATTCAACTCTATCAAAGGCCTTTTCGGCGTCCAGTGATAGGAGAGCTGTATCCGGTGCTTCTTTATTAAAATAAATAATATTAAATAGTCTTCTTACATTATGGAAGCCTTGTCTACCCTTTATAAAGCCATTCTGATCTCGATTAATAATATTTGGTAAAATTTCTTGTATTCGTCTTGCTAAAATTTTACAGATTATCTTAAGGTCGGCGTTTAATAGGCTTATTGGTCTCATATTTTCACATTTATTAGAGGGCTTACCTGGTTTTGGCAGCAGTATAATTAAGGCATTATTTATGTATGATGGTAAATTATTATTTTGAAATGCTTCTAAAACCATTTCCAAAAAAGGTTTTATTAATTTATTCTTAAATTTTTTATAAAGGTCAACTGGAAGACCATCTGGTCCTGCACTTTTTCCTGATTTCATATTATCAATAGCTAGCCCAACTTCTTCTTGACTAATTTTAGACTCCAATATCTCCCTGTTTTCATTTGGAATACACGGTATAGATAGTTCGTTCAAAAACCCATTTAGTTTTGTTAAATCAGGTTCATTTTTGGTATCATGTAATTTTTCATAGTAATCTCTAAAGGTTCTATTAATTTCTAAAGGATCTATAACTACCTGTCCCTTACTTATAATACTGGTAATTGGTGTTTTAATTTCTAATTGTTTAATCTGCCATGCTAATAATTTTCCTGATTTTTCACCTTGTTCATAAAAAGATTGTTTCAATCTTAGAAGACTCGAGGCAGCTCTATTCGCTGATTTTTTGTCGTATTCAGCTCTCAAAATCAGTAATTCATTCTCCAACCTTGGGTCACTTCCTGCATACACTTTTTCCTGAAGACTTTTTATTTTATGTTCCAATTTAGCTCTCTCCTCTCGAGTCTTCTTAGATTTTGATCCTGTATAACTAATAATATGTCCCCTAATAAAAGCTTTGAAAGCCTCCCACTTTACACATGCTGATGTTTGTGTAGTATTGATGTCAAAGAACTCGTCTATCTGTTTTTCTATATACTTGACAAATTCCTCATCCTGAAGCCATTTATGCTGAAATTGCCATCTACCTGATTCCTTTGTCAATTTTTTATCTACATATATTAGACAACAGGGTGCATGATCAGAGATCACGATGTTATCATAAAAGCAGTTTTGAATCTTGGACCTTAATTCTGTGGAAATCAAAAAATAATCAATACGTGAGAATGTCTTGTAGGTACTGGAATAACAAGAATAGGCTTTAACTTGTGGTTTCATTTCTCTCCATATATCTAACAATCTCAATTCTTTCATAAAATGATTAATAGTCATCCTACATCCAATGTGCGTACAATCCAGTCCTGTTGATCTGTCTATACCTGGATTCAATGTACAATTAAAATCCCCTGCTATTATATGTTGCCCTGTAAGTGATGATAAGATAAGAAATAAATTAGCAAAGAACTTCTGATCATCTATATTGGGACCATATAAGTTCACCAGATTTATATTTTCTAATAACAAAGAACCTTGAATGATTACATATCTTCCAAATTTGTCTCCAATTACATTTTTCACTTGAAAAGGAACTGATTTATGTATGAGAGTCATAACTCCCCTGGCTCGGGATGAAAATGAAGAGGTGAATACACTTCCTTGCCATCTACTCCTAATTCTTTTAACATCCTCCTCTATTAGATGAGTTTCTTGTAAAAACACAATTTTTGAACCCATGTCTTTTATTTTATTCATAACTTGTTTAAGTTTTTTTAAATTTTGTAGACCTCTGCAATTCCATGAAGTTAAATTAAGATTAACACTTTGGTTTATGATCAATAGAGAGTTTGGGATTACCTTGCAGTGTAAACATGCTCATACAGAGAAGCAAAAACATGAGTGGTTGAACATTCATCCTACAAACTACACACAAACAAATTTCCCCTTCCCACACTTGTGGCAAACCCCTCAAAATCAAAAGAAAAATTCCGTCTCCCGATATAGCCATCGACCGTTCCACACCCACGGGGAACAGCCTAAGCCACTCCTTCTTCATCCTCCCAATCACCCTAACTCTACTGCTTTTAATGACGTAACATTAACTCTCCTCTGTAGTTTTCCAACTTAACTCCAAAATTTTTAACAACTTTGTACATCATAGTTTTTTTTGTTTGTTTTGTTTTTGTTTTGTTTTTTTAATATATAATACAATCTATATTTTGTAAACTTACTATTTACTTCAAGTCAGTCAGATGCCTGTGCAAATGCTTAATTATTCTACCTTATATTTTGTTCATGCTTAGCTCCCACCAGTCTCTTCTTCTTTGATCTTCTTGATGAACTCCTGCGCCTCCTCTGGGGTCTTGAAGATGTGGGTTCTGCCCTCATACGTGGTCAGCAGTCTCGCAGGATAGATTACACCATGACGAATCCCAAGGTTGCGCAGCTCCTTACGTATGGGATCAAACTGCTTCCTCAATTGCTGGATTCCTGTGGCCAAATCTGGGTAGAACCGCACCTGCTGGTCCTGGTGTTTAATCTCTCCTTTAGCTCGTGCAGCGTTGAAGATCTTCATCCTGTCTCTGTTGCTAAGAAACTTCATAATTAAGGTCCTCGGCGGTCCCTTATCTCTCCGTGGGCCAATACGATGTGCATTTTCCAGAACCACTGCTGATTGCAATTCCTCGCTGCCCAGCACCTCCGGAATCCACTTTTCCAGAAAGGAACATACGTCCCGACCTTCTGATTCCTCTGGAAGACCCACCAGCCTCAAGTTATTCTGTCTCGACCGAGATTCCAAATCCAAAATATTATTTTCCAGAGATTTATTTTTTTTTTTCCAAAGTGCGCACCTTTAATTGAAGACGGGTGACGTCATCTTCAGCACTAGCGAGACGGAGCTCCATCTGCGCCGTTCGTTCTACACAGTCACCCAATTCCTTTCTTATTCCTTCCAACGCTGTCATAATCCCATCAAATCTAGAGGAAAAGTCCGCTCTCATTGAACTCATGGCAGCCATCAGCGCATCTGCGCCTCCCCCCGCAGACATCGCACCGTTGCCAGCCTCCTCCGCCATATATGGAGTTTTATTTGCTGCGTCACAGACCTGAAAGTCCGTTAATTTGGACTGTTTCGGCGGCTCGCTTTTTCCTTTGCCTGGTTTTCCAGCCTTAGGCTTCGCCGACATATCCTCGCCCAAACGCTGGGATACGTTCTGTCCTAAATGAGAGAGTTGTTTGCCAATTTTTTTTCTCCAGGAGCAGAGCAGAGTGAGACACGTCCATCCTACGTGGCAGCCATAACCGGAAGTCAAAAAAAAAGGTTTTATTAATTTATTCTTAAATTTTTTATAAAGGTCAACTGGAAGACCATCTGGTCCTGCACTTTTTCCTGATTTCATATTATCAATGGCTAGCCCAACTTCTTCTTGACTAATTTTAGACTCCAGTATCTCCCTGTTTTCATTTGTAATACACGGTATAGATAGTCCGTTCAAAAACCCATTTAGTTTTGTTAAATCAGATTCATTTTTGGTATCATATAATTTTTCATAGTAGTCTCTAAAGGCTCTATTAATTTCTAAAGGATCTATAACTACCTGTCCGTTACTTATAATACTGGTAATTGGTGTTTTAAATTCTAATTGTTTAATCTGCCATGCCAATAATTTTCCTGATTTTTCACCTTGTTCATAAAAAGATTGTTTCAATCTTAGAAGACTCGAGGCAGCTCTATTCGCTGATTTTTTGTCATATTCAGCTCTCAAAATCAGTAATTCGTTCTCCAACCTTGGATCACTTCCTGCATACACCTTTTCTTGAAGAATTTTTATTTTATGTTCCAATTGGACTCTGTCCTCTCGAGTCTTCTTAGACTTTGAACCTGTATAACTAATAATATGTCCCCTAATAAAAGCTTTGAAAGCCTCCCACTTTACACATGCTGATGTTTGTGTAGTATTGATATCAAAGAACTCATCTATCTGTTTTTCTATGTACTTAACAAATTCCTCATCCTGAAGCCATTTATGCTGAAATTGCCACCTACCTGGTTCCTTTGTCAATTTCTTATCTACATATATTAGACAGCAGGGTGCATGATCAGAGATCACAATGTTATCATAAAAGCAGTTTTGAATCTTGGACCTTAATTCTGTGGAGATCAAAAAATAATCAATACGTGAGAATGTCTTGTAGGTATTAGAATAACAAGAGTAGGCTTTAACTTGTGGTTTCATTTCTCTCCATATATCTAGCAATCTCAATTCTTTCATAAAATGATTAATGATCATCCTACATCCATTGTGCGTACAGTCCAGTCCTGTTGATCTATCTATACCGGGATTCAATGTACAATTAAAATCCCCTGCTATTATATGTTGCCCTGTAAGTGATGATAAGATAAGAAATAAATTAGCAAAGAACTTTTGATCATCTATATTGGGACCATATAAGTTCACCAGATTTATATTTTCTAATAGCAAAGATCCTTGAATGATTAAATATCTTCCAAATTTGTCTCCAATTACATTTTTCACTTGAAATGGGACTGATTTATGTATGAGAGTCATAACTCCCCTGGCTCGGGATGAAAATGATGAGGTGAAAAAACTTCCTTGCCATCTACTCCTAATTCTTTTTACATCCTCCTCTATTAGATGAGTTTCTTGTAAAAACACAATTTTTGAACCCATATCTTTTATTTTATTCATAACTTGTTTAAGTTTTTTTAAATTTTGTAGACCTCTGCAATTCCATGAAGTTAAATTAAGATTAACGCTTTGGTTTATGATCAATAGGGAGTTTGGGATTACCTTGCAGTGTAAACATGCTCATACAGAGAAGCAAAAACATGAGTGGTTGAACATTCATCCTACAAACTACACACAAACAAATTCCCCCTTCCCACATTTGTGGTAATCCCCCCAAAATCAAAAGAAAAATTCCGTCTCCCGATATAGCCATCGACCGCTCCACACCCACGAGGATCAGCCAAAGCCACTCCTTCTTCATCCTCCCAATCACCCTAACTCTACTGCTTTTAATGACGTAACATTAACTCTCTTCTGTAGTTTTCCAACTTAACTCCAAAATTTTTAGCAACTTTGTACATCATAGAGGTTTTTTTTTTAATATATAATACAATCTATATTTTGTAAACTTGCTATTTGCTTCAAATCAGTCAGATGCCTGTGCAAATGCTTAAATATTCTACCTTATATTTTGTTCATGCTTAGCTCCCACCAGTCTCTTCTTGGATCTTCTTGATGAACTCCTGCGCCTCCTCTGGGGTCTTGAAGATGTGTGTTCTGCCCCCATACGTGGTCAACAGTCTCGCAGGGTAAATTACACCATGACGAATCCCAAGGTTGTGCAGCTCTTTACGTACGGGATCAAACTGCTTCCTCAATTGTTGGATTCCTGTGGCCAAATCTGGGTAGAACCGTACCTGCTGGTCCTGGTGTTTAATCTCTCCTTTGGCTCGCGCAGCGTTGGAGATCTTCATCCTGTCTCTGTAGCTGAGGAACTTCATAATTAGCGTCCTCGGTGGTCCCTTATCTCTCGTTGGGCCAATTCGGTGTGTGCTTTCTAGGATGATTGATGATTGCAGCTCCGCGCTGCCCAGCGCCTCCGGAATCCACTTTTCCAAAAAGGAAGGCCCTACTCTTTTTAGTTTATATATGTTTCCATTAGGCAATATCATTAGAAAGCACTGTATACATTTTCATTGTTACGCAGACGACACACAATTATACCTGTCAATGAAGCCCGATGATTGTAATCAATTAGCCAAGTTATATCCCTGTCTTGAGGAACTCAAAGCCTAGATGACTTGTAATTTTCTGCTATTAAACTCAGATAAGACTGAAGTCATTGTTGTTGGTCCAAAAAAAACCTTAGAAATTCCTTTCCAAATCATACTCTTAATTTGGATGCCGCTACTCTCACTCTGAATAGTTCTGTGAGGAACCTTGGAGTTATTTTCAAGATCTGTTCTTTAACTCACATATTAAATTTGTTTCTAAGACTGCCTTCTATCATCTGCGCAATATTGCCAAGATTAGGAGCATCTTGTCTCTGAATGATGTTGAGAAACTGATCCACGCCTTTGTCAGCTCTCGATTAGATTATTGTAACTCATTATCAGGTTGTCCTAAAATATCCTTAAAAAGTCTTCAGTTGATCCAAAATGCTGCTGCAAGAGTTTTAACTGGTTCTAGAAAGAGAGCTCATATCTCTTCGGGTCTGGCCTCCCTTCATTGGCTTCCCATAGAGTTTAGAATTAAGTTTAAAATCCTTCTTCTCACTTTCAAAGCTGTTAATAATCAGGCCCCCTTATATATAAAAGATCTGATATTACCCTATCATCCTAACAGAGCACTACGCTTCCAAAATGCTGGATTACTTGTAATACCCAGAATCTCCAAAAGTACAATGGGAGGCAGAGCCTTCTGCTATCAAGCTCCTTCTCTGTGGAACCAGTTACCACTCTGAGTCCGGGAGTCAGACTCGAGCTCTGTTTTTAAGAACAGGGTAAAATCCTTCTTTTTCAATATAGCCTACGATTAGGGAGGGATCTTGTGTCTCTTAACCCCCCTTTTGTTCTGCTGTTAATAGATTCAGACTGCCGGTTGACCTGCAATAATGTATTTGGCTTCTCACTGTTCATGTTCTTTATGTCTGTTCTCTTCATCCTCTCTATCCCCTCACCCCCAGCCAGTCGCAGCAGATGACTGCCCCTCCCTGAGCCTGGTTCTGCTAGAGGTTTCTTCCTGTTAAATGGGAGTTTTTCCTTTCCACCGTCGCTAAGTGCTTGCTCACAGGGGATCGTCTGATTGCTGGGTCTTTCAGAAATTGTGGGGTTTTCCTTGCATTTGGTAGCGCTATGAGATGAGTTTTGTTGTGATGTGGCGCTATATAAATAAAGCTGAATTGAATTGAATTGAATTGAATTAAAGAGCCTAGGCTGCCGTAAACAGGCCCCTGTTATAGGCATAGCGTGATGATGCCATCTGTGCCTGCGACATCACGTCCGTGCTGCTTGTTGTAATATGGGAATATACAACATTCACCTCCCCTCTGGGAAAAAACAAAACCATTATTAACATCAAGGCAGGCATATGAACTCACAATAATTTAATCCTGAACCTGGGCCACCGGATGGACTACCGGTAGACCCTGCACAGTTAAGTGGGTTCTTTTATGATACGATACAATATGATACGAAACAACTTTATTGTCAGTTATTACTGAAATTTGTTTTGCAGTTCATAGGACACTCCATTTTCAAACATAGATTGGACAAACATACAGGTTGCATTGTGGTCTATATGAATCATATATCCCATAACCTACATATGTTTAAGCATGTGAGAATGTTTGGTGATTACATATGTAAAGCGACTTCACACCTCAGAACAGGACAAAGGGTCTCAACCGCCAGTGAAGATCAAAGAGCATCCGAGGCGCTGCGGTGGAGACCAGATGGGTCGCCCTGACCCCCCAGGGCCAGGTGGAGGAGTACGGAGACAAAAGAGGGGATTAAGATAGTGAGGGATGTCAGCTTTTGATATGCATGTCTTTTGTTCTGTGCGAGTATAAGTTCGTATAGCCGAAGGTGTTCGCTCTCTTACTTCTTCTGCTGCTGCACCTAGATGAGACTTGTTAGAGGAGCTGATAATAAACTTTGGTTTATGAATCACATCGCCTCGTTATTTCAAGCTCCTCTACATGCATAAAACATTCCAGTTGGACACACCATACAAATAAAAATAAAACAGTGAGGACAGGCATAACAGCACATGTTTAGACCGCGGGCTTGATGGTATTCGGCTATTCCCTGATTCTGGTTCTGCAGCAGAATAGATAGGTGGATAAATTAATTTTTGAGTTCATTGTGTTTAAAATGTAGGAATTCTGAATTGTCTGTTTGAGGGAAGAAGTTGGTATTCACTGTTTAGAGCACAGGAGGAGTCAGAGGAGATGGAGTTGGCTAACCTGATCATGCTTTTTCTGTGTGCTTGGCGAAAATTATTTATGAGTGGTTGTTCAATGATCTTTGTGCAGATTTTTATTTGATTATTGAATTTAGTTGTAAGTTTAACAGTCAGGCTGCTAAACCAGACCATGCCACTGTAGTTGACTGTGCTCTGTCTAAACACATTAAAGTAGAGTCATTGTTGCAGTTCAACTTCAGGGGGCCTTTGGTGAACCTGCGGTGGGCACGCCCCTGGAGGCGCTGGCTGCAGCAGACCTGGGTGCGCTCTCTTGTCAGCGAAGTCCCACTCCGGGTCCCACACTGGCTGGATGGGTTCCTGCATTGCGGCTTCATCTGGGGCAGCTGCTCTTACCTTTCTCAGATGATTGGCGTGCCATCTCGAACCATCGGCCATCTGGAAGATGGCTGGCCCCAATTGCACGGTGATCATCATCGGCGGTGATTGGAGCATCTGCAGGTCCAGGCGTTCGGATTGGCGTACCCAAACCCAATCGAATACTGCAAGTGGCAATCTGTTCGGCTGCATTCAGGGCTGCTGCTCTCTCATCCCGGATGCTGGTTGTTGTTGTGGCGGCATGCCATTCACGCCAGCGGCAGGACATGCTCTGGATTGGTGTTGCTCTGCTGGGTCCTGCTCGGCCATGAACTCTCTCCTGCAGCGCTGCAGTGGCTCCCTGAGGCTGAAGCCAGGCGAAGATCTGAGACAAGTCCGGATTACGTCCTCTCTCTCCTGGTGCTGGTTGTGGTTGTGGTGGTGTGTTGCTTTCGCCAGTGACAGGATGCATCCTGGGTTGTCGTTGTTCACCGGGGTCCCTCTTGGCCACAGACTCCCTTATCTGCAGCTTTACGTCGGCTCCCTGGGGCTTATGCCGGGCGAGGATCAGAGATGAGTCTGGTTTATGGCCTCTTTCCATGTGATGGCATCGCTGCCACCTAGCTGGGTAGGAGTGCGTGCTTGTTCAGTGTGTTGGGGATCTGCAGTTACCACAGGTTTGGTGTCTTGTGATGTTTCTTTGTCCCATAACGTTCACCTCGGCGTCCTTCTGAGAAGGTTGCGGTGTAGTCGGGTTCTTCTGCCATGGTAACTGCTTGTGCTAGCAGGGTCTGCTGTCATGGGTCACCTAGCTGCAAAGTTAGCTCGTCGGCGACCTCCAGCTGAAATGCTAACTCCACTGCTTACGCCAGCGGCAGCATCAGCAGCTTTGCCTGCGGCCGCGGGTTACTGATATGGTCTGCTAGCTGGTCCCACACCATTCCATCCTCTAGTTGCCCAAACCTGCACGTGCTTGTCAGAAAGCAGAGGTCTGCGACATACTGTTGGGCCGTCTCTCCCACTCCCTGTTGGCGTTGGCGGAGCTGGATTCGTCTAGCCACCTCACTCTCTGGCTGGGGTGCCAGATGTGCGTCCATCTTCAGGAAAAATGTTTTTTCCTCCAGAAGACCAATTTTTCTCCTCGTTGCCATTATTATGTCTGGAAAACAGGGACAGCGGAAGCAATGGCTGTGCTGAACGGTGGTTTTATTAACAAGTTGGTAGCACGTGTTATGGTACAAAACAAGCTAGCATTAGCAGGATACAGGCAGTGTGTTGGGTAGAGGTGGAGCGCCAAAGAGCCTAGGCTGCTGTCAACAGTCCCCTATACTGTAAGCACAGCGTGATGACATCATCCATGCCTGTGCCATCACATCCGTGCTGCTTGTTGTAATATGGGAATATACAACAGGAGCGAACTGAAGATCAGAGTTTATAGAAGTTGTGATTACCAACAAAAGCTTTTCTACTAAATATTAAATGAATTTCACTAAGTGTGTGCAATACGTATTCCCTGTGTCATTCCACTTCGTTAAATATAACTTGTTTTGTGAACACATTTGCCTTGATTTCTTTGTATTATGTATAGATTACTTGGGTTGTTACTGATATCTGTTGAAAATCTCAGGTTAATGGCTCCATCAGAAATATGTTAATGAGAAAAATGTTGATGTTGTGGTGGTATTGTGTGGGGGATTCTCCACCCAGAGTCGGGAGCTGGGGGGAAGAGGGAAGAATGGACTGAAGGAGGAAGTGATACTGGGGGGTCTCAGACAGAACAGAAAAGACTATTCGCCCCCTGGGGAGTTCAGGAGGTGCCAGAGCCGCTGGAGGAAGAGAGGGTGTGAGAAGCGGGACTGGCATTATGTGACGTTAATGTGCCACACGTCTTTGTTCCACTGAATGTATTGTTGTTGGGCTCCCTGGGTCTCATGGCACAGAATTAAAGGTTATTAAAGGAAGGTGCACAGAGACCCAGATAGAGTTGTACTGTACTTGATGTTGGAAGAGAAATGAAGTTTGTGTGTCGTTCAGCTTGCCGCCTCGTCTGTTTCCTTTCTTCCACATTGGTGACCCAAGACGTGCCATGGAGAACAAGCCGAGCACCGCATCGGAGACTACCTGGAAAGAGAGCACCAGCGCAGCATGCGCTGTCTCAGTCAAGCTCCCAGACTTCTGGCTTCACAACCCGACCTCGTGGTTCCTGCACATAGAAGCCCAGTTCGCACTCCACGAGATAACGGACGACACAAAATATTAGTATGTGGTTGCTGCGCTGGATGCATGCGCCACACAACAGGAAACAAGCCTGCTCCAGGAGTCGCCGGCCCAAGGGAAATATGAAGGGCTCAAGAGGATGCTTCTCCAGCGTTATACCCTGTCTGACAGTGAGAGGGCAGACAGACTCATAACATGTTCAGAGTTAGGTGACAGATCAGCCGTGGAGCTTATGGAGAGATTGTTGGCACTGAGGGGGAAGAACAACGAATCCTTCCTTTTCACCCATCTCTTCCTCAGGAACCTACGTGCTACAGTGAGGGCGATCCTGGCCAACTCGTGATCAAGGACTACTGCGCCCTGGCGCAGGAGGCGGACTGCATCATTTTAGCAACCAGAGCTTTTAGTGTGCATGCAGCGGCACCGGCATCCATGAGGGACTCCAGCCAGGTCGAGGAGCTGTGGTTGGTAGCTGGGACGGACACCAAGAGATGCAGGAACGGAGTGATCTGTTGCTACCATCGCCACTTCGGCTTGAATGCCCAACGCTGCCTGCTGCCATGCCAGTTCAAGAAGCTGGGAAGACGGCATGACCAGCAGTCAGTAGGAGCTACAACTGCTGGCAACATTAACAAGCTGCTTTATATCACAGACACACATTCGGGGAGATGGTTTTTGGTGGACTCCGGCCCTCGGAAGAGCCTCATCCTGCCGGTCAGCACAGACAGGTCGGCAGGAGGTAGCGGTCCCAAGTGCACGGCCACCAACTGATCCACCATCAGGACGTTTGGCGAACAGACACTGATGTTATGCTTGCATGGATGCAGTTTCCAGTGGGACTTTGTGGTAGTTGCATGTTCTGCGCCCATTTTAGGTGTAGATTTTTTATGTGCTTATGGGTTAATAGTCAATGTTGCCAACAGACATTTAGTGGACGCTGTCTCTTTCACTTCACTGCCCTGCACAGCTCGGGGAATAGGGTCAACAACAGCAACACTGGCTAATGTTATAGCTCCAGGGGGTAAGTACCAGCATTTACTTGCACAGTTCCCAGCACTCACAGTTCCAACTTTTTTGGCTACAGTAACCAAACACGGGGTCAAGTATTTTATAACCACAAAAGGCCCGCCGGTGTTTGCGTGACCTCGCCACCTGGACGCGGCTAAACTGGCCAGCTCACGCGAGGAGTTCACCAACTTGGAGCAACTGGGCATCGTCAGGCGCTCCAACAGCCCGTGAGCATCCCCGCTACACATGGTGCCTAAGGCTGACGGGTCATGGCGAGCATGTGGCGATTTCCGGCGTTTGAACAATGCTGCAGAACATGATCAGTATCCCATCCTACACATCCAGGATTTTTCCGTGCACCTGGCCGGAAAGTGTGTTTTGTCGAAAGTGGATCTGGTTTGCGGTTACCACCAGGTTCTGGTGTTCGAGGAAGACTTTCCTAAAACAGCGGTAATAACTCCTTTCTGCCTTTTCGAGTTTTTACACATGCCTTTCGGATTAAAGGGCGTGGCGCAAACCTTTCAGAGAATGATGGACGCAGTGCTCTGTGACTTGTTCTTCATTTTTGTCTACTTAGACGACATTCTGGTGGCTAGTGCATCCGAGGAGGAGCACCTCACCCATCTCAAGATGGTTTTCCAGAGGTTGGAAGTGCACAGGCTGATAGTGAACCCGGCAAAGTGCCAGTTCGGTGTACCAGTGATTAATTTTTTTGGGCCACCGCATTTCGCCATAAGGCGCGATTCCACTACCAGATTAGGTGTGTGCAATGTTGGACTTTCCGCATCCGCAGACTGTGAGGGCCCTACAGGAGTTTTTGGGAATGGTCAATTTTTATAACCATTTCCTCCCCCGGGCAGCCCAGCTGATGCAGCCGTTGTATGCCGCGCTTAAGAAAAAGAAGCCTGCAGAAACCATCGCCTGGACTCCCGAGCAAGTCCAGGCTTTCATAGATGCCAAAACAGTACTTGCGGATGTCGCTTTGCTAGCCCAAGTGGACCCGACGGCACGGATAGTGCTCACTACGGACGCATCTGACGTTACCATAGGGGCAGTGGTGGAGCAGTACTTCTCCGGTTCGTTGCAGCCACTCACATTTTTCAGTCGAACTTTGCTAGACAATGAATGCAAATACAGCATGTTCGACAGAGAATTGTTGGCTCTTCATCTGGCCATGTGCCATTTCCAGTTTTGGCTAGGGGAGCGTGAGTTCACCATGTTTGTTGACCATAAGCCACTGACTTATCCAATGTCCAAGGTCTCGGAACCGTGGTCGGCCTGGCAGCAATGGCATTTGGTTCTGATCTTGGAGTTTACGACTGACATTCAACACACTGCCAGTAAGCTCAAAGTTGTGACCGATTGCCTGTTGTGCGCGTTAGTCTCCCCGGTCTACATGGGAATAGATTTTCCTGCCATGGCCGCGGTGCAAGCTGGGGACGCAGACATTTACGCGCTCCAGTCTGCGCCTACTGGGTTAAAGCTGAAGAGCAGGGTGGTGCGAGAAGGGTGCCCTCCCTTGCTCTGCGACGTCTCCACTTGTCACACCCCCCCGGTCGTTACAAGCTCTTGGCACTGCTGCATTTTTGAGTCAGTCCACTCCCTTTCGTATCCAGGCGTGCACACTTCGGTTAAACTGGTGGGGGCAAAATTTGTCTGGCCACGCTTGCACAAGGACGCGAAAGAGAGGGCTGCAGCGTGCATTGCGTGCCAGGGGACCAAAGTGGACAAGCACACCAAAGCCCCCCCTCGAGCTGTTTCAAATCCCGGCCAGGAGGTTCGACCACGTTCACATGGATTTGGTGGGACCCCTCCCGCCATCGCAAGGTTTCACGCACCTTTTGACAATCGTGGACCGCACCACGCACTGGCCTGAAGTGGTCCCGCTGGCTTCCACCACGTCCGTGGAGGTGGCTCGCGCTTTTTTGTTGGCTTGGGTTGCACGGTTCAGATCCCCATCTGACATCACTTCCGACAGGGGTCTGCGATTCATTTCGGAGCTCTGGTCTGCAATGGCCCAAAGCCTGGGGGTCAAAATTCACCTTACTACCCTGTACAACTTCCAGGCTAATGGGTTATTCGAACGTTTTTATAGGTCGCTTAAGGCAGCGCTCAGAGCTTCGCTCACGGATGCAAATTGGGTCGACCACCTGCCCTGGGTTCTTTAAGGGTTGTGATCCGCGTCTAAGAAGGATCTGGCAGCCTCCCCGGCAGAACTCATTTTTTCTCAGCTGCTGCGGAACCCCGGAGAGTTTTTACCGGAAAACCACACACCCGGGGCTGATCCACCCACATAAATTTTGCACAGTACGGAGGCTTTTAACGTACCGGGCCCGACCCACCATTGTTTTCCCCGCACCTTTGACCCAAAAAGCTTACAGAATGCCAGTTTTGTTTTTGTCAGGCACGATGTGCACCGGACCCCGCTGCACCCACCGTACGACGGACCGTTCAGGGTGCTGGAACCTGGGGCAAAGCATTTTGTGTTAGACTTTGGGGGGGGGGGGGGGCGTAGGGAGATCGTCTACATCGACAGGTTGAAACCTGCTTTTATGTTGGCAGACGAGCAGGTGGTGTTGGCCCAACCTCCCTGGCGTGGACGCCCACCGTCGGTGGCTCCGCAAGTTGGTGTTCCCTCGGTAGAGACCTACGCTTGCAAAGCTAACATGTCCCCCCCCCCCTCCTTTTCCCTCCACAGACTGATGTTCCCTTCTGTACACCTTGCCAGCAGGGTGTTTCAACCTGATCGGTGACCCCCCACTACAGCCGCTATGGGCGCCGGCTCAAGCCCAAAGGACGGGAAGGTTAGTGCCCTTTCTGGATGTTTGGGGGTGGGGCTGTGTGGTGTCATTGTGTGGAGGATTCTCCACCCAGAGTCAGGAGCCGGGGGGGGGGGGGGGAGAACAATGGACTGAAGGAGGAAGTGATACGGGGGGTCTCAGACAAAACAGAAAGTACTATTCGCCCCCCGGGGAGTTCAGGAGGTGCCAGAGCCACTGGAGGAAGAGAGGGTGTGAGAAGCGGGACTGGCGTTATATGATGTTAATGTGCCACACATGTCTTTGTTCAACTGAATGTACTGTTGTTAGACTCCCTGGGTCTCATGGCATGGAATTAAAGGTTATAAAAGGAAAGTGCACAGAGACCCAGATAGAATTGTACTGTACTTGATGTTGGAAGAGAAATAAAGTTTGTGTGTTGTTTAGCTCGCCGCCTCGTCTGTTTTCTTTCTTCCACAACATGTTCGGTACTTATTTTCCCAGCTGTATATATATACAGTAGTCAAACAAACCTTTGAGGATCCACCGACAACTCACGACCCAGAAAAGGCAACAAATGGTTCCAATATTTGGTGGTTTAGATGTGAGGAAGTATTTGGGGAATAACCTGAACACATGTGGTTTAGTAAACAGTCAGCAGGGCCGAGATAGGCTCTCGCTGTCTCTCTAAACAATTAATTGTTTTTATACTCCAAGTAATCACAAGATTTGTTGGCTGATATCTGATATCAAGCTTAGTGACATGACATGTTGGCAAATATTTGCCCTCATTGTAAAATTACTTTGGTAATCATATGAGGAATTTCCCACGTGAAACAGCTCCAAACTCTGAGCAGTGAATCACCCAAATATGAACCATGGGAGTGGTCTGATAAAAACTGAAACCAGCGAGGTGGTAAACTATTGACGCCTGATCACAATATGAGTCATCTCAAATCACTTTAAAATGTAAGGTAAAGTCCCTGTATTACCAAGAGAATCTCAATAATCACAAGATCAGTAAGCAAGCACATTTCTATATTTCATGAGTCCAGTCATTTTATCGTCTGCAACTGTATGGGAGACAAGTCGAATCCTGCCATCTAGTGGTCAAATTCAGAAACTGGAAATGCAATCAAGAAAGATGCAAACTTAAAATATGCCGACCATTAATGAAGGCCTAGAAGTTTTCATATAGGCGTGCACTGAATTTGGTATTTCTATTTGAAGTTGTTATTGTTTTAGTCACTTGAAAAAACAGACAAGAATTTGATCATTCTGTAACCTGGATCTTTGATCTTTTGACCCCCAAAACAGAGCCAGAAGTTCTTGTCCCAGTGCCAACATCTCTGTCAAGTTGGGTCACCCAACCTTTGTTTTATTGTCAGATTAGAGTGTTGACATATAACAGCAGCAGCACGGTGGATCTGTGGTTGACACTGCTGCCTCAGAAGGTCTTGGACTGAACTCAGGTTTGAACCCATTTCCGAGCCTAAGTTCATATGTGTGCCCAACTGTATGGAATTATCATGTTCCCCCAGTGCTGCATGGGTCCTCATGGTTGGATCCATGTGTTATGTCTGAATAACATGAGACCAGAGCCGTGTTGAACTGAACACCGAACTAACTTTATTAAGGAACACAGCACAATATATCCACTGGCCATAGCCCGCCTGGTGTCATCACCCCCAACTCCCCGGTACAGGCTACGGCAAGCCCCAAATGTCAACTCCCCACACAACACCCCCCCTTACAAAACATGGAAACCCCCATAAATAATTCACATATACATAGGATGGACCCCTTAGAACCCATGCTACATAGACAGTTTTTTTTAAACACACATAACAGCGAAACTAATTAACTAAATGGGCACCTGGGTAGACTACCAGGTGAGAACAAAGTCCTCGAGGTATTTGGGCCTCTGACTCGTCCTAGCCGAGTGCCCCACAGAATGGGAACCTGCTCCAGACTCTGTCGGCTGCACCTGCGAGTCCCTAACACCCACATCAGATGAGTCCCAACCCACACCAGTCCACTCTGCCGTAGCTCCTGGACTCTGTGCAGGCAACGACTTCCTGAGTCGGCTGGAGTGCCACCGTGACCCGTTCGAGAGCTCGAACGTGTCTTGGCCCCGCCGCCTCACGATCTGTAGGGGCCCCGTCCAGAAAGGCTGCAGCTTATGCGTGCTGCTGGGACTTTTAATCCAGACCTGACCCGACACCTCGAGTCTGTGGGCCTTTGCCCTGTGCTTCCTGTCGAACTGTTGTTTCATCTTCTGCTGTTGGGAAACGACCTGGTCTCGTGGAGGGTCTGTGTTTCCCGGAGAAGGGGTCATGGGTGGCCTCAGTCGATCCAGGGGCAGTTGGAGTTCCCGCCTCAGCATGAGTTTCGCCGGGGAGCACCCTGTGATGGCATGGGCCATTGCCCTGTAGTGGAGGAGTGTGCTCTGGAGGGTGTTAGAGAACGTGAAGCCGTCCACCAAATGGGCCCTCACACCATTTTCAGAGTCTTGTTGAAACGCTCCACGCCGAACATGGTTTTGATGTGCTCCTTGCCCCTAACACCCAAAAACTCCTCAACCCCACCCCTCCCCCAGAGGTGAACTGTGGGCCGTTGCCCGTAGTGACAGCATCTGGAACCCCCCATTTGGTGAACAGTGATAAGAGGAAACCCGTAACCACATCCGTCATGACTGAATTAGTGGGCAACACCTCTGGCCATTTGGAGAAAAGATCGTAGACCACAAGCAAAAACCGGCTGTTCAGGGGTGCTGCATGCAGTTCGCCGCAGATGTCTAATTGGATGTGCTTCCAAGGGTCCTCACGGTACGGTAATGGTTGCAGGGGGGTCCGCCGGTTTTTCCACTCTCCAAGCATGGGACAAAGTTCTTTACTATGGTTTCAATGTCTTTATCAATACCAGGCCACCAAACTGAATCCCTGCAACGCTGCTTCACCCTGACCATGCCCAGATGACCCTTGTGGAGCATCGCCAGAACTCTTGATCTCAGAGACACTGGCATCAATGTGCAGTACCCCCTCACCACACACACACACCATTCCAACAGCTCAGTTCTTCCCTAAACCGGTGAAAAGGTGCCAGCTCACCCTGTACTTTTGTGGGCCAACCCTCCCTGATGACCGAGCACAGTTGTGACAATGTGGGGTCCCATTCTGACTCTGTTCAGAGCTCCTGGAGGGATACCATGTCCCGGAGTGGTCCATGCAGCGTGTTCACCAGATCCGCCTCCGTGGAGTCGTCACCATCGTCGTCTGGTTCCGTGGTGTTGGCCGTGGCAAGGGACAGGAGGTCCGCCACTACGTTCTCTTTTCCAGGAGTGAACTGGGTAGTAAAGTTGTAGGCCCTCAGCCGCTCCGTCCACCTGTGGATCCGTAGGGGTCTGTGTCCAGAGCCTGTCGTCTCCAGCAGTGTTGTCAGTGCCCGGTGGTCCGTTCGCAGGGTGAAGTGGCACCCGTAGAGATAGATGTGCCGCCATTCACACACCCAGACACAGGGATGCGCCTCCCTCTCACCCACGGCATATTTCTGTTCAGTCGCTGAAAGAGACCTCGACCCAAACGCCACTGAGCGCTTAGTACCGTCTTGCACCTGAGACAAAACTGCCTCCACCACTGAACCAAACGCGTCACAGGTCACAAAAGTCGACCATTTTGGATCAAAGTGGGCCAACACTGGAGGGGAGGGGAATTGGGACTTCAACCTAGCGACCGCCGCTGAGCAGGCCGGGGTCCCCTACCACGGTGCATCCTGTTTCTGAAGAGCCCGGAGTGGTTCAGTTGTCTCTGAATAATGGAGCATAAAACAACGGTAAAAATTCACCATGCCCAAGAACGAGGAAATTTGTGCAGGTGTCGTGGGATCTGGAAGACACAGAACTGCCTCCATGTTCGAGGGCAGGGGCCTCAGACCCTTGGCCATCAGCCAGAATCCCACAAACTCAATACAGTCCACTGTGAAAATGCACTTTTCAACATTCAATGTGACTCCGTTCTCCTGTAGCACCTCCATCACCTGTCCCAAACGACCACTGTGCTCTTCCCGCGATGCGCCGTGGACCACGATGTCGTCCAGGTACACCACTACACCCTTGAGGCCGGCCAGAATCGTGGACATGATCTTCTGAAAACAGCTAGGCGCAGAGCTCAGACCAAACGGCATGCAAGTGTACCTGAAAACGCCCATGTGGGTCACGAATGCTGTTAGGTTCCTGCTGGCTGGGTGAAGAGGCACCTGTAGGTAACCCTGGTGGAGATCCAGCTTTGTGAACACCCTTGAGTTGCTGAATGTTGCAGTCAATTCTTCCATCGTGGGGAGCGGATATTTGTCCGGAACAATCGCATTATTCACCATCCTAAGGTCAATACACGGCCGGATGCTGCCCGTCTTCTTCCTGGCCACCACGATGTTCGATATCCAGGGTGAAGCATCTGTTACGTAGTGTGTGTGTGTGCTGCCGTACCCACCCCTGGCATGACGTCAGGTGGGCATGGCTCACTGTATAAATAGTTCTGTCTTCTATAATAAAGTGGTGGTTGTTGGTTCCCTGCATGAGACAAGACTCAGACTCCTTCCTTCATACATAACATTTGGCAACGAGAAGGAAACCATGGGAGTGTATGGGCTACCTCCAACACTGTTGCCGTTTCTAGAGTACACGGGAGAGCCAGCAATCCTGTGGCCGAAGTGGCAGGCCACGTTTGAGGATTACATCGGGGCGGTGGACCTAAGTAGACTCAACGAGAGATGACGACAAGCGCTTCTGGCCCACCAGCTTGGCGCGGAGGGCGGAAGAATTCTCGGTATGTTGGGTGAGATGGAGTGTTATGAGGATGTTGTCAAGCGGCTGGCCGAATTCTTTGCCGGGCAGACGAGGACCACGAAGCTGTGGGTGGCAGGAGTATTGGCGCCAAATGAGGCTAGGCTAGTTAGCTCAGAGAAGCTAACGGCCCACTCATCATCTATTGGCAAGTTAGCCACAATGCTAACTGTGTGGTGAAAGCAGGCTCCAGGCTACCAGCTAGGCATTGAGGTGGGACCGGGACTGTGAAAGGGGTCATCCCCGGTCACTGAAGACAGCAGGCTAGCCACAAAGCGCAGAAAGGTGCAGGACCGTAGCGCTTGTGAGATTGATGGTGCGGTGTGTGACAACAGTGGAGAGGGAGAGCAGCAGTGACAGGAGTCATCCCCGCAGCTAGAGGCTGGGCAGCGGGAACATTCAGGCTGAGGACCCTGGGAGAGAGCAGCGACAGCTGGGCATGGAGATGACGCAGCGGAGCGCCTGGGACGAGGGTGCTGAGAGCAGCGGCGAGACGCCTGGGTCGGAGAGTGGTGCCGATGGGAGTGACACTGGGAGCCCCAGGAAAGAGCAGCTGCGGTCGGGCCCAGAGACAATGCAGTGGAGCGCCTGGGACGAGGATGCTGGGAGCAGCGATGAAGCGCCTGGGTCGGAGAGTGATGCCAATGAGAGCGAAGCTGAGAACCCCGGGAAGGAACAGCTACAGCCGGGCACGACGACAGTGCAGCAGAGTGCCCTGGACGAGAGTGCTGGGTGTTGCGGAGCGGACCAACAAGCATGGAGGGACAGGGTGCCAGACAGCAGCACTGTGGGTCCTGAGGAGTGAGGCAGTCAGGGGTAAAGAGAGACATTACCGAAAGAGAGATTGTTTTTGATCCCGGAGACAGACAGTGGCCAGGGGCGCACATGCCATGGGGTTGCCCGGGGCCTCCAAGTCGGTTGTATCTTAGGCGGCCTGTGGTGTGTATGATTTGGGGTTGCCCTGGTCCCCCGGACTGGTTTCACCTCTGGCTGCCAACGGACATTGGTGTACTTAAACGTTAAAGTGTAAATATGTATATATATATTGCTGGTGTGCATGAGGGTATGTATGGTATGAGATTATTTTATATGTTTTCAGAGACTAGGTCTGATTATTTTAGTTGTTTTGTGTGAATGTGATAGGATATTTTATTACAGTTCATTATTCTCTAGTGTGCCTTAGTGCGTGATCCAGGTCCTAAATTGGGGAGGGTCTCGATTGTGTGTGTGGTCTTACACTTTTATAAGGGGATGGGGAATGTTGTGTAGTGTGTGTGCTGCCGTATCCACCCCTGGTGTGACGTCAGGCAGGCACGGCCCACTGTATAAATAGTTCTGTGTTCTATAATAAAGTGGTGGTTGTTGGTTGTTGGTTCCCTGCATGAGACAAGACTGCGACTCCTTCCTTCATACATAATAGCGTCCACTCTCTCGATAATGCTAGCTTTGAGCAGTCTGTTCAGTTCCACTGTGACATCGTCCCTCAGAGTGAGGGGAAGCCGCCGTAATGGTTGGATTTTTGGTGTCACACTTGGGTTGATGAGTGGGCAGTGGTAGAACGCCTTAATGCATCCAAAGCCCACGAACAACGCCGGCCAGTGGACATGCCATTCGAGGAACACCGTCAGCACCGTTGAGCCCTCTGGGTCTGTGATGGAGAATCCCAGTTCACCCAGCAGATTGATTTCCAGCAAGTCGGCCCCCTGGCGCAAAATCTGGAAGGTGAATGCGGGAACAGTCTTTAACCCACATTTAACCGAGAAGCTGACCGTGCCCGCCATTTCAATTTCAATGTGACCGTACCCAAACATTTTCACTGCCCCTGCATTGATGATTTTGCCCAGGAAAAGTCGTTTGTAGCCATACTCAGTATGGACTTACCGGCTCCTGAGTCCACCATAAGTGGCACATCAACTCCATCTAGCTGCAGGATGTACCACTTTTACGGTCCTTTCTTGGTGCCCGCTACACACACCTGTGTCATGCTTTCTGGCTCCGCCGCCAATGGTTTAATAATGGTGGTGCAGGCCCTGGCCCAGAGATTAGAATGGCTGCAGTTATAGCACTTTTTCTCTCTGGTGGGGCAGGTGGACGAGCCCGCCCAGTGACGAGGGAAGCTACAGCTGTCACACAGACCCCTAGTCCCCGCTCCTGCCCGTGCCACAGTCCGCTGCCTTTTGGGGGTCTGCCCCAAAGTTTTAGCTACGTTGCTAGTGGCCAGACTTGGAGGGAAAATTTGGATAGGTTCTTTTTAGCTAGCACTGGCAGGCCTAGCTGGGCAGTGCGCTCTATCTGCCTAGTCAGTTCGACCACTTTCTCCAGCGCAAGGACATCTGTAGTCAGTGTTAGCTTGTCTTTTAGCCACTTGTTGCTCGTACCGTGTGCTAGCTTGTACCGGACTAGCTCCTCCTCAATCGGCCCGAAGGCGCACGCTCTTGCTAGGCTACGGAGTTCCATAATGAAGCATTGGGTGGACTCACCAGCTCATTTTCGGCAGTCGAAGAATTTATATCTTCGCGCCGTGATGTTGGAATGGTCCCTAAAGAAATAGTCCATTAAGTCCAAACATTCCTTCAGTGAGCCCTTGCCACCCAGCACAAAAAATATCCGTTGGCCCTCCTCACCGAGGCAGTGAACAAGTAGGCTCCTCCCTCTCTATTTGTTGGCGCTGCTCAGGCCGGTCATGGCAACATACACCCTGAACATCTCCTGCCAGCGGCACCATGGTATAGTTGGTGTACCTGGAAACTGTAAAAATGGAGGTGGCAGTTTAATGCACGCTCCCATGGTTTATTCTCGTGGCCAAAATGTTATGTCTGAATAACATGAGACCGGAGCCGTGTTGAACTGAACACTGAACTAACTTTATTAAGGAACACAACACAATATATCCACTGGCTGTAGCCCGCCTGATGTCATCACCCCCAACCCCCTGGCACAGACTATGGCAAGCCCCAAATGCCAAATCCCCACACAGCACCATGATGTGACTAACATGTAGCTATTAGAGAAATGCAGCTTCATTCTCCTGCAAACCTTCAGCTGTTTCTTACTTTCTAAACAATCACTTGGTGACTTTGACATTTTGACCCTAATAACCTAGGCACAGGTGAGGGTCACACTGTGAACCACTGTACCAAGTATGGTGACCTTAGATTCAGCTAATGTGGAGTTAGAGCAGAGGTGTTAAATGCAATCTTACTGAGAGCCAAAAAGAAGTTAATCACTCAAGCCAGGGACCAGTTATTTATTTCTATTCTCTCCATCTCTCTTTTTTCTGTAACTGAAAAAGAATTGTAAGTTGAATTCAAAAAATGTAGCATGCATGTACAGCAGCAAATTTACAAGACGGAAATCACAAATTGATGAGTGGACGGGAAAGTTGCAAATTGAAGAGAAGGGAGATGAAAAATCACAATTTGATAAGGGGAAATTCAGAAAATTACAAGTGGGGAGAAAAGTTACAAATGTGTTAGCAGGGCAGAAAAAATTTAATGTTTTACCTTGATGAAGATACCTGTGAGTTAGAGCATGGACAAATGGATCCACAGACGGCACCAACTGCCCCACCCAGGCCTCTCCGCCACTAGTAATGATTATTTTGTTCAGACGTTTTGATGGCAGCAACAAATTCTTTGCAGATCTTTTCAAAAGCACTACCAGTGTTTATAGTTTTAAGCACAGAAAACCATACAAAAGGAACATTATAGATTATGTTCCAGTCTTAGTTCAGGTGGTGCACAGTGTTAATGGAAAAGAGGGACATTGATCTGTGAGCAAGCTGCTGTGAAGGAATGTTTGACAGGGTACCAAGAATTTAAAACGCACAAGAGAGGGAGAGAGAGAGTTACGGTTTAGTTTTTTCCAATGGATGGGAAACCTGTCCTTGTACTTTGATCATTTAAAGCTATTGATTTCTTTTTATTGAGCTTATCCAAGTCAAAGAGGATGGAAATGTGCAAATAATTAGTGGAAAAAGGAGCTTCTGCGTTTCCTCCCCAATCATCTGAAGCTGTAGCAGGTGCCTCTCAACTCAAGGACATCAAACTCATTAAGGAAAGAGAGTCTGGAGCACACTGTCCGATTTACAGCCTTTATTGGTGCAAAGACTAACGTTTTGACACTGTGTCTTCTTCAGAGTCACATGATGTGACGCCTTAATGTGCAAATAATTAGCTTATGAAATGTGAGTGGTGTGGAGGTGAAGACAAGATTTCACTATATTTAAT
The DNA here is from genome assembly GCA_020510985.1 of Pholidichthys leucotaenia. NCBI lineage: Eukaryota > Metazoa > Chordata > Actinopteri > Cichliformes > Pholidichthyidae > Pholidichthys > Pholidichthys leucotaenia. The sequence goes on along the minus strand of CM035847.1, from coordinate 221,741,969 downwards.
ATTTCTATACTTAAAGATGGCTACTGGTTAAAGTGCCTATGAGTCTGAAATAAACATTTTTAGCTCAAGTTCCTTTGAATCTAAGTTCTATAATGACTTCACTATTTGATTCTTTGTCCATGCTGCCTATGTTAGTGTAGAACCATTGCTATGCTGTACCTTGCAAAAAAGACTTGAAATTTTTATCCACCAGTAACGGCATGTAGCTTTCATCTCTGATTTTGAGCCTTCATAATTTTGTTTAGGTGCCCGCAAATTACAATCATATCACATCTTGTATTTTACTTGTTTGCACAACTCATTTGAATGCATTAGAAAACTTTACATCAGGCTTGTGAGAGAAATTGTAGCAGAAGAAAAGTGTTTGTCTGACTGCATGAGCTGTGTTCTCACTGCCAGCAGGTCTCCAGCCAGAGTCATTAGCTGCTAATTCTACAGGGGTCTAGATTTCCTTTGATAAGACCCCACCCAAAGACAAGAAGAAAGCTGTTTATGGCTTGAACTGTAGCTAACATTTAAAAAAAACCCCAACAACTGTCAGTCACAAAACAAGTCTCTGTCTCACTCTACACAGATTCACAGCAAGTTTAAGGTCTCCTTTACATCAATATGGTCAACGTAAGTCAATACACCTCCATCCATTCATGGAGTCATCTTTGGTCCCTTCTCTGCTCGGCTGCACCGGCAGAGTAAGTTAACTCTTCCTTATCCCTTACTCTACAGGGTGTGCTGATGGAGGGTGGGAGCAGGGATGGAGGATGGAGGCTGTTAAAGTAGCCGACAGGTGAGCAGCCTCTGGGTCCTCTGTGACCAGCTGAGCACTGTAAAATGACCGTTGCTGTTGTGTGTGGTCTGAATGGAGCTGAGAGACGATGTTGTTGAGGTCAGGCATGGAAGAACCCCAGAGGAACCCCTCTCTCTCTCAGGACTCAGTTGCATATCTTACACTCCATCTGCGTGTCTTTTATGGAGGGGCGAGTAGAGGAGTCTTTACCTGAGCTGCTGGGAAAAAGGGGGGAGAAGAGGATGCAAATGTAGGTCAGGAATAAAGAAAAGTAAAGTGTGTGTGTGGAGGAGATTCAATAGTTTAAAAGAAAGCACAATTTTCTCCTTTTTAATAGCTCTCTCCTCATCCCTCTGTCCCACCATCAACCCTCTCTGTTTCCCCAAATTCATTTCCCTCCTTCCTGCTCCCTCATAGCTGGTCATGGATCTCTCAGAGGATGTGAGGTCTTCGACAAGTGAGGCATGTCCACTTCTCAAACATTCATTGTCACTGGCAAGTCGAGAGTTTCACCAAGAGAGCAACCAGAAAATCACTTTTCAACAAAAACCTAATGCTATCTTGTTACTGCACAAGAACGAGTCATTGTCCCACCACACAGTTTGACTCATAGTTTAAAAAAAAAAAAAAAGATGCCAAGAGCAGGCTGGGGGCTCATGTGCAAAAAAAGTCTGTCACAGTGATCAGGGAAGCATTGCAACTGCACCGATTTAAGGAGATAAGCTGTTTTTTTTTTTTTTTGACAAACAGCTCAGGTTTACCAGCTGCTGAGTGATGATCAGTGCTCTTTACACTAAAGCTTTCCTCTGGACGTTCCCCAAGTATCAGTAGATTGTAAGCACTGAGCTCCTTGTGGTGTGCCAGTTTGCAGATCAAGTATTAAGTCAGTTTAATTAATTGTTGCAGTTACTGTCATTTAGGCCAACATATCTGTAGGTTCGCTCAATTTGCAGAGTGTTTACCCATCCCATTCTTTTTAAAAGAGGCCTCTGCAGCACCCTGGCCTCTGTCACAGACTCCTCTTTGCTTGGCTTTGTCCCATCATAAGAGCCTGAGCAGTGGGTTGGATGTTGGAGGAATGCCTCCCATATCGGATGACCCAATGCCCCACAGCCTTTACTCCTTGCTAGCTCGCAGCGAGGGATTGCTCCTGGTGGACGCTGTATCCCGTGTCACAAAAGCACCTTTCTACACAACAGGGGTACAGAGAATGGGCCACAGCACAGTGGTTCTCCTTGGGTCAGATCCAGCCCGCCACAGTGGGAATTCAGCGCCCCCCCCCCCTCCCGCCCGTGCTCCTAGAAAACACCCTCATTTGTGGGGATGTTCTTTCGCCCAAACCTGGCAGAGATATCAGAGAGACCTGCAGCTTCCTCCACAACACTGCTACAGAGGATAAATGACCCTACCACTTATGCATAATTGGGTAAGTCTTATTAACTTTGCCAAACGTGCATGAGCTCACATTTATGTTGTTGCAGCACACATTGCTGAACTTGATTTTGTGGCCAAAGGGACACCAGGTTTTCATTCTAGTTAAACACTTGAAAGGCTGTAAACAATGAAACTGATGAAGGAAATCAACTTTGTTGAGGATAGTCCCATTTTAAACTGGCTACAAAGATTAATGTCGAAACAGTATACATTTGATATGCTTATGAAAAATACAGAGCTGAGATACTTTTACTTTTATCATTTGACATTGGCATTCTAATTAGTAATCTCTTTTTAAGTAATAATGTTAGTCCTGGGAAAATAAAGAGCAGTGCCTCAATGTGCTCTCAGATTGGAGTCAAACATGAGGATTATCTCCGGCCAGTCGACTCTTGTAGCTGCAGTTGTGATTATGCTCACTGCGGTGTCCTGCGCTGAAGCCAAGACCACACAGAAGCCAAAGTACCAGTACACCAAGAAGCCCATCCCTCAGATCACAGTGCACAGCCCTGTCACCACCAATGTGCCCAAGACTCTTAAGATAGTGGCAACTCCGAATCCCGTGCCGCCGCAGCCGATGCCCACCACAGCCAGGACCACCTACCCAAGTCACGTCTTTCCACAGCATTACCCCGTGGGCAGCGAGCCTTCTGCAGTTGGCTCTGAGAACTACACACTGGATTACAACGAGTGTTACTTTAACTTCTGTGAATGCTGCCCACCTCAGAGGGGACCCAGGGGCCCAAAGGGTGACAGAGGATTGCCAGGTATCAGATTACATTATTTATTGTGTAAATATAATTTATTCAGTTCAATTTGACCATTTTAGACATCACTTTTTTCCCTCTTTAATTTAGGGCCACTAGGTGAGAGAGGCCTTTCAGGAGAAGCAGGTTTACCTGGACCACCTGGTGTGAGCGGTCCTATTGGGTTAAAGGGAGAAAAGGGTGAGAAAATATACTTTTCAATACTGACACAGTTTCAAATTACCCAAAATTACCAAAAGCTTCCTGGCACAGTAGTTTCACTTTTTTTCTGCAGACATATGCAACACATTAGCATAATAAATAAAATCACACTAAACTGTAAAACAGAAAAAAATCTGACCATGTCATGTAGTTTTGCTAGTATTGTCTTTGTCATATTGCTTTATTAATCTTATTTATTTAGTAAATAAATGAAGCTATAATAAGTGAAAGTAAGGAAAAAATAGAGTACATTTCTGATGATCTTGTGATTTAGGGGTAAAAGTCTCATGCTGCTGACCCTGTTCCCTTTTTTTCCTCATCTTACTGCAATTATTCAGAATTGGACATCATGGTGGGATATGATCAAACCATAATAAGACTATGCTTCATCAGCCCTACACGCAATTTTCAATTGGTTATATTACAGCCACAGCCAGAGATGAAATACTTCTTAATCTTTTAGGTACTGCTGTATGGAACTTCTGTCATCTAGGGTTTTAGTGACAGTTTATGGTTACAAACTGCAATGCCATTCACATAAGACAGTCCAGTCCCATGAACATTCTTGCTCTGCTGTTCCTGAATGGTCCTGGAGTTCACTTCCTTAATGACCACAAGGTGCCACCAGAATCTGAGTCCCCCAAACTCAGTTAATAATACTCAGCATTAACCCCCCCCCCCACACACACACACACACACGCACACAAAAAACAATATCACAACAGTTTGTAGTTAAACTTTGCACATGAGTTTTTGGTCACCACAGACTAAAGTAAACCCAAAATACAGGTGTAATAATTCAATAGAATAAACTGCAGCATGGCATGGCAATTAGAGAGTGCCTACCTCCACCAAGACTGGTTGTCTACCAATTAAAATGTGATTATTAATGCTGCAAGCATGAGAAATTTCTGATCTCCACTTGTTTCTGCTGCTATATGCCTTCACAGGGCTGACCCAAGCGTTCGTGGATCCCTAAGCGAAATTTGAATTTGGGGCCACTCTTCAATAAAGTAAATTGCATAATGCTTCTTGGGGAATTTTGTACAGTTGTAGTGGTATTGCTTGCTCAATGCCAACATGTCAATAGATGCAAATTTTCTTCTGAGTGAGTTGTAGAAGGTGGGGTTGCCTTCATAACTTCTGCGGTGTAGAAGTGGGATTAATCATCTCAGACTGGATGCAGAGGGTAAACAGATGAGGACAATAGTTATTGAGATGGGAGAGATTATGGTGATATAGCAGGACTACCGGACTTTTGGCTGCACGACCCGTGGTGTTGATTCCACCACACCGAGGCTCAGTTCGCCCTCCGGGGAATAACGGCAGACGACACCAGATATTACTATGTGGTCACAGCGCTGGACGCTCGCACGTCTCAGCAAGTAGCGAGCCCGATCCAACAGCCTCCAGCCCACGACAAATATGGGGCTCTCAAGGCCGCGCTGACCCGGCGCTACACGCTCTCGGACTGTGAGAGAGCAGAGAGGCTGCTGGGGCGCTCTGAGTTAGGAGATGGGTTGGCGGTCGAACTGATGGAGAAGATGTTGGCGTTGATGGACACGGACGACGGGCATTTTCTGTTTGCCCACCTTGTCCTCCGGAACCCAGCACTAAACATGGGGTGGAACACTTTATCACCACCACTGGGCCGCCCGTTTTCGCACGACCTCGACGCCATAGTGCGCGAGGAGTTTGCCAACCTGGAAAGGTTGGGCATCATCAGGCGCTCGAACAGCCCATGGGCATACCCGCTACACATGGTCCCTAAGGCTGAGGGATCATGGCGACCGTGCAGAGATTTCCGCAGGATGAATAACGCCACAGTGCACGACTGCTACCCGATTCCCCATATTCAGGATTTTTCCGTTCACCTCGCTGGGGCACGCATTTTTTCTAAAATAGACCTGGTCCGTGGTTACCACCAGGTCCCAGTGCACGCGGAGGACATACCCAAAACAGCGGTAATAACTCCGTTTGGCTTGTTTGAGTTTTTAAGCATGCCCTTTGGATTAAAAGGCGCAGCACAGACATTCCAACGCATGATGGATGCGGTGTTGCGTGATCTGCCGTTTGTGTTCGTCTACCTGGATGATATTCTGGTGGCCAGCGCGTCCGAGGATGAACACGTAACCCACCTCAGGATGGTTTTCCGGAGGTTGGAGGAGCACGGGTTAATAATCAACCCGGTGAAATGCCAGTTCAGCGTGACGGGGATTGACTTTTTGGGGCACCGCGTCTCACCAGAGGGAGCAATACCCTTTCCCGACAAGGTGCGCGCCGTGGCGAATTTTCCCCCGGCCTCAGACGGTCAGGGCGCTGCAAGAGTTTTTGGGGATGGTTAACTTTTATAACCGGTTCCTCCCCCGCGCGGCTCAGCTCATGCAGTCATTGTACGCCACGCTCAAGAAACGGAAACCGGCGGACAGAATCGAATGGACTCCGGAGCGGGAGCAGGTGTTCTCTGAGGTTAAAACAGCCCTGACAAACGCCGCACTGTTGGCACACCCGGACCCGGCGGCCCGGATAGCGCTCACTACCAACGCCTCGGACGTGGCCATAGGGGCCGTCGTGGAGCAATGTGTCGCCGGTTCTTGGCAGCCGCTCGCTTTTTTCAGCAGGGCTTTGCGTGACAGTGAGAGTAAATACAGTGCGTTCGACAGAGAGTTGCTGGCTCTCCACCTGGCCATACGCCACTTCCAGTTCTGGCTGGAAGGGCGCAGCTTCACTGCGTTCGTGGACCACAAGCCGCTAACGTACGCGATGGCCAAGGTTTCGGAACCATGGTCGGGCCGGCAGCAGAGACAGCTGGCCACGATCTCGGAGTTTACGACCGATATTCAGCATGTGTCGGGTAAACTGAATATGGTGGCGGACTGCCTCTCGCGCGCAGTAGTGGCCCCGGTCTGCGTGGGGATAGATTATACAGCCATAGCCGCAGAGCAGATTGGCGATGTGGATGTGTGCAGGCTCCAGTCTGGACCAATACAGTTAAGGCTGGAGAGCAGAGTACTGCAAGATGGCAGCCCCCCCAATCTATGACCTCTCCACGGGACGCCCGCGCCTGGTGGTCCCAGTTGCTTGGCGCCGCTGAGTGTTTGAGTCAGTTCATGCTCTGGCGCACCCAGGAGTGCGCGCGTCAGTCAAAATGGTGGGAGTGAAGTTCGTATGGCCAGGCCTGCGCAAACAAGTGAAAGAGTGGGCTGCAGCCTGCGTAACGTGCCAACGAGCCAAAGTGCACAGACACACGAAGGCTCCTTTGGAACTGTTTCGTATACCGGCTAAGAGGTTCGACCATGTTCACGTGGACCTCGTGGGCCCCCTCCCACCATCGCAGGGGTGCACGCATCTTCTGACAGTGGTGGACTGCACCACACGCTGGCCAGAAGCAGTCCAGCTGGTGGCAACCGCGTCCACGGACGTGGCGCGCGCTTTTTTGACAACATGGGTGGCACGTTTTGGCATCCCATCGGACATCACGTCTGATAGGGGCCCTCAGTTTGTTTCCGACCTCTGGTCCGCGATGGCCCGTAGCCTGGGTGTTGCAATTCATCGCACAACCGCGTACAACCCGCAGGCCAATGGGTTATACGAGCGTTTCCATAGGTCACTGAAAGCAGCGCTCAGGGCTTCGCTGACGGATGCAAATTGGGTAGACCGGTTGCCGTGGGTTTTATTGGGGTTGCTTTCCGCACCAAAAGAGGATTTGGAGGCTTCCCCGGTGGAGCTTGTTTTTTCTCAGCCACTGCGGCTCCCCGGGGAATTTTTGCCAGATAATCCCGCGCCTGACAACTGTCCGTCTCAGCGTTTGCAGCATAGCACAGATACAGGCACGCTGCCCGGCCTGGCCCACCACTGTTTTCCACGCGCTTTTGTGCCTAAAACTTTGAAGAACGCGGCGTTCGTGTTTGTCAGGCACGATGCCCACCGCCCCCCATTGCGCCCACCCTACGATGGCCCGTTCAGAGTGCTGGAACCAGGGGACAAACATTTTTTGTTAGACTTGGGGGGTCATTGGGAGAAAATATGTATAGACAGACATAAGCCCGCCTTTGTGGTGGCGGACGAGCAAGTGTTGTTGGCTCGGGCCCCTTGGCGTGGAAGACCCCCACGGAGAACTCCCCAGGTAAACAATTCATCAGAGCAGCCACACGGGCAAGTCGAAGGTTCCCCCCCCCTCGCCATTGCCCACCCGCAGACAGACACACCCCCAGGAGCCCCCCACCGGCACAGCAGCGCCGCGGAAGCGGAGAACCCCCGTTACAGCAGATACGGGAGGAGGCTGAAGCCAAAAGGACATGAGGACTGAAACTCGGTCTAAGATTTTGGGGGGGGGGGGTGTAGAAGCGGGGTTAATCATCTCAGACTGGATGCAGAGGGTAAACAGATGAGGACAATAGTTACTGAGATGGGAGAGATTATGGTGATATAGCAGGAAGGAGAGCTGGGAGACAGTGGTGGGAGAAGGGTTGAATGTATTGTGATGCGAGATGTCATGCAGATGTGAGATGGGTGGAGGATATAAAAGGAGAGACCCTGGTGTATTGAAAAAATGCTTTTTCTGTTATGACTGATGTGAGAGTGAATAAAGTAGTCTGCTGCAAGATTCTGCCTCCGTTATTTGCACTCTCCACAGCAGGTTCTTTCTGCCTGTTGTGGAAATCCCCAAAACGCTGTCATTTTTAGGTTTGCAACATTATTCAACACAGCACACAGCTGGAAAAATATCACTGCCTCCTCCAGAAACTGCACCTGGATGACAGTTGTTTATAGTGCTAGCCTGCTAGCCCTTATTAGCACATCTGTAGCAGAAGTATGTGGGTGGCTAAACTCCCAACACTCTGTTTCAGCTACAGAACTCCTGGTTTATCTGTCTGCAGGCAAATGGCAATCTCATTTTCAAACTAGTTTACTCTCCAGTACTGATGCTTTTACTCCAGTGATGGCAGAATCTCAAGGCTGATTAGCTATCGGGACCACCTTCCTAGGATGCAAATGCACAAATTCACATGTATTTGCACATTTGCATTAACTTTGCATTTTTTCACGCCATGTAAAAAAGTCATTTTGCGTTTGGCGTGAATGCACAGTTAATGGTCATATCAATGTTATCAGAAATTTTTTTTCACTTGGGCCAGTACCGTAAACTATAGCTAGCTTGCAAACAAGACAGGTCTTTCAGTTACGGTGACACCTGAAGTTATGTTACATTACCAAACATGCCTTTATCGTCCTCTTTTCTCTGGTCCTCTGCTCTCTTCTTCTTCCTTTTTCAGCCCCTGATGGGTACATACATGTTGGGACATGTATGTCACCAGCTGATCTCTGACAGGGAGAAAATCAGGACTCCAACACTGTATGTGTAACATTATAAGTAATAATTTGCTTTTATATAAATCTTTGGCTTGGCTAGGGCAATTTTATAATCACACTCAGGAAATTAAAATAAAAAAGTTAAAATCAAATGATTAAATGCTCTAGGAGGCCCCATGGTGGTCATGGGGCCCTAAGCAGTGGCTTAGTTCGCTTATGTCTGTCGGTGTTGGAGGAGGGTCTTGTAGCAGATCTCTGAGGGGAGGGAGCTTGGAACCTTCTGTTTTTGAAAACAGACCAATGTACAGCATGGCTTGAAACACTTCTAACACTTTGTAAACAAAGTTTATTTTATATAAGTCCTTGCAGTGTACTTTTCCTTGGCAATCAAAAAAATAAAAAACACATCATTTTATGGAATATCCAATACAAGTCATAGCCTAACTGATAATGTAAACTTTAACCAATCTTGGCACATGCACCATCCTAGTCTTAAAGTTTTAATTAATGATAGTAATCTATCCAGTAACAATAGTTATAAAACTATTTAACAATGCTATGTAAATTTTCCAGGGGATAAAGGTGAAACAGGAAACAATGGGGCACCTGGACAACCAGGAATTTTAGGGAAACCAGGACAAAAAGGTAGAAAATCAATATGTGATTATTATTTTTTAAAATTGTTGCCAGACTTTGCAACTCTGACACAATTTTGTATTATTTTGAAGGTGATGTTGGCTACAAAGGTGAAAAAGGTGAAATAGGTTTGCCAGGTGTCACAGGTGACAGAGGAGACAAAGGAGAATCTGGTGAAAAAGGGACCAATGGTGATAAAGGAGAACCTGGAAAAGAGGGACCAGCTGGACCTCCAGGACTTGCAGTTATGCCAGGTCCAAAAGGAGAGAAGGGGGACAAAGGGGATTGTGCCACATATGGAGAGAAAGGACAAAAAGGTGACCAAGGAGAACCTGGAGCTCCAGGTATCCCAGGAGTGATGGGAATTCCAGGACTGAATGGCAAGCATGGCTCTCCAGGCCCCGAGGGCATCAGAGGGGACCAGGGACCCCCAGGACCACAAGGAGAGCCAGGAGTGAGAGGACCTGAGGGACTACAAGGCATAAGAGGGATGCCTGGGCCAATAGGGGATAGAGGATACCCTGGGATGAGAGGTGATCGGGGCTTTCGGGGATTCAAAGGGGCCAAAGGAGCGAGCATTCTCCAGAAACGCTCTGCTTTCAGTGTGGGTATATCGCCAAGAAAGTCCTTCCCTCCTTCTGGCTTCCCCATCCGCTTTGACAAAGTCTTCTACAATGACGAGAATCACTTCAATACCACTTCCAACAGCTTTACATGTGTCCACCCTGGAGTTTATGTCTTCTCCTTTCACATCACTGTGCGAAATCAGCCACTGAGAGCCACGCTGGTGGTGAACGGGTCACGGCGAGTGAGGACACGGGATTCTCTGTATGGTCAAGACATCGACCAGGCATCCACTTTGGTGGTACTGCGTCTGGCAGCAGGTGATCAGGTGTGGATGGAGACACTCAGAGACTGGAATGGGATGTATGCCAGTAGTGAAGATGACAGTATCTTCTCTGGGTTTCTGCTGTATGCAGACAAACCCTGATGCCAAGAAACTCATTCCATCTTCACCACATGGCAAAAACACTCTAAATACTTTTAGTATACATCAAGGTACTACATGCAACAATTGATAACTTGGATTCTAGACCTTATGGTCTTGAAGTGAGCTGTAGCCTCACTAACTTCAACTGTGTGAAAGACTTCCTGTCAAAACAGATGAAGGTATGATGGTGCGTTCCAGGAGTTGTCCTAAGTCAGATTTTCCCAGACAGTTGCTACAAATGGTTGAATGCTACACCCTCTGAAGTTGGATTTCTGACAATTTAAGTTAGGCAGCCAGTACCGTATCTAAGTTAAGGAGGTGTTAAGGATTCAAAATGATTATGTCTAGCATCAACAGTAATGGCCCTTTTCCACTTGTACCTACTCAGCCCTACTCACCTCAACTCTACTCGGTTATTTGAGCTCCAGACAGAATGTGCACAATTGTCGCTTTTATGGAAGTGTCTGTCTTGGTTTACTGACCTTGTGAAATTGTGCTGGAACCCAGGCACAAATCCAACTTCAGGGGGTGGGCCATTCAACACCTTCTAGCAAGTGACTGGAAAAAAAAAATCTGAACTCCTGGAAAGCCCTATGATATTTATGATAGGAGTGAACTGGACTGCAGTTCACTTTTTTACCACTAGGTATCACAAAAACAGGGTTTCCAAATTTTCCACACAAAGCCTTTAACAATTTAACTTTGGTCTGTTAACTACAGTGTGTATTATTATCCAAATTCTTGTTAACTCATATGAATCAATATGAGAAACTCCTCCAACATGCACTGTTTGTGTTACAGCCAAATATTAATATTATGAACAAATTGTAAAATCCACCACATATGGGTAAGGCAGACAGAGAAAGCAAAAAGAATGGATGGAAGTCTATGTGGGACTATGATGTACAAAATGAACATCTTTTTTATTTGCTATGATGAGAACATTTCTATTTTGGTCACAAACTCATTGGCAGTTGTGTGATCTTATCTGGCATTCAGTCTTCTTTTGGAGCTCAGGAGGCAACATCTGGTGTCCATTAGATAGAATGCACATTTAAACCACTTCCCCTGTGGCACCACTTTCCAGACCAGGATCTAAGTAGAGTTTATGGGTAACAACACACTTTCCTATTTATTGATGGTGAAAAGGTTTTGCACAGCCCATACTTGCAAAATAGAAAGCAATTTAAAATATTTTGTAGGGATGCACTGATTGTGAAATTTTGGGTCCATGCTTACAATTAAAAATAACTATTGGCAGATAGTGCCGATAATTATTTATAACTATATACACTACTCACAAAAAGTTATGGATATTTGGCTTTTGGGTGAAATTTATGGAAAATCTAAAAAGTTCATGCTACAATGATATAATATCATGAAAGTAGGGCATTTAAGTAGAAGCATGTAATGGTGATTTCCTCATCTCAAACAATTTATTGAAACAAAAGCCAACAACAGTGGTGGGTATACCACAACAAAAAATGTCAGTGTCTCAATAACTTGTCATGTGCCCTTGAGCATCAATTACAGCTTGACAGTGACATCTCATGCTGTTCACAAGTCGACTTCACAAGTCGAACTCAGTACCTGAGGAGGTTAAACTGCTCACAACATTCAAGGCCTTCACAAAAAAATTGAAAATGTGGCTTATAAACACCTACAGCTGCCAACACTAAAAGATAAGTCTGCTGTGATGTTTGATGTTGTGTTTCAATGTACGGTTTGTTATGTATATATTATTTGTTACATTAATGCCCTCTTAAATGTCTAACCATGTTTTTTTCTTGTAGATGCATTTTACTGCTTTTTTACATCTTGGCCAGGGGACTACAGATGAAAACTAGCCTTTTGGCTAATTCTGGCTTTTTTAACCATGTGTAATCATGTGTTTTATGAAATTGCATTGTCCCTTTTCAAATAAACTAAACTAAACTAAACTAAACTTATTGTCTGCTGGGGCATGGCATTCCACTCTTGGTCATTGAGGTTGTGGGGTGCAGGGTTACGAGCCTCTACACGGCCACTCAGCTGATTCCATAGGTTTTCTATGGGATTCAGGTCTGGACAAAGTACAGGCCACTTCCTTTGAGGTACCCCAGCCTCCAGCAGCCATTCCCTTATGATGCAATCTCAATGAGCTGGAGCACTGTCATCCATGAAGATGAAATTAGGCCTGTGTTGTTCATGCAGGGGCACAATTTATTTTTTTTTTTGTTACTTATTTGTACCCGTAGGTAGATTTGGTTTGCAGTCTGGTGACAAGCCACCGGCTGCCGGTCGCTGCGTGCGCGAGCGCCCTAAACCTACATGTTTTTGGTATGCGGGAGGAAACCGGAGAAATCCCGGAGTAAACCCACGCAACACGGGGAGAACATGCAAACTCCACGCAGCTCACTGTTGGCCGGGGGCTGGGATCGAACCCACGATCTCATGATCCCCGCGATCCCCCGGCCGAGGGTAAACTGTGCTGCCACAGTGCTAAACCACTGCGCCACCGTGCAGCCAATCCAACAATGACTGGATTAATGATGTTATTCAGGTAGTATTGGCTTGTCACTGTACCATTCACAAGATATAGGGCAGTTCTGTATTGACTAGACACGCCTGCCCAGACTGTAACACCACCACCATCAAAGGCTCATCTGGTGACAACAGTGACTGATGCATAGCACTCTCCTTGACATCTCCAACATTGTTGGCAGCCATCACTTCTGTTCAATGTGAATGGACTTTCATTAGAGAACAGCAGTGAGGCCCACTGGTCTCTTGTCCAGTGTAAATGCTCCCTGGCCCATGCAAGACGATGACACCTGTGCCTGGTGGTGTGGTCAAGTACCTTGCAGGTCATCTAGCATGTAGACCACGCTGATGTAAATGGTTTTGAATGGTCTGACGTGACACTTGGGTGCCTCTCACTTCTCTTAAATGTGCCTGGAGTTGAGTGGCATTCGTCATCCGATTCCACAGGGCACTGTTCACAATGAAGCAGTCATCAGTGTGGGATATGGCTAAAGGACGTCCACTTCTATGCCTTTCTGTGACTCTTCCAGTCTCTCTGCATCTCTGTTGCAACCTGCTGATGACACTCTGTGACACTTTAGGCTCAGTGGCCACTTCCCTCTGAGAAAATCCTGTTTGAAGCCTTGCAAATGGTGAGGTACTGTTGATCAATTGTTAGGTGTTGTACTGGTCTCATGATGTCAAAATGTGAACAGCATGATGAAGACGACTGTTTAAATATCAATTCTGACTGAACCAGAAAATTTATTGGTCGATTCATGGATTAAACACCTGTTATGAATTTTGCTGTTAAGCACCTTGTTATAGAACAGCAAGTTACGCAAAAAGTACTGAACCATTGAACAGTTGGACATGTGCATTCAAAAGGTTAGAGAAGGTCAAATTAAGTTCACCTGTAAAGGTTATGGTGCATTTTAGGTGCATCCTGAAATTTCACCTGAAAGCTGAATATCCCTAACTTTTTGTGAGTAGTGTAGTTTACTGATCTTAAGAATGTAGACTAGAAATTAACAAAATAAAACAATGAGAACTAATAATCAACACATTTGTTCCAAAAAAGAGAGCAATATAGCAATTTAACATTTCAGAATTTCATATTTTCTATGAAATCATTTACCTAGAACCCACTTCTGTGAAATCAGTAGACTGTCCCAAATTTGACCAAAGCATTGTTATTTAATGCAGCAGTTACCAATTGGGTTTGTTACTAATCTCAATGTCAAAAAAATAATTGTGTAACTGTTTCTCCCGTCCTCTAGCCTTCATAAACCCAATGACCGTGAAGTGTGTACTGACGCCTTCTGGTCTTCTGTCAGTTAAATGTCATGATCCAGTGTCACCCAGGCCTCTTATTTGTGACTTTAAAAAATCAGCTTTAAAAACAGATACTATCTTTATCATTATGAGAGACAGAGTTGTGTCACTTTGGCAAATGGCTATGCAATTGATCCTGTATTTAAACCTAGAAAAAAAATATTTCATCACTGCAGTGGATACAGTTTCATAAAAATTTTGCCTGTTTTGTATTGTTGCAAAATAGAGCTGTAAAATTAAAAAAAAAAGTTCACTTCAAAAGTCCATCACTACATAACATTTATGGAATATTTTATTTTCACAGATTTGACAAACACTATGTCTGACACATTTAATATACCTCTCATCCCACCAGATGGCATCATGATGCTGAAATTGATAATGTGGAAAATGAATACGACACAGATGTCACATTCAATAAGCTAGTGAGATTAGTATCAGTTGCAGAAGATATAGGAGATAGCTTATTACACTTATTTAAGATTATTAATTTCTGTAATTTCTTTTCAAAAAAGATCTGACGAGAGCCCAGATTCCTCATTCTTCTCCTTGAGTTTTGCCACCATTCTCCCAGGATTCAGCAGGAAGAGCTGGGGAAGGAGTCAGGTCATTAAATTGGAGTTTATTCTGCAGGGCGCTTGGCGCTAGTTGTGAGGGCATTACAGGAGGCTGTGAGGGTGAAGTTTTCTCTTCTGTATGCTGAATAAAAATAGGAGCTGGAGAGGACTGGGGGAAGGAGCGGTGAACTGCAGAAGCTGGAGGGGAGTCTGGGGATGATGTCAGGGAAGTTAATGGCTTCATAGGTGCGGGAGGAGGGAGAGGTCGCATCTTCATCATCTGGAGTTCTATTAAGTTGGATACAGAAGTGTCACACTTCTGACAATTAAAGAGGATTGATTTGAATTTTTATTCTAAAACACAGAAGTTTGTTTAAAAGTTACAATCTAAATACCTTTTATTTTCCCAAAACTTCTTGATTTACTCCACCTGACGAGGCCTAAATCAAGCACACTGGCCTTGCACTGGTAATGTCCTGGAATCTTCTGGACAAGTCTATAGCTTTCAGATGATGATGGCCCCACTTGGTTGTTATTCCTGTAGAAATAATAGTCTACTTGAGGAGCGTGAGCAGGAGCATTGTACTGAAGATGACAGACTAGCCTCATCCAGCTTGGTTGATATGGGTCAAAGTCAACATCAATTTCCAAATGTGGCTCTGTCAGGACCTCTGAGAGAAGGAAAAAAAATTATCAGCACAAATAATTTATACATATGTGTGAATGAGAGGGAGGCAGGTGTAATGGTAAAGATGCAAGGAGTAGAGGTAGGGAAGGTAGATGAGTTCAAATACCTGGGGTCAACCATCCAAAGTAATGGAAAATGCACAAGAGAGGTGAAGAAGAGAGTGCAGGCAGGGTGGAGTGGGTGGAGACGAGTGTCAGGTAATTTGTGACAAAAGAATAGTAGCTAGACTGAACGGAAAGATTTACAAGACAGCAGTGAAACTTGCTATGATGTAGAGTATGGTTTGAAGACAGTGGCACTGACAAAAAAGACAAGAGGCAGAGCTGGAGGTGGCAGAGTTAAATATGCTAAGATTCTCACTGGAAGTGATTAGGTAGGACAGGATTAGAAAGGGGCATGTTAGAGGGACAGCTCAGGTTGAGCGGTTTGGAAACAAAGTAAGAGAGGCAAGGCTGAGATGGTTTGGACATGTTTAGGAAGGATAGTGGATATGCTGGACAAAAGATGTTGAAGATGGAACTGCCAGGCAGCAGGAAAAGAGGAAGATGCAGGGGATAGGGTGAGATGGAGGCAGATGATCCACTGCAGAGACCCCTAAAGGGAGCAGCCCAAAGAAGAACTAGAAGAATTTATACAGCCATACTCACTTGTGATTAATTTTGACAGTGAGGGAGATATACAAGATGGAACATTTTAAAGAAGGCAGAGCTGCATCTATCCTCACCTAAGATCTGTACATGAGACTGAGTTGATGTGACAGAGACCGTACGTCTCCTTGTGTCAAAGGAGGCCCTACAGGAATACATTCCATGGTCCTTGATGGTCAAGTTGGTCAGCTTGAAGTACGGTTCGGGCCCATTTCGTCTCATTACTTCAACACCATCTTTGTACAAAATTATCTCATGCACGGGGGGATTCTCTCGGACGCGACACATCAAATTTAGAGTGTTTCCAACCAGGCCAGGTTTTGGTGGGACTGACAGGATAGCCCACCCCCCTGTGCAAAGATTACAGGGAAGATAGTTATTTCACAGTAACACCTAATTCATATACATGTGATAGAAAGAAAACAATATAATCTGTTAACAGAAACCAAATAAATTTTATTTTAAATATCTTACCATCCACATAGATCTCTTCAGGTAGACTTTGTAAGGTGCGTATTTTTCCTATAGGTGACTCCCTTACCCCTTGGCAGTAATACTTGCCACTCTGTTGAACTTTGGTGTTCCAGAGTATCAAAACCTTCCTAGAGTGTTGGAGCTTCTCAGATCCCTTGAACCAAAGGTAATTCCAGCTCGGACTGTCATCACCAGAAAAGCTGCATTTCAGTCGGATATTCTCCCCAGAGAAGATCCTCGAATCACCTTCAGTGATCTCAACAGTGGCTCTGAAGGAAGTCTGAGTGAAAACTGAACAAAATATTGGTTTGTTAGAGAGGATTTTCCTAAAACAGTCTGAGGTTATGTGAAATATGTTTGGCACATACCTTCAGGCGTCACAATGTGCAGTAGTGTTGAAAGAACTGAAACAGAAAATCCAGATAAGCGGAAAACAAAATGGCTAATATTGTTTAATTTGGAATGTTTTGCAAATTATAGAAAACTTACCGAGGAGGGATGCAATCGTATCCATGTTGCTTGTTTGGTTGGTAAGAAATAGAAACTCAAAGACTGTTCATTTATTTCCAATAAAGGGGAAGTGAAAATGACTTTTCCCCAGACTGAACCACGTCACACAGGATATCTCTTTTCTGAAAAATTACTGGGGATTTTAACACTATTTCATTTCATTTCATTATAAAATATGACGAACTTCTGTGCTGTTGGGTACATGAGTCAGGTGAGTAGCTCAATACAGCTCCCCAATGTCTTTAACAAAAACTAAAAACCTTCCAAAAATAAATCATGATATAAGGCATTACTGATATAAGTACCACAACCAGGGGCGTCGGACTGGGGGGAAAAGGGTATTCTTTACCCAGGGCCCACTGCAGGGAGTGGCCCTCAAAAAGGCTGGAATGAAAATGCTTTTCTGTTTTGCATTCTTTTTCTAATTAATTAATGTCATGGTAAAATTCACCGTGGTTGAATGAAGTGTTTGGGAGACTGAATTTTGCATTAACAGTAATGATGGATGTTGTCTGAGGCCCCAATCACCCCTTTAAAAAGGTGCAAAATAGTTTAGTCTGCACGCCTGCACTGGTTAATTCAACTGCAGGACCAGTCACAGAGTAACCTGCAGCCTATTCCTGCTGCACGTCTGCTTCCTGAGCCAGGCTAGTGCATCACTACCCTAAACTAACTAACTAACTAACTAACTAACCTGCACTTATATAGCGCTTTTCTAGTCACAAAGACCACTCAAAGCGCTTTCATTAATACTAACCCTCTATTCTAAGGGCCTATAGGAAACAGATATCTAGGGACAATTTAGAACAGCCAATTAACCTAACATGCATGTTTTTGGCATGTGGGAGGAAACCGGAGAAATCCCGGAGTAAACCCACGCAACACGGGGAGAACATGCAAACTCCACACAGATCACTGTTGGTCGGGGGCTGGGATCGAACCCACGATCCCACGATCCCCACAATCCCCCGGCCAAGGGTAAACTGTGCTGCCGCAGTGCTAACCACTGCGCCACCATGCAGCAACCTCACCTTTTATATTTATTTGTTGCTTTGTGAAAGTACACACAGTTGATTTATATTTTTTTTAACAAGGAGGTTGTGGGTGATATTAATAAAGTTAGCACTTGGTAGAACTGGTATAAACATAGCTTCAGTACAAAGTTGCAAGAATAAAGGTGCAAAAATATGACAAAATATGGTAATTTACAACAGGACTGTCACATATTTACTATAAGCAACTCCCAAATTTATGAGAAAAACATTCGATTTTTATGACTCCCAAAACAGAGCTTCCTAATGGCAAAACCCCCGACACACATTTCTAAGAAAAAAAATCTGAAATTTACAACAGTGAAGTCACAAATTCACAAGAAAAAAAGTTTTTCTGAAACATTTTAATATAGCCTATATATTAACCTTTTTTCTCTCATAAATGTCCAGTTTTCTCACCAATTAGTGAAGTTTTTGTTGTAAACATTTTTCTTGGAAAGTTAAGTTTTTTAAAAATACATTTTAATTTTTTCCTTATAAATTTTTCACTCCTTTCCCTATAAATCAGCTATGTTTTATGATAAACATGTTACACTTCCTATAAAGTTTTTCTATAAAATTTGCAAGTTTTTGTTGAATTTTCATTATTTTTCTTGTCCATGTGCTCCTGTCCTCTCCCTGATAAACCAAGTTTCCCTGTATAAACTATTCTTAAAGTCTCTATGGGGATGGAGGGGCAGGTTAACCTCTTGCACTCCGTTGTACCGCGGACGGGCAAGTCTCTGCGTCCTAGAGCGCACGAGGGCGCACGAGAGCGCCCTCGTGCGCTCTAGGATGCATGATGAAGATGGTGATGTAGGTGGTGTGGCGTCCAAGCGCGCACTGAAAATAAAAGCTGCAGACACAGCCGCGAACAGATTAGTTCATCTGATTGACCTCTTATTCGACTAATAAGAGCCTTGAATTGGGTTTCTGAAACCTTGAAGAACCAATGACTGAAAACCTAGCGAGAAGGACCCGCCTACCAATGCTGTGAATGCAGTGAGCCAATTGAAGCAGAGAAGTTTGCGAGCTGTTTTTTTTTAAGGCTGGGTGAAGACTGACTGCTGCAACGGATCAAAAAAGGACCTGCAGGAAGAACCCCACAGACCCAGCAGCACGGAGACCATCCACAAATGCAACCTGTGTGACAGGGAGTGCCATTCGCGCATCGGCATGTTCAGCCACAGCCGGTGCTTATTTTGTTTTTGTTCCAGCAGAGTAGACGTTATGATTTCTTCCATGGTCATAGACCGACGGAGGCTGACGACGAAGGCTGAGTGACACACATGCCTTCGCCAGTCTTTTTTTAATTACTACTGTGGAGATGTGTGGAAAGATGAGGCTGGGTTTATTACTCAAGATCAGTTTTATTCACCATCACATTCTCCAACATTCAAAAACAGAAAAGAGGAAGGCATGCCCCCACCTCTGTCCCTTTTATACCCCAGGACATCAAAGCAAACAGTCACATTGTCTTTACATCCCAAATCACAATGCACCCCCCTTCAGGTCTTCTGTCTCCACCTGAAGTCCTGGTGGTCAGGAAATCCCTCACGGCCATCTCTCTGCATACAAAAGGCCAGACTTCACATCCTCCTGCTACCCCTAGGAGGTTCAGACCTTTTGTTCCTCTGAGACGTGCAGTAAACAATAAGCATACAGTAATAAGCATGTGAAGCATATGGAACCCACATATATGCACCACATGACCCCCCCAAACGTCTAAGATGGAACAACATAACCCCAGATTGCATGTCATAATAAAATCACTACATATCAGTTCAAGTGCCGCTTAGGTCTCAACCTTCTCCCGTATCTGCTGAAAGCAGGCTGTATCACTTCCACGGCGTCTTCCAGCTGTGGATCTGCTGCCTGTGGATGAGAACTGTCAGTCAACCTCTGTGGGTGTTCTGGGGAATGCTCTCTAGGGGGTCTGCCGCGCCGAGGAGCCTTTGCCAAATGCACAGCTTCGTCAGCTACCACAAAAGCGGGTTTGAGCCTGTTAATTCCAATCCTTTCTTTTCTGCCCCCCAAATCTAGCAAAAAATGCTTATCCCCTGTTTCCAGCACTCTATATGGTCCGTCATAAGGTGGGTGTAAAGGCGGACGATAGGCATCATGTCTGACAAAAACAAACTCTGCATTTTTTAAAGCCTTAGGCACAAAAACACGCGGAAAACTGTGGTGAAAGGGGCCAGGTAGTGTGCTCGGGCCCGTGCTATTCTGTAACCGCTGAGCCGGGGAGCACTCTGGTGCTGGATTATCTGGGAGAAATTCCACGGGCAGCCGAAGTGGCTGTGCGAAAACTAGCTCAGCTGGGGAGGCTTCTAAATCCTCTAGGTGCAAAACGCAACCCCAATAAAACCCATGGTAGCTTGTCCACCCAATTTGTATCCATAAGCGACACTCTGAGAGCCGCCTTCAATGACCTGTGAAAACGTTCGCATAACCCGTTAGCCTGCGGGTTGTACACGGTTGTGCGGTGGATCGTTGCCCTCAGGCTGCGGGCCATCACTGACCAAAGTTCGGAAACAAATTGCGGGCCTCTGTCGGACGTAATGTCTGACAGGACTCCAAAACGCGCTACCCATGCCGTTAAAAACGCGCGCGCCACCTCCTCGGCTGTGGTTGACGACAGCGGGACCACTTCTGGCCAGCGCGTGGTACGGTCAACCATTGTCAGAAGATGTGTGCACCCTTGTGAGGGCGGGAGGGGGCCTACGAGGTCCACGTGGACATGATCAAACCTTTTAGCTGGGATATGAAAAGGCTCCAAGGGAGCTCTCGTGTGTCTATGAACCTTGGCCCGCTGACAGGCCATGCAGGCTGCCGCCCACTCTCTAACTTGTTTGCGCAGGCTCGGCCATACAAATTTCTCTCCTACCATTTTGACCGACGCGCGCGCTCCCGGGTGCGCCAGAGAATAGATCGAGTCAAAAACCCGGCGGCGCCACGCAGCTGGAACCACTGGATGCGGCCGCCCAGTGGAGACATCGCAGATTAGGGGGGGGCACACCGTCTTGCAGCACCCTGCTCTCCAGCCTTAACCCTGTTGGTTCAGACTGGAGCGCGCGCACATCCGCGTTGCTAACCTGCTCCGTGGCCATGGCTGCATAATCTATCCCCACGCGGACCAGGGCCACGCGCACTTCCGCGTCGCTAACCTGCCCCGCGGCCATGGCTGCAGGATCTACCTCCGCGCGGGCTGGAGCCCCCACGGCGCACGAGAGGCAGTCCGCCACTACATTAAGTTTACCCACCACATGCTGGATATCGGTAGTAAACTCCGATATCGCGGCCAGCTGTCTCTGCTGCCGGCCCGACCAAGGTTCTGAAATCTTGGTCATCGTGAAAGTCAGCGGCTTGTGGTCAACGAACGCGGTGAAACGGCGTCCTTCCAGCCAGAAATGGAAGTGGCGAATGGCCAAGTGGAGAGCTAACAACTCCCTGTCGAATACGCTGTATTTTCGTTTGCTGTCGCGCAGGGTCTCACTGAAATACTTTTCCACGACCGCTCCTATGGCCACATCTGACGCGTCAGTAATGAGCGCCATGCGGGCCGCTGGGACTGGATGTGCTAACAACGCAGCGTTTGCCAGGGCTGTTTTGACTTCAGAAAATGCGCGCTCTCGCTCCGGAGACCATTCGACTTTATTTGTGGGTTTTTGTTTTTTTAGTGCAGCATACAATGGTTGCATGAGCTGCGCTGCACGGGGGAGGAAGCGGTTATAAAAATTTACCATTCCCAAAAACTCCTGTAACGCTTTGACCGTTTGTGGCTGGGGAAAATTTGTTACTGCGCGTACTTTGTCAGGCAGAGGAACCGCTCCCTCTGGGGAGACACGATGGCCCAAAAAATCAATCTGCGTCACCCCGAACTGACACTTCGCTGGGTTAATTATTAACCCGTGCTCTGCCAACCTCCGGAAAACTGCCGTGAGGTGGTTTTTGTGTTCATCTACGGACGCGCTGGCTACCAATATGTTGTCCAGGTAGACGAACACAAAGGGGAGATCGTGCAAAACCGCGTCCATCATGCGTTGGAACGTCTGCGCCACGCCTTTAAGCCCAAACGGCATGCGCAAAAACTCGAAAAGCCCGAAAGGAGTTATTACCGCTGTTTTGGGTATGTCCTCAGCGTGCACTGGGACCTGGTGGTAACTGCGTACCAAGTCTATTTTAGAAAAAACGCACGCCCCTGCCAAATGAACTGAAAAATCTTGGATGTGCCGGATCGGGTAGTGGTCGTGCTCTGTAGCATTGTTCAGCCTGCGGAAATCACCGCAAGGCCGCCACGAGCCATCAGCTTTCGGGACCATGTGCAGCGGTGAAGCCCATGGGCTCTTCGAACGCCGGATGATGCCCAACCTCTTCAGGTTGGCGAACTCCTCGCGCGCTATGGTCAGTTTAGCTGAATCCAAGCGCCAAGCTTTTGCGAAAACTGGCGGACCAGTGGTAGTGATAAAATGTTCCACCCCGTGTTTAGCCACTGCTGCCGAAAATGTTGGAACCGTGAGTGCTGGGAACTGAGTGAAGAGTGTGTGGAACTTACCACCTGCAGCTGTGACGTTGGCTTGTGCTGTTGGCGGGGCCACTCGAGCTGTACAGGGAATAGAATAAAAAGAGAGTGCATTAACCAGGCGTCTGTTAGAGAGATCGACCAACAAACTATGTGAGCACAAAAAATCAGCCCCTAACATGTTGAAATTGACTGCCGCTATGACGAAAGTCCACTCGAATGTGCAGCCGTGTAAAGACAGAAGCAGAGTCCTCTCACCGAAGGTTTTAATCGCCGAGCCATTCGCTGCTGACACCCGGGGACCACTGGAAGGCGCCAGTCGGTCAGCGTAGAAAGGTGTGATGAAACTCAGCTGGGAGCCCGTGTCCACGAGGAAATGCCTCCCTGAGTGCGCATCCTTCAAGTAGAGCAGCTTGTTCTCCTCTCCGAGGGCCGCAGCTGCTACCGACCCCCGGTCTTGGCGTTTCCCGAGCGCTTAAAGTGGCACGGTGGGATGCACTTGCGTGCCCTCTCTGCGAAACGGCGATGGTAGAAGCAAAGGATGTCGTCTGCTCCGTGTTTCCCGGCCCTTGCCGCCGCCGTCGTCGATGAGTCTGGTGCTGCAGCCTCTGGCCCCCTGCCGTCTCTGGACGTTGCACCTGGCCCCACTGCTGCAGCCGCAGCCACGCACCGTTTACTGGCGTCGACGAGTTGCTGCGCCTCCTGGCCCAGCTCGTGGTAGTCTCGTCGGGCCAGTAGTGGTGAACTGGCCAGGGTCACTCTCATCTCTGACGGTAGGGTTCTGAGGAAAAGGTGGGTGAAGATGAAGTTATCATCTTTGGAGTCTCTCAAACTCAACATCTTCCCCATCAGGTCTGCAGGTCTGTCGCCCTCAAATTCAGTCAGCGCCAGGAGCCTCTCTGCTCGCTCCTGCACCGAGGGGGTGAAGTAACGAATGAGTGCAGCCTTCAACGTGCTGTACTTGTCGCTGTCCGGCGGGTGGTTGATCAGGCTCTCCACTCGCTGGGCTGTGTGGTTGTCCAGCTTTGCAACCACATGGTAGAACTTTGTGGCGTCTACTGAAATCCTCCGGAGGTGGAACTGTGCCTCGACTGCGTTAAACCAGGAGCGCGGATTGTTCGGCCAGAAGTCCGGTAGTTGGACTGTGGCTGCATTCGTTATGCTGGCTCCTGGCTATGGAGGCTGAGTTTATTACTCAAGATCAGTTTTATTCACCATCACATTCTCCAACATTCAAAAACAGAAAAGAGGAAGGCATGCCCCCACCTCTGTCCCTTTTATACCCCAGGACATCAAAGCAAACAGTCACATTGTCATTACATCCCAAATCACAATGCACCCCCCTTCAGGTCTTCTGTCTCCACCTGAAGTCCTGGTGGTCAGGAAATCCTTCACGGCCATCTCTCTGCATACAAAAGGCCAGACTTCACATCCTCCTGCTACCCCTAGGAGGTTCAGACCTTTTGTTCCTCTGAGACGTGCAGTAAACAATAAGCATACAGTAATAAGCATGTGAAGCATATGGAACCCACATATGTGCACCACACTACTGTTATTTGTATTGAAAAATTGTTCCCCAAAAACCGCAATCATGGAAGCACAAAACCGCAATAATGGAATTATGTTTTGATCGTGTCGCGAGACCAGAACCACGAGTGGACCAGTGTTGCGTTAGTCTGACAATGGGGAAGAGAAGTTCGCCAGGACACTGCTGTGAAGAGGTAAGGTGTTATAAGCTAAATTATTCTTTATTCCTGAAAATTGTAATCCAAAATGACTTTTGACCGATCGGTAAATTACAACTGTGCGAATCGTGTACCTGGGCGCACGAACTTCAGACTTCGTGCGCCGAGGTACACGATTCGTTCGTCGCGTCCAGACCGTGAACGCTGCCCCCCCCCGCTCCTCTTCTGTAGCGGTGGGGGGGAGCCGCGGTGACTGCGCCGCGGTCGCCACATAGCCATATGAGTCTATTCCGTCATGTAGCGATGGCCGTCCTCTGTAGCGAGGGGGGGACAACCCCCCCCCCCCCCCACACACACACACAGACACAGCCCTGAGTGTCACCTTTCATTAGAGCCCAAAATGAAGCTTCTACATTGAATCATTCAAAAGTTACAGACGTTTTTCCAAACTGTGCCATTTGGCACAATTTGGCACAGTTCCAAAATGCCTGGGACCTACCTGAGGAAAAAGCTGTGTAATATATTCATTTTTTGTGGTATTGTTACAAAATTTGGACCTCAGCTGGATAACACTTGGTTCTACATTTCTGTTGCATTTTCCAGCCCGGATCTGAAGCTGTGTGTTATTTGCAAGCATTTGTATCCAAAAAAACATCCAGGCCAAATTTATTTTCTTCAAGTTCAGTATGTTTAGATGACTGTAACTCAGTGGCCGGAGCACTTAGAGAGATTATGACTGTTTTGCCAAAAAATTCAAAGTGTTTTCTTTTAAATGAGACCAACCCCATGAAGATGCTGCAAAGGGTTGAAGAACAGCTTTCGATTTACTTTGGGTACGTTATTTTTGGGCATTTTTAGGAAAATTGACCAGAGTGCAAGGGGTTAACAGAGGGGAGGACTGTGGCTCATTTTGCTGACAAGGGGAATTGACTTTTTAAGGGTTTTTTTTTTTGCAAATATTTATTTATTTGAATGGAGGTTTACTATTTTACAACAAGCTTTTTCATATTTTTGCAAAGATTTTTTTTGTATTTGGAACATATTTATTTTTCAGTGGAAGCTGCATTTTTTTTTGTCATTGACATTTAAATAATTAATGATGAAGACCGTGGTCTCTGTGTTAGTTGATAATTTTGTATAAATCTATGGGGTATTAAATATGCCATGAGTGTATTAAAATAGATAACAAGTACAGTAAAGTTTGCACTACTGTATGTAAGTTTAAATTTTTCATTATTTAGGAGTGCTTTTTCTTTTTTTGGGGGGGGGGAGGGGGCACCTGCCGCCCAAAATGTCTGTGCACATCACTGTATCTCAACTGGAAACTGGATTTGTTAAAGATGCTCTACTAGCCAAAAATAGGAAGAACACCAAAGAATAAGACCAATGGAACAGAAAATATAAATTAAATTAAATCACCCTTTATTGTCATTCAACCGTACAACCAATTATGTACAGTAGAACGAAACCATGCTTTATCCTATCTACAGTGTCAATCACACACACCCCATGTGTAGAATCAGAGGGCCGCTGCCATGCAAGGCGCCGCCACAGATTTCCCTCCTCCATTCCATTATTGCTGAGCACCAAGCTGGACAGCAGGAAGTTCTGCTTTTATATGGTCTTCAGCATGACTCGGCCGGGATTTGAACCCCTGCCTCCCAGGTGTGGGGCGGATGATCTACCAACTGAGCCACCACTCCGGTAAATAATAATAATAATAATAAACTAGTAAGTGAGTAAGTGTGTAAATGAAAAATACTACAGGTCCATTCTCAAAAGTGCATTATAGACAAAGAGGTTTGGAAATACTGATGACAGTAAATATATTCTTAAAGACAGATAAACAAATCATACTAACACCAAAATTTGGTGCTACGCCCCTGACCGCAACTCTAAAGGATAGTAGAATATGACAATTTTGGCACTGAAATTTTCTTGGGCATCCATCCATCCATCCATCCATCCATCCATCCATCCATCACTGCTTATCCGGGAGCCCGGGTCATGGGGGCAGCAGTCCAAGGAGAGAAGCCCAGACTGCCACCCGGTTCACATAGCACCATGATCCTTCCTACAGGCGGTGAGCCCACTGAAGGGTGGACCTATGTGGCTATGTGGCTCTTTTGGGTACACTGGATCCTTGCTGTTACCGCTCTTGGTCTGGCCCTTCATCCAGGACCAGCTTGCTTTGGGAGACCCTACCAGGGGCAAGTTGCCCCCAACAACATAGCTCCTGGGATCATGAGGACACACAAATCCCTCTATGTCGATAAGGTGGTGATCCACAGATGGCTTCTTGGGAATCCAAGATTTAAAAAGAAGGAAAAAAACCCCCAACTATAATTGCACTTGAGAGATGCAGACCCACCTATTTCTAGAAACAGCTCTGATTAGCAATCCCATCTCTTTCTTGTCTTTTAAAAGAAATGAGCAGACATATAAAGTCAAGGCTGTGCGTCAGTAACATACCAAATGACATTGTGGGCTTTCTAGGCTCCTGACTTTGTGGCCTTGATCTTTTGAACATAAAAGCATAATCACAGGTGCTAGTCCCAAGGCCCACCTGTGTGCCAGGTTTAGTGACCCTGCTTCCAATAGTAAGGTCGTTTTGGGTCTATATTTATTGTCCAGTTAGGGTACACCAGACCCTCGCCTCAAAGTTAATAAAAGAATTAAATGAAAATGAAACAAAATTTCTAAGAAAAATTATTTTCCCATTTCCATTTTCACAAGGATACAGGATAAGAATTAAAGGTCAAATTCACTGAAAAATGATGTGTTTGTAGGATTTAACCTTCTGAAATGTGTCTATTGGTCATGAGATTATTGAAAAAACAAAAAAAACATCAAAACACTTAAAAAAGCTCACACAGCTTTTATATTGATTCTGTCTGAGGAGCCAGTGCAACTCCTCCAGGTTTGCTCCTGTATGGCACTAAAAGAAAAACCCAGCCTTGATACCTGCCCACTGCTCTATTATTGGGCAGCCTAACTGACCCAATCCAGCCCCATTTCCTGCCCTCTTGTTTACAACACAACTCAGTAATTAGGAGCGGTCTGTAAGCACATCAAGGAGATGCTGTGCACTCGAACAATGTAAGGCAACAACGAGATCTTTACTTCCAAAGGATGCATCTCTACTTGGACCAACTTTCCTTTCCCCATTCTATTATGCTAAGCGCCAAGCTAGAAGGCAGGAAGTACCATTTTTATATGGTCTTTGGTATGATGCGGCCAGGGCTTGAACCCACAATGTCCCGGTTGTTAAAGCAGATGTTCCACAACTAGGTCACCACTCCGGCATTACAGGGGAACAGGTACCATTTAGAAACATCATGTTGCATGCATTCTTGAGATGGTTGTGGGTTTTGTTCCATGTTTTCTCTGGGGTCTGACTCAGACTCAAACAGCTAGAGTTTGGTAAAATGTTCTTCACCTTAGCCATTATCAATTCTCATTTACTTTCAAAAGTATTAGAGATGGCGAGCCTATCACAGGACAGTCAAACTTGGGCCCTGCTGTAGGCTACACTTCCTCACTTGTGATTGGATTTGTCAAACATGCCAATCAAAACGTTTTCACCCAATCAGGTTAGGGGCTCATGAATAACACAGAGGAGGTCCAAAACAGCGTTTTCTTGGAGAGCTCACAGATCGGCTTTCTAGATCTCACGTGAAACGACACAGAAATTACAGTATTAATTTTTTGTTTATCAAAATACAGATATATGTTCTGGATGATGGCAGAGTATGAAATTAATCCATGAAAAAGGCAACAGACGGGATCTTTAAACCTTTCCTATTACATTTGATGTTTTGGAGAAAGCAAAGTAATAGTTTTCAAAAATTTTGTTTCATTTTAGGTATAGTGGTAACTCTTTAAAAAAACATATCCTGATGGGGATAGTTTCTTATAAGTGAACACACCTATAACCATTAAGGGGCAGATTTGCTAAGGCAGTGCAAATTAGTGAGTGCACAATTTAGACAGAGTGCCTCAGGGAGAGGCCAATTTTTGCCAGTGATCTACTAACAACATGCAAAATTATGAACACAGATACAGTCAAATCATTTCAATAAAGTCCACCCATCTGCCAAGAGCACCGCAAAATTGTGCACAGGCACAGCTGATGAGGAAGTGGGTCATCAACACAGGCACAGCCAGTTCGGAGGAACATAATATATAAAGCTTTTTATTTTTTTTTAAGTTTTTGTTTAAGTGCAAACCCCACTAAAATACTTTATTTTTGTTCATTATATTTCAAAATTTAGATTTTCATTTAACATGGCAGACTTTTTTGTTTAATATGTATAAATGAAGAATTTGTATCTTATTTAATAAAGGACTACTTATGAATAAATTGATTATTTAGCCACCGTGTTTATTTATTAGCACCAGAACCATTGAGATGGTCTGATGGAGACTCTGGGGTTTTATTATGTGAATAACTTTGTTTTTAAAAAAAATCTACAGGTCTCCCAGTTCACAACTTTTTATAAATGCCATTGAGTTATGGTTTTACAATTTCAGGGGACGTTTCTGTGGATCTGTGCGCTTTTTTCTGTTAATAATCTCATTGTTGTTTTCCTCCTACTAAAGTGGTGTGAAAAAGTGTTTGCCCCCTTCCTGATTTCTCATTTTTTTTGTATGTTTGTCACACTTAAATGTTTCAGATCAAACAAAATTAAATATTAGACCAAGATAACACAAGTAAACACAAAATGCAGTTTTTAAATGAAGGTGTTTATGATTAAGGGAAACAAAAATCCAAACCGACATGGCCCTGTGTGAAAAAGTGATTGCCCCCTAAACCTAATAACTGGTTGGGCCACCCTTAGCAGCAACAACTGCAATCAAGTGTTTGTGATAACTGGCAATGAGTCTTTTACAGCGCTGTGGAGGAATTTTGGCCTACTCATCTTTGCAGAATTGTTGTAATTCAGCCACATTGGAGGGTTTTCGAGTATGAACCGCCTTTTCAAGATCATACTACCGTACAGCATCTCAATCGGATTCAGGTCAGGACTTTGACAAAGCCATTCCAAAGTCTTCATTTTGCTTTTCTTAAGCCATTCAGTGGTGGACTTGCTGGTGTGTTTTGGATCATTATCCTGCTGCAGAACCCAAGTGCGCTTCAGCTTGAGGTCATAAACAGATGGCCGGACATCCTCCTTCAGGATTTTTTGGTAGAAAGCAGAATTCATGGTTCCATTTACCACAGCAAGTCTTCCAGGTCCTGAAGCAGCAAAACAGCCCCCGATCATGACACTACCACCACCATATTTTACTGTTGGTATGATGTTCCTTTTCTGAAATGCTGTGTTACTTTTATGCCGGATGTAATGGGACACACACCTTCCAAAAAGTTCAACTTTTTATTGTCAGTCCACAGGTATTTTCCCAAAAGTCTTGGGGATCATCAAGATATTTTCTGGCAAAACTGAGACGAGCCTTTATGTTCTTTTCGCTCAGCAGTGGTTTTCGTCTTGGAACTCTGCCATGCAGGCCATTTTTGCCCAGTCTCTTTCTTATGGTGGAGCCATGAACACTGACCTTTGGATGTTGTTGTGGGGTCTTTTGTGACTTCTTGGATGAGTCGTCGCTGCGCTCTTGGGGTAATTTTGGTTCGCCGGCCACTCCTGGGAAGGTTCACCACTGCTCCATGTTTTCACCATTTGTGGATAATGGCTCTCACTGTGGTTTGCTGGAGTCCCAGAGCTTTAGAAATGGGTTTATAACCTTTTCCAGACTGATAGATCTCAATTGCTTTGCTTCTCATTTGTTCCTGAATTTCTTTGCATGATGTCTAACTTTTGAGGATCTTTTGGTCTACTTCACTTTGTCAGGCAGCTCCTATTTAAGTGATTTCTTGATTGAGAACAGGTGTGGCAGTAATCAGGCTTGGGTGTGACTAGAGAAATTGAACTCAGCTTTCCAGAGATGTGATAAACCACAGTTAATTTATGTTTCAACAGGGGGGCAATCACTTTTTCACACAGGGTCATGTAGGTTTGGATTTTTTGTTTTACCCTTAATAATAAACACCTTCATTTAAAAACTGCATTTTGTGTTTACTTGTGTTATCTTTGTCTAATATTTAAATTTGTTTGATAATCTGAAACATTTAAGTGTGACAAATATACAAAAAAATGAGAAATCAGGAAGGGGGCAAACACTTTTTCACACCACTGTATATTGTGTATCCTGAACTGGGAGAGAGAAATAGAAAGAAGAAGGAACTGAATTACCGTTTTATGCACAGCAAAAGGAAATACTGTAAATATAGAAACAGAGGGAAAAATGAAGAAAATTGGCAATGTGGAAGATTTTGCTTCACAAGCAAGGGGGAGCTGATAGGGGAAACTCCAGATCCGACTCTAACCTCCGCAGAAAAGAAAAAAAAGTCACTATCGGCTGACACCATCTGTATGTCCACTGCGGGTATTAAGGCTCCTATTGTATCCTATTTTATTAATACAAATTCATGTAGTAGGCTATATACAGTATAAACAAATGAAATAAAAAAACAAAAATAAAAAAAAAACTGCCGGCTGATGTCCAGTTCAGCATAACGATCTCTGTGAGACCGTTGATATTCATATGATCTCTTCTTCTGTCATACCAAATAAAGTCACGGGCAGAGAGAAGCTTTTGCCATTCTTGTCAGTGTCTCCTCCTGGCACCAACGATTGCTATCATGTCAGGTGCAGATGAATTAAGACAAGCTTTTTTGGGGTGTTAAATCCTGGCGCATTTAGCAGGAGACTGACAACTGCAAACCTTAGTAAATCACCTTGCGTCAGTCATTTAAATACTCCCCTCCCTCAAATTTGCGAGTTGACGTAACTCCCATAAATACATATGCAATGAGGCCAGGCACAACATTAACAGAGTCCACACCTTTCCACCACAAATTTTGCTCTGCACCCTGTAGTAAATCTCAACAGTAGATTTACTAAAGGGTCATTGCCTCCACTCTCCACAGAGTGCTGAGCCACCTGGAGAACCCAAGGAGCTACGTGAGGGTGCTCTTCGTGGACTACAGCTCAGCTTTTAACACCATCATCCTGGACAGCCTGATCAACAAACTGCACTTCCTCCAGATCCCCCCCCCCCCACCTGCTCCTGGATAAGAATGGCCCCCACCACTCCTCCACACTGTCCTTCAGCACTGGCTACCCCCAAGGCTGCGTGCTAAGCCCTCTAATGTACTCCCTGTACACCTTTGACTGTATTCCAACCAACCCAACTACAGTCATCGTGAAATACGTGGACGACATCACTTTGGTTGGGCTCCTCACCGATGACGATGAGAAGGCATACAGGGTGGAGGTAGAGAATCTGCTGCTGTGGTGCCAAGCAAATAACCTGGAACTGAATGTCCAAAAAACCAAAGAACTCATTCTGGACTTCAGGAAGAACAGACGGGACCACCCCGTCTCCTCATAAATGGCGACTGCGTGGAAGACGTCCCTGCCTTCAGGTTCCTGGGCACCCACATCTCCTCTGACCTCTCCTGGACTATCAACACCAAGACCCTGGAGAAGAAAGCTCAGCAGCAGCTGCACTTCCTCCATGTCCTGAGAATGCACAATCTGGACTAGAAGCTGCTGCTGGCCTTCTATCGCTACTCAGTGGAGAGCATGCTCACCTACTGTCTGGGTGTGTGGTACGCCGGCTCCAAGGCTGAGAACAGGAAGGCTGTGCAGAGGGTCATCAACACTGCCCAGAAAATTATCGGCAGCCCTCTGACCTCCCTGGAAAACATCTCCAGAGCCTCCTGTCTCAGAAGGATCAAGGCCATCATAGGAGACCCCTCACATCCCGCCCACCACCTGTTTGACCTGCTTCCCTCTGGACGACGGTTCAGATCGATCAGGTCCCACACCTCCAGACTGACAGTTTCTTCCCCTGGGCCATCCGAACTGCAAACAGTCAGAGGCCCCACCCCCTCCCTCTGAACGCTCACATGCACAGAACTGAGGACCTTTTAATTATCACTATAACTTACCTGTCTTTGCACTCCTCACTTTCATGTATATTGACCCATCTGTGAAATCACTACTGTACATTTTTTCCATAATCCTTGGGCCATTTTATTCTATTATGTGTTCTGCACGCCGCACTCCTATATACATCGTTCCACCGGTGAAGCCACTACCATACCTGTATATATACCAATGGGCTATTTATTATTTTTACTTTTTCCTTTACCTCAGCCGTATGGTTAATCGTGTGTTCTGTAGCAGTTTTATTTCAAAATCTTCTCACTTACTTTTTTGCGCAGTAGCCTGGTGGAGCACCCATAATTTCGATGTGCTGTACAACTGTATAATGACAATAAAGCTTATTCTGTTCTATTCTATTAACGCCAAAAGGGTTTTGAGATGGTGCAGCACGTTAGTAAATCTGCCCCTGTAGAGGATGCGTTCAAATGATGAGGCTGAGTTTTATTTCTCAGGTTCAGCTTTATTGACAGAACACATACTCTAGCATTCTCAAAGCAGGGAGAAGAGAAAGAACCATATCACATCACCCTTTTATATGTTTCCAGCATCAGAACTCAAGTCACATGGTGCTTCAGTAAACATACAGTCACAAAGCATCCCTTTGAACCTTCACCATTGTCTCTCATTCATTGATGAACTGGAAATCTCTCTGGGGCATCTTCTCTGGGACAAAAAGCCAAATCTCACACCTCCTCGTTATCTTCTGCAGATTCGAGTCTTTTGTCCTTCCAGACGTGAAGCCTCCAATACACATGCAGTCATACCTCTGTGGAAAATGTGAGCCCAACATATGTGTCACCCACATACCCCCCCCCCCAAAAAACGTCTATTAAGGGCAAAACATGCATGGCATAAAAAAAAAGAAAAACACAAAACACTCCACATATCACCAATCAATCCACCAGCTGCCTGGGTCTTAACCTTCTGCCGAATCTGCTGTAACCTGGCTTTGCTACCCCTGCAGCGTCTCTCTGCATCTGTGGATTAAAGCTGTTAGCACGTCTCTGTGAAGGTTCTGGAGAATGTCTTCTCGGCGGCCTGCCACGGCGGGGGGGCCTCGCCAGCTGCACTTGCTCATCAGCCAAAACAAAAGCGGGTTTGAGCCTGTTTATGCAAATCAACTCCCTTCTGCCCCTAATTCTAGCAGAAAATGCTTCTCCCCGGTCTCCAGCACTCTGAAAGGTCCGTCATAAAACGGTCGCAAACTTGGACGCTGAGCATCATGTCTAACAAAAACAAACTCTGCATTTTTTAAAGCCTTTGGCACAAAAACGCGTGGGAAACTGTGATGAACTGGGCCAGGGAGTGTGTTTGCTCCTGTGTCGCTCTGCCACGGCTGAGCGGGGGGGCAATTTGGTGCGGGATTATTGGGGAGAAATTCCCCCGGCAAACGGAGAGGTTGTGCAAAAACTAACTCAGCCGAGGAAGCATGCAAATCTTCCTTAGGTGCAGAACGCAACCCCAATAAAACCCATGGAAGTTTGTCCACCCAATTTGTATCCGTCAGTGACGCTCTGAGGGCTGCTTTTAACGACCTGTGAAAGCGTTTGCATAAACCATTAGCCTGGGGGTTATACGCGGTAGTGCAATGAATCTTCACCCCCAAGCTGCGGGCCATCGATGACCATAGTTCGGAAATAAATTGGGGACCCCTGTCGGACGTTATGTCCGACGGGACTCCGAAACGCACAACCCACACTGTCAAAAATGCTCGGGCAACTTCTTCCGCTGTGGTTGATGTCAGAGGGATCGCCTCTGGCCAACGTGTGGTGCGATCCACCATCGTCAAAAGATGCGTGTGCCCGTGTGATGGCGGAAGCGGGCCCACCAAGTCAACATGCATGTGATCAAAACGCTTAGCGGAGATGTGAAAAGGTTCCAACGGATCCTTAGTGTGTCTGTGTATTTTGGCTCGCTGACACGCTACGCAGGCCGCCGCCCATTCCTTGACCTGCTTGCGCAACCCGGGCCAAACAAATTTCTCCCCCACCAACTTAATTGATGCGCGCACCCCTGGGTGCGCCAGAGAATGGACCAAGTCAAAAACGTGGCGACACCACGCAGCTGGAACCACGGGGCGGGGCTGTCCCGTGGAGACATTGCAGATTAGGGGGGGCATACCAATTTGCTGCACCCTGTGCTCCAGCCTTAACCCTGTTGGTCCAGACTGGAGCGCGCGCACGTCCGCATCATTAACCTGCTCCGTGGCCATGGCTGCATAATCTAACCCTACACAGACCGGGGCTGCGCGCGCTCCCGCGTCGCTGCCCGGGCCCGCGGCCACGGCTACAGAGTCCGCCCCCACGGGGCCTGGTGTTGCTACCGCGCGTGACAGACAGTCTGCCACTACATTGTGTTTACTCGTGACATGCTGGATATCAGTGGTGAACTCCGATATCGCGGCTAGTTGTCTTTGTTGCCGGCCTGACCAGGGTTCTGAAATCTTGGCCATCGCAAATGTTAGCGGTTTGTGATCCACAAACGCGGTGAAACGTCGCCCTTCCAACCAGAACTGGAAATGGCGGATGGCCAAGTGTAGGGCCAAAAGCTCCCTGTCGAACGCACTGTATTTACGCTCACTATCGCGCAGGGTTCTGCTGAAGAACGCGAGGGGTTGCCAGGCACCTGCCACAAACTGTTCAACAACTGCCCCCACTGCTAAATCGGAAGTGTCAGTGGTGAGCGCCATGTGGGCCGTTGGAACTGGGTGCGCTAACAAAACTGCGTTTGCCAGGGCTGATTTGACCTGGGCAAAAGCGCGCTCCCGCTCCGGAGACCATTCAACTTTATTTGCGGGCTTTTGTTTTTTTAACGCAGTGTATAATGGTTGCATGAGCCGCGCTGCACTTGGGAGGAACCG
This sequence comes from Pholidichthys leucotaenia, assembly GCA_020510985.1. Taxonomy (NCBI): domain Eukaryota; kingdom Metazoa; phylum Chordata; class Actinopteri; order Cichliformes; family Pholidichthyidae; genus Pholidichthys; species Pholidichthys leucotaenia. The sequence goes on along the minus strand of CM035847.1, from coordinate 221,707,020 downwards.
GTTGTAAAAATTAACCATTCCCAGAAACTCCTGTAGCGCCTTGACCGTTTGAGGTTGCAGAAAATCTGTTATTGCGCACACCTTATCAGGCAGAGGAACCGCTCCTTCTGCCGAAACGCGATGCCCCAAAAAATCAATCTGCGCCACCCCAAACTGGCACTTCGCTGGGCTAATTATTAACCCGTGCTCTGCCAGCCTCCGAAAAACTGCTGTGAGGTGGCTTTCGTGTTCGCCTTCGGACGTGCTGGCTACTAAAATGTCATCCAAATAAACGAACACGAAAGGAAGGTCGCGTAAAACTGCATCCATCATACGTTGGAAAGTCTGCGCAGCCCCCTTGAGGCCAAATGGCATGCGCAAAAACTCAAAAAGGCCGAAAGGAGTTATAACCGCTGTTTTGGGTATATCCTGTGCGCGCACTGGAACTTGGTGGTAACCGCGCACCAAATCTATTTTAGAAAAAATGCACGCCCCCGCCAAATGAACAGAAAAATCCTGGATGTGCGGAATCGGGTAGCGGTCATGTGCTGAAACGTTGTTCAACCTGAGGAAATCGTTGCAAGGTCGCCACAAGCCATCAGCTTTTGGGACCATGTGTAGCAGCGAAGCCCAGGGGCTTTTGGAGCGTCTAATAATGCTCAGTTTTTCCAGGTTAGCGAACTCCTTGTGCGCGATGGCCAGTTTAGCTGGGTCCAAGCGCCGAGCTTTTGCAAAAACGGGGGGCCCGGTGGTGGTGATAAAATGCTCCACCCCATGTTTAGCCACTGTCGCCGAAAACGTGGGGACTGTGAGTGCTGGGAACTGAGCGAGCAATGTGTGAAACTTACCACCCGCAGCTGAGACGCTGGCATGTGCAGTCGGCGGGGCCACCCGAGCTGTGCAGGGGATAGAATGGAAAGACAGTGCATTAATCAAACGTCTATTAGCAAGGTCAACCAATAAACCATGTGAGCACAAAAAATCAGCCCCTAACATGTTGAAACTGACTGCTGCTACAATAAAAGTCCACTCAAATGAATGGCCCTGTAAGGACAGGAGCATAGTCCTCTCATCGAAAGTTTTAATCGTTGAGCCGTTTGCTGCTGACACTGACACCCAGGGAGCTTTAGACGGCATCAGCCGTTCCACGTAGGTGGGTGTGACGAAACTCAGCTGGGAGCCTGTGTCCACGAGGAACTGTTTCCCCGAGTGTGCATCCGTCAGGTAAAGCAGCTTGTTCTCCTCGCCGAGGGTCGCAGCTGCTACCGGCCCTCGGTCTTGGCATTTCCCGGGCGCTTGAAGTGGCACGGTGGGACGCACTTGTGTGCTCTCTCTGCAAAACGGCGGTGGTAGAAGCACAGGCCGTCATCCGCTCCGCGCCGCCTGGTCCCCGTCGCCGCTGTCGTCGGTGCATCTGGCACCGCGGCCACTGGTTCCAAGCCATCTCCAGACATCGCTCTTGGGCTAGCTGCCGCGGCCGAAACCGCGTTCTGCTTGTGGGCGTCGACAAGCCGCTGCGCCTCCTTGCTCAGCCCATGGTAGTCTCGCCTGGCCAATCGTGGCGACTCTGCCAGGGCTACTCTCACTGCTGGCGGCAGGGTCCGGAGGAAAAGGTGGGCGAAAATAAATTCGCCATCCTCGGAGTCTTTCAACTTAAGCATCTTCACCATCAGGTCCGCAGGTCTATCATTCTCCGACTCCGTCAACGTTAGGAGCCCCTCTGCTCGCTGTTGGACCAAAGGGGTGAAATGGCTGATCAGCGCGTCCTTCAATGCGCTGTACTTGTCGCTGTCCGGTGGATGATTAACCAGATCTTCCACCCTCTGGACCGTGTGGCTGTCCAGCTTCGCTACCACATGGTAGAATCTTGTGTCGTCGTCAGAGATTCTCCGGAGGTTGAACTGCGCCTCGACCGCGCTAAACCATGAGCGCGGGCTGTGCTGCCAGAAATCGGGCAGCCGGATCGTGGAGGCGGCCATCAGGCTGGCTTCCGCCGAGCCCCGCTTGGGAGAATTCTGTCTGCTCATTCTTTGTCGTAGGTCACCAGTGTAGAGGATGCGTTCAAATGATGAGGCTGAGTTTTATTTCTCAGGTTCAGCTTTATTGACAGAACACATACTCTAGCATTCTCAAAGCAGGGAGAAGAGAAAGAACCATATCACATCACCCTTTTATATGTTTCCAGCATCAGAACTCAAGTCACATGGTGCTTCAGTAAACATACAGTCACAAAGCATCCGTTTGAACCTTCACCATTGTCTCTCATTCATTGATGAACCGGAAATCTCTCTGGGGCATCTTCTCTGGGACAAAAAGCCAAATCTTACACCTCCTCGTTATCTTCTGCAGATTCGAGTCTTTTGTCCTTCCAGACTGAAGCCTCCAATACACATGCAGTCATACCTCTGTGGAAAATGTGAGCCCAACATATGTGTCACCCACACCCCCAAGTTTTTTGGGGGGTGAGTATGAATGTATGAAAATAATAATTTAATGCATTTTCAATTACTGTAGTATGAATAAGCAAATGGCCATGTACTCTTCCTTTATAGCTGATTATTTTAGCTATTGTTGGACATACTCATTTACTAGCATAAGCTCAAATATTTTCAAAGTCTTGTTACATTCTTAAAGTCATACGTTATTTTTTTTATACAATCTTGTGCCATTAATTTTTCTGGCAAGTTTGAATCAAGGTTTTTTTTTCAGCAAATGCAATATATACAGTACATACAGTTGTGCTCATAAGTTTACACACCCTGGCGGAATTTATGATTTTTTGGCCATTTTTCAGAGAATATGAATGGTAATACAAAAACTTTTCTTCCACTCATATTTAGTGGTTGGGTGAAGTCATTTATTATCAAACAATTGTTTGCTCTTTTTAAATCATAATGACAACAGAAACTACCCAAATGACCCTGATCAAAAGTTTACATGCCCTGGAAGTTTTGGCCTGATAACATACACACAAGTTGACCCACACAGGTTTTCAAATGGCTACTGAAGGTAACCATCCTCACCTGTCATCTGTTTACTTGTAATTAGTGTGTGTGTGTATAAAAAGTCAGTGAGTTTCTGGGCTCCTGACAGACAGAATGTTTCATGCAGTGCTGCACTGACGTTGCTGGATTGCGAGCCATGGGGAAAGCAAAAGAATTATCACACGACCTGAGGGAGAAGATAGCTGAACTTTATAAAACAGGAAAAGGATATAAAAAGACATGCAAGTAATTGAGACTGTCAATCAGCAGGGTTCAAACTCTAATTAAGAAGTGGAAAATGAGGGATTCTGTTGAAACCAAGCCACGGTCAGGTCAACCAACAAAAATTTCAGCCACAACTGCCAGGAAAATTGTTCAGGATGCAAAGAAAAACCCTACAAATAACTTCAGCTGACATACAGGACCCTCTGAACAAAAGTGGTGTGGCTGTTTCAAGATGCACAATAAGGAGGCACTTCAAGAAAAGTGGGCTGTATGGTCGAATTGCCAGAAGAAAGCCATTACTATGCCAATGCCACAAAGTAGCCGCTTATAATATGCCAAACAGCACAGAGACAAGCCTCAAAAATTCTGGAACAAAGTTATTTGGAGTGATGAGATCAAAATTGAACTTTTGGCTACATCTCTCTTGCGCAAGATGGCGCCCACAGTGGTCGCCGTGGTGTTTCGCTGCGCCCTTTGTTTGTTTTTGTTTGTCAATTGTGTGTCTGCCAGCTCTTATACCTGTGAAGAGCTTCTAAATATCAGGACTTTCACTCCCACGGACCTACTCCCAGTTTTTTTTAGCTCCTGCCGCCGATCTGGTTCATTGTTTGGCTCGGAAAGTGAGACGGCGAAAGACAGGAAGACGAGCGGGCGCTCTCGTTCGGCTCCGCAGGAGAGGCACGCGCACGGCTTTGCCTGGCATATTTCTGTCCAATGCCAATTCCCTCTCTAACAAGTTAGATGAACTAAGACTGCTGATGCGTTTTAAGGACCTCTCTTCCTCAGCTGCCCTCTGTTTTACTGAGACCTGGCTCTGGGAAAATACACCGGACAGCGCGCTGCGCCTCGAGGGATTTCAGCTGTTTCGTGCTGATCGTGACACAGAGCTCTCCGGTAAATCCTCAGGAGGAGGAGTCTGCTTCTACATCAACAGCAGCTGGCGCTCTGATGTAACGGTGATTTCCAAACACTGTTCTCCCGCCCTGGAATTTCTTTTTATTAACTGCAAGCCATTTTATTCCCCGCGGGAGTTCGCTTCATTCATCCTCGTCGCTGTGTACGTCCCTCCCGACACGGACGAGCGCGAAGCTCAGCGCGCGCTCGCGGATCACATCCAACATACGGAGCGGACTTTCCCGGACTCTCTGGTTATTGTGGTTGGCGACTTTAATCAGAGCAATCTGAGCCACGATCTCCCCTGCTACAAACAGTTTATTAAATGCCCCACCAGAGGAAAAAACACGCTGGATCACTGTTACACCACAGTTAAGGACGCATATCGCGCTGTTCCCCGCGCTGCGCTCGGACTATCTGATCACGTGATGGTCCACCTCATTCCCACTTACAGACGGAGACTGAAGCTCACTAAACCTGTTGTGAGCACTACGAAGAAATGGACCAGTGAAGCTGAGGAGAAGCTGGAAACGTGCATGGAAATAACTGATTGGGGCATGTTTAAAGGAGCCACGCATGATCTGGATGAATACACGGACACTGTGAACTCATATATCCACTTTTGTGAGGAGAGCATTCTTCCATCGCGCACCAGGGTGAGATACTCCAACGACAAACCCTGGTTCACAGCTAAGCTCAGACAGATCAGGAAGGAGAAGGAAGCAGCGCTGAAAAGTGGAGACAGGGACTGCTACAGGGAGGTGAAATATCGGTTTAACAGAGAGCTGAGGAGAGCTAAATCTGTGTATTCTGAGAGACTCCAGCAGCAGTTCACTGCTAACGACTCGGCTTCTGTGTGGAGAGGACTGAGGCAAATCACCAACTATCGGCCTCAGGCTCCTAAAGGTCAGGATGACAAAGCCCTTTGTCAAAGACTGTCCCAACACTATGCCCGTTTTGACACCTCGTCAGCTGTGTCCAACTCCCCCCCTCCCTCCAGCTCCACAGCCTCCATGGTCCCTACTTCATCAAAGGCGCCCCCCCCCCTCCTCCCCCCCTGCCCTTGTCATCAGTGAGCAGGACATGCTCAAACAGTTCTCCAGACTGAACCCGCGCAAGGCCCCCGGCCCGGACGGCGTGTCTCCCTCCACCCTGAGACACTGTGCGAAAGAGCTGGCTCCTGTCTTCACAGACATTTTTAACACCTCCCTTAAGCTATGCCACGTGCCGACCTGCCTCAAATCCTCCACCATCATCCCTGTCCCCAAGAAGCCACGGATCACTGGACTTAACGACTACAGACCTGTAGCGCTTACCTCTGTAGTCATGAAGTCCTTTGAGCGCCTGGTCCTGCCCCACCTCAAGTCCATCACCATTCCCCTCCTGGACCCACCACTCACCACCTCCATAACCGTGTGGTACGCAGGAGCCACTGCCAGGGACAGACTAAGGCTGCAGCGCGTCGTGCACACTGCTGAGAAGGTGATTGGCTGCAAGCTCCCATCTCTCCAGGATCTGTACATCTCCAGGACCCGGAGGCGTGCTGGCCGGATCATAGCCGATCCTTCACACCCTGGTCACGTACTGTTTGCCCCTCTCCCCTCAGGTAGAAGACTTCGGTCCATTCAGACTAAAACCTCCCGTCACATGAACAGCTTCTTCCCCTCTGCCATCAGACTGCTGAACATTAAGTGACTTATTGACTCTCGTGCACTATGTACAGCAGCTCAACCAGACTCATGTCAATCATCACTGTTTTCTTCTTGCATTACCGACTGCACTATATGGTTCTCCACATTATCTGCTGCTCACTAATATATTTAAACTGCTGACTAGTATTACTCACTCTTATTCTACACTTTATTGCATGTATAGTTTATTTCTTTTATCATGTTTAATGTTGCAGCATTGCACCGAGACAAATTCCTAGTTTGTGTACTACATGACTGGCGCCTAGCGGCTGCCCCGGCCTTGGATGCGCTCTGCAGAGCGTGCCCAAATGCCAAGTCACGTTTCGTTACCTAATGTGTAATGACAATAAAGTTGAATCTCATCTCATCTCATCTCACATGAACAATGGCAATAAATCTGATTCTGATTCTGATTCTGAATCATAAATGCTACACTTGGAGAGGAGTCAACAAGGCCTATGATGAAAAGTACAGCATCCCTGCTGTGAAACACAGAGGTAGATTGCTGATGTTTTGGGGATGTGTGAGTTACAAAGGCACAGGGAACTTGGTCAAAATTGATGGCAAGATGAATGCAGCGTGTTATCAGAAAGTACTAGAAGAAAATTTGCAGTCATCAGCCCGGAAGCTGAGCATGGGATGCACTTGGGCATTCCAACATGACAATGATCCAAAACACAAGGCCAAGTCAACCTGTTGTTGGCTACAGCAGAAAAAAGTGAAGGTTCTGGAGTGGCCATCTCAGTCTCCTGACCTCAGTATCATTGAGCCACTTTGGAGAGATCTGAAATGTGCAGTTCATGAAAGACAACCCAAGAATTTACAGGAACTGGAGGCTTTTTGCCAAAAAGAATGGGCAGCTTTACCATCTGAGAAAATAAAGTGCCTCATCCACAACTACCACAAAAGACTTCAAGCTGTTATTGATGTTAAAGGTGGCAATACACAGTATTAAGAACTAGGGTATGTAAACTTTTGATCAGGGTCATTTGGGTAATTTCTGTTGTTGTTATGATTTAAAAAGAGCAAACACAATTGTTTGATAATAAATGGCTTCACCCAACCACTAACGAGTGAAAGAAAAGCTTTGTATTATCATTAATATTCTCTGAAATATGGCCAAAAAAAACATAAATTCCGCCAGGGTATGTAAACTTATTAGCACAACTATATATACATATATAGGGGAAAATTGTGGCTTATATTGTTCATATATCCATACCTACATATGTATAGACATAAGAGGAATGTTTAGAGATTGCATATGTGGATTGACCTCACGTCTCAGAGCAGGACAATAGGTCTTGACCACCGGCAGAGATCAACGAGGAGACGGAGACGCAGCGGTGGAGACCTGAATGGACTTCCTGACCCCCCAAAGTCAGGTGGAGGAGAGAGAGAACAATGGAGGGATTAACAAGGACGTGTGAGGTCGGCTTTGGTTATGTGATGTATAAGTATGAAGGTCTGACTGCGCTCAGCCTCTTTTCTGCTTCTGCATTGAGATGAGACATGTTAGGGACTGGAAGCCGACAATAAACCTGATTTATAAAATCACTTCGCTTCCTTATTTCAAGCTCCCTACATTGGTGACCAGACGTGAGAATGGACGAAAGACATTCTCCCGTTACAGGCTCGTCAGAGGCGACCCAGACAAGCGCCGTCGCCAACCCTGACACGGGAACGGATGAAAGGCGTTCCCCCGCAGCAGACTCATCGGAGACGGCCCAAGCAAGCGCCGTCCCCAACCCTATCGTGAGAACGGAGGAGAGACGTTCTCGCGCTGCAGACTCGTCGGAGGCGGCCCAAGCAAGCGCCGTCGCCGTCAAACTTCCAGAGTTCTGGCAGAACGACCCAAACTCGTGGTTCAAGCAGGCTGAGGCTCAGTTTGCACTCGCCGGGGTGACGGCTGACGAGACCAAATTCTACCACATCGTCGCCAGACTCGATGCCGCCACAGCACGATGCACGCGGAGCGTGATACAGCAGCCGCCCGCCAACGACAAGTATAAGGAGCTGAAGGCGACCCGCATCGAGAGTTTCGTCCCCTCGGCCGAGGAAAGAGCCGGGAGGATACTGGCGATTTACGGCCACGGGGGGCGCAGACCGATGGCCCTCATGGAGGACATGCTGCAGCTGAGGGAGGCAGACAACGACAACTTCCTCTTCCAACACATCTTCCTCAGCACTCTGCCGACGCACATGAGAGGGATCCTGGCCAACATGCGATGTAAGACCCAGCAGGACTTCCGCGCGCTTGCCCGAGAAGCGCAGCGGCTCATCAACTCCTGCGGCGAGCAGATGGCCACAGCAGCAGCGGCAGATCTCGGCGTGGAAGCCCAGAGCATCGGGGAACCAGAGGCGATGGAGCAGAACCTGCCCACCATGGCTGCGACGCAACCAAGGTGCAACAAACGGGATGACCTCTGCTACTACCATCGACGTTTCGCCGAGAGGGCATACAAATGCGTGCCCCCCTGCAGTTTCAAGAGCTCGGGAAACTTCAGCCGGGAACTGTTAGCAGCTACGGCTCTCGGCGAGACAAACAAGCTGCTCTACGTGACTGACGGACGCTCCGGGAGACAGTTCCTCATTGACACCGGAGCTCAGGTGAGCTTCATCACCCCGTCCTACGCAGACCGGGCAACGGGACCCAGTGGAAACGGAGCGACGGCAGCCAATGGCTCGATCATCAACACTTTTGGTGAAAGAACCCTGCCTCTGTCCATACACGGCTGCAACTATAGGTGGACCTTTATTATAGCGGCGGTGAGTTTTAACTTGTTGGGCGCTGATTTCTTATGTGCACATGGGTTGTTAGTCGATCTTGCAAACAGACGCTTAGTTAATGCACATGTCATTTTCTTCTATCCCCTGTTCAGCTCGAGTGCCCCCACCACCCGTGCAGGCCAGTGTCGCCACAGCAGGAGGTAAGTTTGACCAACTCCTCACCCAATTTCCAGCACTCACAGTCCCCAAATTTTCGGCAACAGTAGCGAAACACGGGGTGGAACACTTCATTCTCACAACGGGCCCACCTGTGTTCGCTAAAGCTCGGCGCTTAGACGCGACCAAGCTCGCCATAGCACGTGACGAGTTCACCAGCCTGGAAAAACTGGGCATTATTCGGCGCTCGAAAAGCCCATGGGCCTCGCCACTGCATATGGTCCCGAAAACCGACGGTTCCTGGAGACCTTGCGGTGATTATCGCAGATTAAATAATGCTACAGCACATGACCGCTACCCAATCCCTCACATTCAGGATTTTTCACTACATCTGGCGGGTGCGCGCATTTTTTTCTAAAATAGACCTGGTCCGCGGCTACCACCAAGTTCCGGTTCAACCTGAAGACGTCCCCAAAACAGCCGTAATAACCCCTTTTGGTCTTTTTGAATTTTTGCGAATGTCGTTTGGCCTCAAAGGTGCTGCACAAACTTTTCAGCGTATGATGGACGCTGTATTACACGACCTCCCTTTCGTGTTTGTCTACCTCGACGATATTCTGGTAGCCAGCACGTCTGAGGAAGAACACGAACAACACCTCACTACGGGTTTTCAGAGGCTGGAAGAGCACGGGTTAATAATTAGCCCAGCCAAATGCTGATTCGGCGTGTCACAGATTGATTTTTTGGGACACAGAGTTTCACCAGAAGGGGCAGTTCCATTACCGGACAAAGTGCGCGCAGTGGCAAATTTTCCCCGACCACAAACGGTCAGATCGCTACAGGAATTTTTAGGAATGGTGAATTTTTACAACCGTTTCCTCCCCCGCACAGCTCAACTCATGCAGCCCCTATATGCCGCGATCAGAAAACAAAAGCCCTCCAACGCGGTCGAGTGGACCCCGGAGCGGGAACGCGCTTTCGCGGAAGTAAAAAGAGCACTAGCGGATGCTGCATTGTTAGTCCACCCCGACCCCTCAGCCCGCATAGCGCTGACCACAGACGCTTCAAACCTGGCCATAGGGGCGGTCGTGGAACAACATGTCGGCGGAACCTGGCAACCGCTAGCATTTTTTAGCAAATCCTTAAACGAAACCGAGCGCAAATACAGCACTTTTGACAGAGAGCTGCTAGCACTTCATTTATCCATCCGCCATTTCCAGTTCTGGTTGGAAGGGCGGCGTTTCACGGATTTTGTCGACCACAAACCACTCACTTTTGCGATGTCTAAAATTTCAGAACCGTGGTCGGGCAGGCAACAAAGGCAGCTGGCCGCAATCTCAGAGTTTACCACAGACATTCGACACGTAGCAGGCAAACTTAATTTAGTGGCAGATTGCCTCTCCCGCGCCGTGACATCGTCAGGGCACGCGGAAGCAGATTATACTACCGCAGCCGCAGAACACAAGGCCAATGCGGATGCGTACGCGGCCCCAATTCACGTAGGGATAGATTACGCGGCCATGGCAGCGGAACAAAGTAGTGACGCGGACGTGCGCGCGCTCCAGTCTGGACCAACAGGGTTAAGGCTGGAGGAAAGGGGTTTACGTGACGGTGTGCCCCCCCTAATCTGCGACGTGTCAACCGGTCGACCTCGCCCGGTAGTCCCAGCTGCATGGCACCGCCGCGTTTTTGACTCGGTGCACTCCCTCGCGCACCCAGGGGTGCGCGCCTCGGTGAAAATGGTCGCGGAGAAGTTTGTTTGGCCAGGCCTGCGTAAAAACGTAAAGGAGTGGGTGAGAACTTGCATGGCTTGCCAACGCGCCAAAATTCACAAACACACGAAAGCCCCGCTGGAACCCTTCCGAATCCCGGCCAGGAGGTTCGACCACCTACACGTCGACCTTGTGGGCCCACTACCGTCGTCCCAGGGGTTCACACACCTTTTAACAATGGTAGACCGGACCACACGCTGGCCAGAAGCGGTCCCGCTGGCATCAACCACGGCCGCGGAAGTCGCTCGCGTTTTTTTCACGACCTGGGTGGCGCGTTTCGGCGTCCCGTCGGACATCACGTCCGATAGGGGGCCTCAATTTGTCTCAGAGCTCTGGTCAGCCATGGCCAGCAGCTTAGGAGCGACAATTCATCGCACCACCGCGTATCATCCTCAGGCTAACGGTTTATGCGAGCGTTTTCATAGGTCTTTAAAGGCCGCCCTCAGGGCCTCACTGACGGATGCAGATTGGGTAAACAAACTTCCGTGGGTTTTATTAGGGTTGCGTTCTGCGCCTAAGGAGGATTTAGACGGCTCACCGGCAGAATTAGTTTTCGCACAACCTCTCAGGCTCCCGGGTGAGTTCTTACCAGAACATCCAGAGCCCGGGCGCCTCCCAACCCTGAGGCCCCTAAGCAGCACGGGACCGGACACGCTCCCCGGACCCATACATCACTCTTTTCCGCAGGTTTTTGTTCCCCAAGCTTTGAAAAACGCCAAGTTCGTTTTTGTTAGGCATGAAGCTTTAAAACCAACCCTCCGCCCACCATATGATGGACCATATAGAGTGCTGGAACCTGGTGATAAGCATTTTGTGCTTGATTTAGGGGACAGAAGAGAAACAGTCAGCATTGACAGACTTAAACCTGCCTTCATGTTGAGCGACGAACCTGCACGGGTGGCGAGAGCACCTCGATGGGGTAGACCCCCCAAGAGACACGACTCAGCACCCCCGCAGGGACCAAATAACCACTCTTCTCCCCAAGCTGCAGATTCCTTACAGGACAGCGCTGCCAGGACGCCGAGGCAGGCGTACAGCAGATTTGGGAGAAGATTGAAACCCAGACGACACATAGACTGATGTAAAATTGACAAGGGGTTGTAAGCTATGCTGTCGAATTTTGCCGTTGCAGTTTTAAGGCTGACATATGACATAGACTATACTGTTGCTGTTATCACTGAGTTTTTTACATGATCATGCCGTATAGCTTGAAGGTTGGCGTGGCTGCTGAGGATATTTTTCCTCTTTTCCTTTTGATGTGAATAACGGTATAATATGTCATGGATGTTACCATAGGCTGTGAACGTAATTGTATTGTCCTTTTCTTAGACGTTTGGGGGGGGGGGGCTGTGGCTTATATTGTTCATATATCCATACCTACATATGTATAGACATAAGAGGAATGTTTAGAGATTGCATATGTGGATTGACCTCACATCTCAGAGCAGGACAATAGGTCTTGACCACCAGCAGAGATCAACGAGGAGACGGAGACACAGCGGTGGAGACCTGAATGGACTTCCTGACCCCCCAAGGTCAGGTGGAAGAGAGAGAGGACAATGGAGGGATTAACAAGGACGTGTGAGGTCGGCTTTTGTTATGTGATGTATAAGTATGAAGGTCTGACTGCGCTCAGCCTCTTTTCTGCTTCTGCATTGAGATGAGACATGTTAGGGACTGGAAGCCGACAATAAACCTGATTTATAAAATCACTTTGCTTCCTTATTTCAAGCTCCCTACAAAAATAAGTATTACACGTCAACATTTTTCTCATGAAACATATTTCTAATGGAAATCTCAATGACCTGAGATTTTCACCAGATATCAGTAACAACCTAAGAAGTGGGCAGTGGAGGCCTAATGGTTAGGGACGTGGACTGGTGAGTGGAAAGTCACGGGTTCGATCCCTGGACCGGCAGGATTAGATCTGGGTGGGACAGATAACATAGCAGTGTTTGCCCCACCCTCCTTAACCTCACTGTGGTGCCCTTGAGCAAGACCCTTAACCTCAACTGCTGCAGTGCTGCTGCTCAGTGGTCAGTCTTGCACTGGGCAGCTTCCTGGTGTGAATGTGAACAGGGCGTCCTTGAAAAAGAGAGGTTGCCTCTCAATGGAACTACCCTGTATAAATAAAGGTAAAATAAAAAAAGAAGTAATCCTTACATACGAAGAAATCAAGGCAATTGAGTTCACAAAAGAAGTTATATTTAATTAAGTGGAATAACACAGAGAATATTCACGCTTGGTGAAATTCATTTAATATTTAGTAGGAAAAGCCTTTGGTGATAATAACAGCTTCCAGATGCCTCCTGTATGGAGAAACTAGGCGCAGGCATTGCTCAGGAGTGATTTTAGCCCAGTCTTCCACACAAACTGTCTTCAGATCTTTAAGGTTTCATGGGTGTCTTCTATGAACTCTGATCTTCAGTTCATTCCATAGATTTTCAGTTGGATTCAGGTCAGGTGACTGACTGGGCCATTCTAGCAGCTTTATTTTCCTTCTCTGCAGCCAGTTGAGAGTTTCCTTGGCTGTGTGTTTGGGATCATCGTCTTGCTGAAATGTCCACCCTCGTTTCCATCTTCAGCATCTTGGCAGATGACAACAGGTTCTTATCAAGGATGACTCTGTACATTTTTCCATTAATCTTTCTTTCAATTATATGAAGTCTGCCTGTACCATGTGCTGCTCCCCCACACACACACACCATGATGGGATGTGCGGTGCCATTTCTCCTCCAAAACATGCTGTGTTGTGGCATCCAAAAAGTTCCAATTTTAGTCTCATCTGACCAGACTATATTCTCCCAGTATTTTACTAGTTTGCCCAAATGTTGTGCAGCAAACTTTAAACAAGCTTCAACATGATTTTTCTTCAGCAATGAAGTCTTGCAAGGTGAATGGGCATAGAGCCCATGTCGGCTGAGTACATTACTTATTGTTTTCTATGAAACAGCAGTATCTGCTAACTCCAGGTCATTTTGGAGCTCTCCATGAGTGGTCTTTGACTCTTGAACAACTCTTCTGATATTTCTTTTGATTCCTCTGTCAGAAATCTTGCAAGGAGCTCCTGGTTGTGGCTGGTTTATGGTAAGACAATGTTCTTTCCACTTCTGAATGATGGCTCCAACAGTGCTCCCTGGAACATTCAGCAGTTTACAAATGCGCCTGTAACCAATGCCACCATTATGTTTTGCAACATTAAGCAGTCCCTCCAGGATTTTGTGATTTTTTATTTTTTTTTCTGTTGTTGCGGTAAGTTGCGGGGCTCTCCTTGGGGATTGCCTGAATTGCACATTGGCTCACATCCAGCCCGGAGAGTCCCAACTTTAAAACTCACTGACAAGATGTAGTAGTGACTTTTACCTCTAAAGACGTATAAACTGTTACAACACTTGCTGTAATATTAGATTCACTTGTTTTTTGTGTGGTTTTACGGCATGTCTGGGGGCACGCACTCCCGAGACGGAGGTGCTTTCAGGCAGGCGGATGTTTTTCAACACAAACCCGGCACTTCATACATGCGGTCATTACAGAAACTTGAGATGTTCACCGGTGGATCGGGGGAGACGGATGAAGGAATGATGTGGGAAAACTCGCAGGTGAATGTGTTTTTTTTTTAAATCACACACTGTTTTTTGCTGATGTGTTCAGTATATTCTCACTGTAAACACAGAACTGAGTGTGGTGCAGTGCTGCATTTGATTGGTCAGACTGATGACATACACATTTGCAAGCTACTGAGAGACAAATTTGATTGGCGAAACTGTCAGAAGTTGACAACAATGGGCCAAAATTGTGGTAAAGTTGCAGTGATTGGACAAAATTCAAATTACCAGGACCTGCTGAACTCGTGGGAATTGGTAGAATCGCAACTTCGCAAAATCCTGGAGGGTCTGATTAAGGTTGCGAAGGTCTACAGAGAACTCTGCAATCAGGACTTAACCAGCTTAAATTAATTTGCACTGATTGGGGATGGCTTCCTAAATTCTGATGGATTTCAGCTGGTTTCTTGGCTTTCTATGCCTTTTTGCACCTTTTTCTTCATGTGTTCAATACTCATTCCCTATGTCATTCCACTTTATTAAATATAACTTGTTCTGTGAACACAGTTGCCTTGATTTCTTTGTATGTATGGATTACTTGGGTTGTTACTGATATCTGGGGACAATCTCAGGTCAATGGCTCCATCAGAAATATGTTTAATGAGAAAAATGTTGACGTGTTCAATACTTACTTCCCCTGCTGTATACAGTGGGGCAAAAAAGTATTTAGTCAGCCACCAATTGTGCAAGTTCTCCCACTTAAAAGATGAGGGAGGTCTCCAATTTTCATCATAGGTATACCTCAACTATGAGAGACAAAATGAGAAAAAAAAAATCCAGAAAATCACATTGAAGGATTTTTAATGAATTAATTGGTAAATTCCTTGGTAAAATAAGTATTTGGTCACCTACAAACAAGCAAGATTTCTGGCTCTCACAGACCTGTAACAACTTCTTTAAGAGGCTCCTCTGTCCTCCACTCGTTACCTGTATTAATGGCACCTGTTTGAACTCGTTATCAGTATAAAAGACACCTGTCCACATCCTCAAACAGTCAGACTCCAAACTCCACTATGGCCAAGACCAAAGAGCTGTCAAAGGACACCAGAAACAAAATTGTAGACCTGCACCAGGCTGGGAAGACTGAATCTGCAATAGGTAAGCAGCTTGGTGTGAAGAAATCAACTGTGGGAGCAATTATTAGAAAATGGAAGACATACAAGACCACTGACAATCTCCCTCGATCTGGGGCTCCACGCAAGATCTCACCCCGTGGGGTCAAAATGATCACGAGAATGATGAGCAAAAATCCCAGAACCACACGGGGGGACCTAGTGAATGACCTGCAGAGAGCTGGGACCAAAGTAACAAAGGCTACATCAGAAACACACTACGCCGCCAGGGACTCAAATCCTGCAGTGCCAGACGTGTCCCCCTGCTTAAGCCAGTACATGTCCAGGCCCATCTGAAGTTTGCTAGAGAGCATTTGGATGATCCAGAAGAGGATTGGGAGAATGTCATATTGAGATGAACTTTTGTTACTGACCAAATACTTATTTTACCGAGGAATTTACCAATTAATTCATTAAAAATCCTTCAATGTGATTTTCTGGATTTTTTTTTTCTCATTTTGTCTCTCATAGTTGAGGTATACCTATGATGAAAATTGGAGACCTCTCTCATCTTTTAAGTGGGAGAACTTGCACAACTGGTGGCTGACTAAATACTTTTTTGCCCCACTGTATATACTATTTTATAAATTCTCAAATTGACAGGGTACCACATTGTTTAATAAACTGCTTCAAAAGCAAAACTCTGTTCCCCTTTTAAGTTCCAAATTGCAAAATCAAGTCATGTGAACCATGATGGTCAGGAACTACATGAGTGCAAGTGGATTTTCTATTTTTATTAATGATCACACCCATAAATGCAAGTAAACCGACACTGTCCAATAAGTTACATTTAAATAAAAAGACAGCATTGCATTAAATTCTCCCATGTTATGTTCGCAAACCTACAAGGTAACAATGGTACAATTTGATGTTTTAAAAATACCTAATAAATGGCTTTTGCATTCAGCATACAGTGCAATATGAACTTATTCGAGCTAGTTTAAAACTGCATTAAAACCCTGTTCTTAAACTTTAATTCAGCAGACTATACACTGACTATACTGACGCAAATGATATTAAAAGTTTAAAATCTAGCAACATAAGGAAATATTAGCTCATGTGCAAAGGGTAAAATGTGCCTTTCACATTTCTTTTTAAACATTTCCTTCATTATAAGACTGCCAAACACACAGAAACGTGTGAACTAGATCTGTGCAGCCATGTTGTTCTTGCAAATTACCTCACGGCAATTATTCCCATCATTCTAAATAAATGATTAAAGCCAAAGTGCTTCGAAATAAATTAAAATGTTGATTCTTCTGCACTAGTAAAGTGATGAGTCTTCCATTTATGTTTCCAAGGAGGAATAAAATCATCTTTGTTTTCCTGTCTAATTCAACTAAAATAAAACTTTTTTCTAAGTTGCCATGCTAGAGAAACTACTGAATTTATGCAACATCTCTTCAAGCAATGTTTATCTACTGTAAATATTACAGGATTAATGTATCCTACTGCATCCAGAGGACCTGGTATCTGTCACTACGTAGAAAAATAAAATCACTTCTGTACATCCAGCTTATGACTGGAATGAGGTCTGACATGAGAACAGGACTACAGCATGCGCGCGCGCGCGTGCGCACACACACACACACACACACAAAAACTGAAGGACGTATGGGGATGTAACAACAAAAAATGGAACAGGTGCATGCAACACACCCTTTCACACTAATTTTCTGAGAAACAGTGGTAACACTAAATACAGAAAAGGGCTGGGGAGATTTTTCTACCGAAGGGAAGTGGAGTATTGCATTACTTCAGATTTCACGCTTTCCTTTTTTTCAGACTTGAATTTACAAAAGGGAATTTGAAGTTGTACTAGAGTCCATTTAGGTATGGAGGATACAGGGAAAAACTGCTAGAATTGTGACAGACATGTTTAAAACTACACATTTATCCTGTATGCACACTGAAGAATGAAACAATACTGAGTATTGCCCAGACAGATGCTGTAACAAACATGTTTTTAGGAAGAACTCTGCAGTAAAACATCAAAAGGATATGGCAGATGGAGCATGCCGAGTCTTTGTTCCAGGGAGAAAATGTCGGGAGTGTTTTTTGCCTCAACAACTCCACCGTGATGATGTCGTCTAGTGTTTTACAATAGTATGAAATCCTGGGGACTAAAGTTATGTTTCCATCTTGTGGTGAATTTGATGAAGGATTCAGTACCTCATGGCACAACCTTTAAAAAAAAAAAAACTGTCCAACCCTCTCTGTCCACAGGTGACAAAATCCACCAACTATCACCTCTAAAGCTTAAAAAAAAGCACAGAAGATGGACTGATTTCTTGTCTAACACTTTGGGTTTTCAACAAAAGAACTCAAGATAAAACAGTGGCCTTATGAATGCTAGTACAAGGGCCGGCAACCTCGACTCCGGAAAGAGTTGTTTTAAGCATTTTTGACAAAAACAAATATGCAAGGAGACACAAAACACACACTGCCTATCCCTCAAAAAAAAAAAAAAAAAAAAAAAAAAAAAAAAATCACAAAGACGGGTGGGCATTTGCTTCTATTCAGAGGTGCATTAATTTTTCAAGAAGAATTTACGAGAAGCTACTCACTGAATCAGTTAGGCTATAACTTGCTGAAGCTGAAATATATTAATCACTGTACTAATTACAGCGCTTTACCTATTTACATAGTTTAATACAAGTGGTGACTTTTTCTTTTGGAGTTTTTGAGCCTTAAAATGGAGATAAAAGAGCTGAGTTATAAGAATAAAATGTCTGCATTACTAAGTCCTTTAAAAAATCCAATTATTCTTTTAAGTTTGCACACTTTTCTGTGTAAATTTACTTTTTCCTAGAAAATGTACAACTTTTTTTATATAAAGATTTTTTTCTTGCAAATATGTCAAGGTTGTTTCAGAAATTTGCAGAATTTCTTATAAATTTACCTTTTGTTGTTCAGAAAATTTGTAAAACTTCTAAAAATTTTATTTGCTTAAATTTGTGACTTTATCCAGGCACATGTATGGATTTTATTCTCATAAATGTTTATTTTTTTCCTCGTTAAATTGATTTTTCATTGTATTATTTTGCTTTTAGTAAAAGCCAAAAGGAGCCATTGCCATGTGTGGTTCTACAGCCACAGGTTGCAGACCCTTGTGCTAGTAGAAGTCTTTTATTACATACAGGCTGCCAACAGTTTCCAGACTGTTTAGAACTTCATCTCACAGCTTTGCATTTACTGTGCAATCGCTACTGTCAAATATTTGCAAGCACACAACTACACTTGAAATTACTCACCCCCCATTGCAAAGTGATTTTCAAAATTAAACTTTTAGCTGTTTGCAACCCCCCCCCCCCCCAAAAAAAAGACAAAAACAACAAAAAAATATGCTAACACTTATAGCTAAACTAAACATATCCAAAACTGTTCAACTACTTTAATGTTGCTCTTTAATTTGTTTTGTGAAAATTTATAAATTCTGAAAATAAACACTTTGCGGTTGGGGCTGAATATCTGAAGTGTAACTGGAACTTTCAGTAAGGATAAAGAATTCCTAAAAGGTCAGACCTGATGATTAATATAGTAGTTATAACACTATTCAGGGCAGTTCCAGGGCCTTTAAGACAATGAATGAATGAAATAAGGCTGGAGTGGAGATGGGATTAATATTAAAAAGCTGCTATATTTGCAGCAAAGTTTAACAGTACAGAAAAAGGGCATCGTGGATTAAAGTCTCTGGGAGTTTTTTTGTTGAGCTGAGCTCTTCATATCAACCAGCAAACACCTGTGGCTGCAGAGGCGGTGGAAGGAGCTCACTCTCAACATTATCAGAGTCGATTGCTGATGATGCTGCAGAATTTGCCCCGCTAACGGAGGTTGCAGAAGGATTTTGAGTATCTACAGGAAAACTTTCCAGAGCACGCTGAACCTTTTGCTCCACTTCATCTGTCCAGTCAATGAGGTCACTCTCGAGCTGGCGAGCCTTCTCCATGACCCGCTCCTGCCTCTCCTCGAGCCCGTTTAGCAGGTCCAGCCGTTTGTGGACTTGACTGAGAGCAGCGCTGCTTGAAGAGGCTTCTGCAGACGGTGGCCAGTGAGGGGAGGCCTGACCGGACATGTAGAGCTCAAACTCCTCAGAGCTGAGGTTCAGAGACTGACCGTCCAACTTCTCAATAAAGGCCACTGCACAGCACTGTGGAAATGTGACATAAAGGGTCATTAAAAGCAGATATTACAGAAGGGTAAGTTACCTAAATGCAAGCATGTAATTTTTCTACCAGATTGGTGAAGTAGTAGCCATCCTCTCCAGTCATGAGTCTGCTCGGGTTGCAGAATTGGGTGATGTACTGCATGTTGGAGTGCAGTCGAGGTGGGTTTGCTTTCAGCACAATGTAGATGAGCGTAGGGAGAAAGTCGTCTGCAGAGGCTGCCTCCTTCTTGCTCACCTTGATGGCATTGAAGATGTGCTTGCTGCAGCGAGTAATGCAAGCCAGCTTGGCCTTGGGCACGCTCTTGGAATCCATTTCAATCACATCTGGAATAAAACAAATATTTGAGGATACAACAGAATGTTTATACCAGGGCTATTCAATTACAAAATCAGTTGGGCCACAATTTGAAATCAAGACATGTAACTGAGCCCCACATGTTCAGTGATCTGTTAAATATGACAAATTTCAAAACCAACACAGATCACTATGATGAAAAATATGCACTTTTATTCATTGTCTCGGTTTTAAATGTGTGTTTGGCACATGACAAAGGCACATCAAAAGGACATAAAAACACAATAACAGTGCTGGGGTTGAGCAGAACTTGAAGTAGTAGAAATATTTTTTTTTTCTCTTTGAACAACAAATAAATAGAATGGGGGGGGAAATAAAATTCTGTAAATAACCACTTTGGTCACATCTTACTCAGGCATACCTCAAAGTGCATAAAAACTCAATGTACATAGTTAGCATTAACATTTGTTTCCGTTTTGAAATAAAAAATACTACATCCTGGTCATAACTGACCTTGGCACATCACAAAGTGCATTTAGCTGAATAAAAAATGAACTGTCAAGCACTTCAGTGCACTAACCCCCCAAGATTGATAACATTAACAAATACTGCACATCCACTATTGTGGTTTGTTTTGTTTTAAATCATCACATGTGAGTAGGAACCTCTTTTTATAACTACACATTCCATTACACATATATCAGTCAACCAAAAATTTCTAGTAGAATTAAGGATGCAAAAAGCACCCACTTAAAAACTTGAGTAATGACTTTAGTGTTGAAGGTTTGGGGTTTGTCATCAAAATTTATAACAATTTTCTTAGAGTTTTATACTTTTCTCAGTAAATTTATCTAAATTTGAAACCATTTTCCTCAAATTTGTAATTTCCTCTTGTAAAATTGACTTTACTTGTACATTTGAGACTTTATTATACATTTTATGGCATATTTTTTGTCTATTTTCTAATTTTTTTTTTAAATAAATTTGAAACAGATTGTGGTAAAAATTTGACTTTCTTCCTTATACAATTTACGCTTTTGACCATAATTTTGCAGAGCCAGAACAGAACAATAATTTAACTCTGATATACAAAATTACATTTAATGAAATAAATTAACCAAAGATTCAGTTATTTCGGTTAAAATATTTCTATACATTTATAGTTTTTTAGATTTCTCCTCACCAACCAGACAGCAGGAAAAACCTCCCTTTTTTTGAAATCCAAATGTTGGCAGGTTAAGTTTGTCTGAAGGCTGTGGACGGATTAAAGTAATTGACTTGGTGAATTTCGGTTGTGGGGACACATATGTGGGTTTCATATGCACAAATGTATACCACCTTATGCTTCATGTGTATATCACTGTATGCTTACTGTATGCTTCACGTCTCAGATGAACAAAGGCTGAGCCTCCTAGGAGATGACAGGAGGATGTGAAATGTGGGCTTTGTTATGCAAAGAGATGGCCATGGGAGATTTCCTGGCGGCCAGTGACTTTGGGGTGGGGGTGATAAGATCTGAGAGGGTTGCATTGTGACTTGGGATGAAAGGCAATGTGTCTGGAGCTTTGAAGCTCCTGGGATATAAAAAGGGATGAAGTTCTGAGTTTCTTCCTCTTTCTGTATTTTGCTGATGTTGGAAAATGTGAATAAACCAGACTCACGGGACAAACCCGGCCTCGTCATTTCCACATTTCCACACTGGTGACCTAAGATGATGAGTGAAAGAGATTCCCCTGAACCAGCCGGATCAGGAGCTCCCAGCCAGGTGTATGCCGCTACTGTCCAGCTACCGGACTTTTGGCGAGACAACCCGTGCTCCTGGTTCCTCTTGGTCGAAGCACAGTTCGCCCTCCGGGGGATAACGGTAGATGAGACGAAATTCTACCATGTAATCGCCAAGCTCGACAACCGCACGGCTCGGCATGTGCAGAGCCTTTTGGTGAAGCCACCGGCCGATAACAAATACGGCGCTTTGAAGGCTGCGCTCATCCAGCGCTTCACTCTCTCAGCCCAGGAGAGAGCAGAGAGACTCCTGGCTCTGAATGACTTGGGAGATGGCACGCCCGTTGACCTGATGGAGGACATGCTGAGGTTGAGGGGCTCAGACGGCGACGACTTCCTCTTCACCCACATTTTCCTGAGAGCCCTGCCGTTGGCCACGAGAGTGACCCTGGCCGGTTCGCCGTTGTTGGCCCAGCGGGACTTCCACGCGCTGGCCCAGGAGGCGCACCGGATTTTCAACGCCAGCAAACAGCGCACGGCCACCGCAGCAGCGACGGAGCTCGGCGCGACGGCCCGAGACGGCAGGGGGCCAGAGACGGCGGTAGCAGAACCACCGACGACGGTGGCCAAGGATCGTGAAAGAGGCGCCCTCTGTTTCTACCATCGCCGCTTTGCAGAGAAGGCACGCAAATGTTTACCACCGTGCCATTTCAAGCGCTCTGGACAACGCCAAGACCGGGGGTCGTAGCAGCTGCGGCCCTCAGGGAGGAGAACAAGCTGCTCTACTTGAAGGATGCACGCTCGGGGAGGCAATTTCTCGTGGACACAGGCTCCCAGTTGAGTTTCATCACACCTTTCTCCGCTGACTGGCTGGCAGATTCCAGTGGTCCCGTGGTGTCAGCAGCGAACGGCTCGGCGATTAAGACCTTTGGTGAGAGGACTCTGCTTCTGTCCCTACACGGCCGTACATTTGAGTGGACTTTTGTTATAGCTGCAGTGAATTTCAATATGTTAGGGGCTGATTTTCTGTGCTCACATGGTTTGTTGGTTGATCTTGCTAACAGGCGCCTGGTTAATGCACTCTCTTTTTATTCTATTCCCTGTACAGCTCGAGTGGCCCCGCCAACAGCACAAGCCAACGTCACAGCTGCAGGTGATAAGTTCCACACACTGCTCACTCAGTTCCCAGCACTCACGGTCCCAACATTTTTGGCAGCCATGGCTAAACACGGGGTGGAACATTTTATTACTACCACCGGACCGCCCGTTTTTGCAAAAGCCCGGCGCTTGGATTCAGCTAAACTGACCATAGCGCGCGAGGAGTTCGCCAACCTGGAAAAGTTGGGCATCATCAGGTGTTCGAAAAGCCTATGGGCTTCACCGCTTCACATGGTCCTGAAAGCTGATGGCTCGTGGCGGCCTTGCGGTGATTTCCGCAGGTTGAACAATGCTGCAGCGCACGACCGCTACCCAATCCCGCATATCCAAGATTTTTCCGTTCATTTGGCGGGGGCGCGCGTTTTTTCTAAGATAGACTTGGTATGCAGTTACCACCAGGTCCCAGTGCGCGCTGAGGACATACCCAAAACAGCGGTAATAACTCTGTTCGGTCTATTCGAGTTTTTGCGCATGCCGTTTGGGCTTAAAGGCGCGGCGCAGACGTTCCAACGCATGCGTTCCGGTGTTGCGCGATCTCCCCTTTGTGTTCGTCTACTTGGACGATATTTTGGTAGCCAGCACGTCCGAAGACGAACACGAAAACCGCCTCACGGCAGTTTTCCGGAGGTTGGGAGAGCACGGGTTAATAATCAACCCAGCGAAGTGTCAGTTCGGGGTGACGCAGATTGATTTTTTGGGGCATCGCGTCTCTCCAGAAGGTTCCTCTGCCTGACAAAGTGCGCGCGGTAACAAAATTTTCCCCAGCCACAAACGGTCAAAGCGTTACAGGAGTTTTTGGGAATGGTGAATTTTTATAACCGTTTCCTTCCCCGCGCAGCGCAGCTCATGCAACCATTGTATGCCGCACTAAAAAAACAAAAACCCACAAATAAAATCGAATGGTCTCCGGAGCGAGAGCGAGCATTCTCGGAAGTCAAAACAGCCCTGGCAAACGCTGCGTTGTTAGCACATCCAGACCCAGCGGCATAGTGCTCACTATTGACGCGTCAGATGTGGCCATAGGGGCGGTCGAGGAGCAGCATGTAGCCGGGGCTTGGCAACCGCTCGCCTTTTTCAGCAGGACCTTGCGCGATAGTGAACAAAAATACAGCGCATTTGACAGGGAGTTGTTAGCTCTCCACTTGGCCATTTGCCACTTCCAGTTCTGGCTGGAGGGATGCCGTTTTACCGCGTTCGTTGATCACAAGCCGCTGACTTTCGCGATGGCCAAGGTTTCAGAACCGTGGTCAGGCCGGCAGCAGAGACAGCTGGCCGCGATCTCAGAGTTTTCTACCGATATCCAGCATGTGGCGGGTAAACTTAATGTAGTGGCAGACTGCCTCTCGCGCGCCATGGCGGCTCCAGTCCGCGTGGGGGTAGATTATGCAGCCATGACCGCGGATCAGGTTAGCGACGCGGAAGTGCGCGCGGCCCCAGTCCGCGTAGGGATAGATTACGCAGCCATGGCCGCGGATCAGGTTAGCAACGCGGACGTGCGCATGCTCCAGTCTGGACCAACAGGGTTAAGGCTGGAGAACAGGGTGCTGCAAGACGGTATGCCCCCCCCAAATCTGCGATGTCTCCAATGGGCGACCGCGTCTTGTGGTACCGGCTGCGTGGCGCCGCCGCATTTTTGACTCGATTCATTCTCTGGCGCACCCGGGAGTGCGCGCGTCGGTCAAAATGGTGGGAGAGAAATTTGTATGGCCGAGCCTGCGCAAACAAGTTAGGGAGTGGGCAGCAGCCTGCATGGCCTGTCAACGAGCCAAGGTACACAGGCACACGAGAGCTCCTTTGGAGCCGTTTCACATCCCGGCTAAGAGGTTCGATCATGTTCACGTGGACCTCGTAGGCCCCCTTCCACCGTCACAGGGGTGCACACACCTCCTGACAATGGTAGACAGCACCACGCGCTGGCCGGAAGTGGTCCCACTGGCATCAACCAGAGCCGAGGAGGTGGCGCGCGCGTTTTTAACAGCATGGGTAGCATGCTTTGGGGTCCCGTCGGACATTACGTCCGACAGAGGTCCTCAATTTGTTTCCGAACTTTGGTCAGCGATGGCCCGCAGCCTGGGGGTAACGATCCACCGCACAACCGCGTACAATCCACAGGCTAACGGGTTATGCAAACGTTTTCACAGGTCATTGAAAGCGGCTCTCAGAGCGTTGCTCACGGATGCAAATTGGGTGGACAGGCTACCGTGGGTTTTATTGGGGTTGCGTTCTGCACCTAAAGAGGATTTAGAAGCCTCCCCGGCGGAGCTAGTTTTTGCGCAGCCACTGCAGCTGCCCGGGGAGTTTCTCCCAGATAATCCTGCGCCAGAATGTTCCCCGGCTCAGCGGTTGCAGCGTGGCATGGAATCGGGCACGCTGCCTGGCCCCGTTCACCACAGTTTTCCGCACGTTTTTATACCTAAGGCTTTAAAAAACACGGAGTTTGTTTTTGTCAGACACGATGCTCATCGCCCGCAGCTACGACCAACTTATGATGGACCATTTAGAGTGCTGGAAACAGGGGATAAGCATTTTTTGCTAGATTTGAGGGGCAGGAAGGAGAAGATTGGCATTAACAGGCTCAAACCCGCCTTTGTGGTGGCGGACGAAAATGTGCTGTTGGCCAGGGCTCCTCGGCGCGGCAGACCCCCTAGGGGACATTCCCCAGAACACCCACAGGGATTGACTAACAGTTCTCAACCTCAGACAGCAGCCCCCCAGCAGGATGGTGCCACGGAAGTGTTGAAGCCTGCTTACAGCAGATACGGGAGGAGACTGAGGCCCAAGCAGCACGTGGGCTGATGTGTAATGATTTTTTCATGACAGGCTGTTATTCCGCTGTTACATCTTAGACGTTTGGTGGGGTCATGTGGGGACACATATGTGGGTTTCATATGCACAAATGTATACCACCTTATGCTTCATGTGTATATCACTGTATGCTTACTGTATGCTTCACGTCTCAGATGAACAAAGGCTGAGCCTCCCAGGAGATGACAGGAGGATGTGAAATGTGGGCTTTGTTATGCAAAGAGATGGCCGTGGGAGATTTCCTGGTGGCCAGTGACTTTGGGGTGGGGTTGATAAGATCTGAGAGGGTTGCATTGTGACTTGGGATGAAAGGCAATGTGTCTGGAGCTTTGAAGTTCCTGGGGTATAAAAAGGGATGAAGTTCTGAGTTTCTTCCTCTTTCTGTATTTTGCTGATGTTGGAAAATGTGAATAAACCTGACTCATGGGACAAACCCGGCCTCGTCATTTCCACATGGTCATCTTAACTTGCTAGGCACATAATAATGAACATAAATTATTGTAATGGCTGGTGAAGTAAATCCTCAGCGATTCAGTCACTCTTACCTCTTTCCCTGCATATGAAGTCTAAACACACCTGTCTGCTCAGCAGCTCTTAAGGGCTGCACGGTGGCGCAGTGGTTAGCACTGCGGCAGCACAGTTTACCCTTGGCCGGGGGATTGTGGGGATCGTGGGATCGTGGGTTCGATCCCAGCCCCCGACCAACAGTGATCTGTGTGGAGTTTGCATGTTCTCCCCGTGTTGCGTGGGTTTACTCCGGGATTTCTCCGGTTTCCTCCCACATGCCAAAAAAACATGCATGTTAGGTTAATTGGCTATTCTAAATTGTCCCTAGATATCTGTTTCCTATAGGCCCTTAGAATAGAGGGTTAGTATTAATGAAAGCGCTTTGAGTGGTCTTTGTGACTAGAAAAGCGCTATATAAGTGCAGGTTAGTTAGTTAGTTAGTAGTTATTGTTCCCATTACCAGTGGGTAAAAACCACCATAAATGCCTCCACTGTTTACATACCTCTTCTGATTTTTTTTTTCCGTGTTTAAAGTACTTTAAAAAGCTCTTGCTTCTCTCAGACAATGATGATAGCGACACACTCTGCCTGGAAGGTTTGCTCTGCCTCTGACTGGAATGGTCATGTGGTCGGGCACGGTCGGGGTTTGTGTGCGCTTGTGGACCGTCATTCCTTCATATTTTTTTCTGAAATTTATATTTCCTTGGCGTGGCCTGGGCCAGCGGGCCACTTGGAAGTTGCTTCTGGGCTGCATGTGGCCCGTTGGGCCGCTAATTGAATGGGCCTGGTTTATACAGAGATATAAAAAGTCTACACACCCCTGTTTAAATGCCAGATTTTTGTCATGTAAACAAAAAAAACACGAGACCAAAATAAATCCTTTCAAAACTTTGTCCACCATTAATGTGACTTATAACTTTTACAACCCAATTGAAAAACAAACTGAAATCTTTTAAGGGGAAAAATAAAATCTTACAATAACCTGGTTGCATAAATATGCACACCCTCTTATAACTGGGGATGCGGCTGTGTTCAAAATTAACCAATCACATTCAAACTCATGTTAAATGGGAGTCAGCACACACCTTCCACCATTTAAAGTGCCTCTAATTAACCCCAAATAAAGTTCAGCTGTTCTAGTAGGCTTTTCCTGGCATTTTTGTAGTCACATCTTGCAGCACAAACCATGGTCCGCGAGACCTTCCAAAGCATCAGAGGGATCTCATTGTTCAAAGGTATCAGTCAGGATAAGGGTACAAAAGAATTTCCAAGACATTAAATACACCATGGAACAATTCAGTTAAATTCAACTTTTTTATATAGCGCAATTTCACAACAACAGTCATCTCATAGCACTTTCAACTGTAGTGGAAAACCCCACAATTGTAGAAAGACCCCAGCAATCAGGCAATCCCCTGTGAGCAAGCACTTGGTAACCGTGGAGAGGAAAAACTCCCTTTTAGCAGGAAGAAACCTCTAGCAGGACCAAGTTCAGGGAGGGGCAGACATCTGCCACAACTGGCTGGGGAGGGTGAGTGAACAGAGAAGAAGAAAAGAACAGACATGTAGAGAGCAAACAGTACGACGGGGACTCAATCTATGGGAGAGAACAAACAGATGTTAATGGTAAATGGCACTCACTTATATAGTGCTTTTTTCTCATCTCTAGATGACCAAAGCACTTAACAGATCCTGCTATCCACTCATTCACACACCCATTTACACACTGATGGCGGCGGAGCCGCCATACACAGGCGCTGGCCTGACCCACCTGGAGGCAAAATGACCAGCAAAAATACTTCATTGAGAGTGAAGCCCAGGGCATTGTTGGAGGTCCCCTAGCTGTCTAAACCTATTAGCAGCATAACTAAGAGAGGGTTCAGGATCACCTGATCCCACCCTAAATATAGGCTATATCAAAAAGGAAGGTGTTAACCCTATTCTTAAAAACAAAGATTGAGTCTGACTTCCGAATCCAGATTGGCAGCTGGTTCCAAGGGAGAGGAGCCTGATAACTGAAAGCTCTGCCTCCCATTGCACTTTTGGAGATTCTAGGTATTACAAGTAATCCTGCATTTTGGGAGCATAGTGCTCTGTTAGGACGATAAGGTACTATGAGATCTTTTAACCCCTTGCACTCTGGTCAATTTCCCTAAAAACGCCTAAAAATAACGTACCCAAAGTAAATCAAAAGCTGTTCTTCAACCCTTTGCAGCATCTTCATGGGGTTGGTCTCATTTAAAAGAAAACACTTTGAATTTTTTGGCAAAACAGTCATAATCTCTCTAAGTGCTCCGGCCACTGAGTAACAGTCATCTAAACATACTGAACTTGAAGAAAATAAATTTCGCCTGGGTGTTTTTTTGGATACAAATGCTTGCAAATAACACACAGCTGTCAGATCCGGGCTGGAAAATGCAACAGAAATGTAGAACCAAGTGTTATACAGCTGAGGTCAAAATTTTGTAACAATACCACAAAAAATGAATATATTACACAGCTTTCTTCACAGGTTGTTCCCAGGCGTTTTTGAACTGTGCCAAATTGTGCCAAATGGCACAGTTTGGAAAAACGTCTGTAACTTTTGAATGATTCAATATAGAAGCTTGATGCTGGGCTCTAATGAAAGGTGACACTCAGGGCTGTGTGTGTGTGTGTGTGTGTGTGTGGGGGGGGGGTGTTGTTTATTCATTCATGAATGAATGAATGAACAAATAAGCCCCCACACACAAAGAAGCATGCCACGTAAAAAATGTGTGGCTTTTTTTACAAGAAAAAATTACCTACAGTGCACTAAAAATTATACTAAAATATCTGTAATGTAGAAGATAACAACTCCCACCCCCCCACCCCACCCTCCCCGCTACAGAGGATGGACATCGCCCGGTGCGCCGCGGTCACGGTGCGCCGCGGTCACGGTGCGCCGCGGTCTACTACGCACAGTTGTACTAAAATATCTGCAATAATATCTGAAATCCACTACAGAAGAGTTGCGGGGGGGGGGGGGGCGTTCACGGTCCGGACCATGTACCGCGGCGCACGGACTGAACACGGTTCGTGCGCCGCGGTCTACTACGCACAGTTGGAATTTACCGATCGGTCAAAAGTCATTTTTGATTACAATTTTCAGGGATAAAGAATAATTTAGCTTATAACACTTACCTGTCCACAACAGCAGTGTCGCTGGCGAACTTCTCTTCCTCATTGTCAGACGAACATGACGCTGGTCCGCTTGTTACGGACTCGTGGTTCTGGTCACGCGACCCGGTCAACCCATAATTCCATTATTGCAGTTTTGCGCTTCCATGATTGCGGTTTTGGCGAACGATTTTTCAAAACAAATAAGAACAGTAGTAAGAAAAAAAGACTGGCGAACGCGTGTGTGTCACCCAGCGGCTAAAACAAAACAGATTTTGCAAGGGAGGCACGCTTTCGAACTACTGTGCTTCAATTGGCTCGCTGTATTCGCAGCCGTTGGTAGGCGGGTCCTTCTTGCTAGGTTTTCAGTCATTGGTTCTTCAAGGTTTCAGAAACCCAATTCAAGGCTCTTAATAGTCGAATGAGAGGTCAATCACATCTAAACCAATCAAAGCACTCCTTTGGCTTTCTGTTCGCAGCTGTGTCTGTAGTGGAAGAACGGAAATGCAGCCTTTTTTTTTTTTTTTCCAGTGCCTCCTAGGACGCACAGTGTGTGTCCTAGGACGCCCTCGTGCACCCTAGGACGCAGAGACGTGTCCGCCCGCGGTACACCAAAGTACAAGAGGTTAAATAACAAGGGGTCTGATTATTTACAGCTTTGTAAATGAGAAGAAGGATTTTAAACTTAATTCTAAATTCTATGGGAAGCCAATGAAGGGAGGCCAGAACCGGAGAGATGTAATCTCTCTTTCTAGTACCTGTTAAAACTCTTGCTGCAGCATTTTGGATCAGCTGAAGACTTTTTAAAGATGTTTTAGGACAGCCTGGTAATAAAGAGATACAATAATCTGATCTAGAGCTAACAAAAGCGTGAATTAATTTCTCAGCATCACTCTGAGACAAGATGCTCCTAATCTTGGCAATATTACACAAATGATCGAAGACAGTCTAAGAAACAAGTTTAATATGTGAAATAAAGAACAGATCTTGATCAAAAATGACTCCAAGGTTCCTCACAGAACTATTAAGAGAAAGAGTAATCACATCCCAAACTAAGAGTATGATTTGAAAAGGTATTTCTAAGGTTTTTTGGACCAAACTAGAATGACTTCAATCTTATCTGAATTTAATGGCAAGAACTTACAAGTCATCCAAGCTCTGATTTCCTTCAGACATGCCTCTAAATTGGTTAACTGATTAATGTCATCTGGCTTCATTAACAAATATAATTGTGTGCCATCTGCATAACAATGAAAATGTATGCAGTGCTTTCTAAAAATATTGCCTAGTGGAAGCATATATAAACTAAAAAGAATATGGCCTAGCACAGATCCCTGTGGAACTCTGTGACTGAGCATTGAGTTAGAAGAAAACTCATTATTGACATGAACAAACTGGAATTTATCAGATAAATAAGATTTAAACCACTGCAACGACGTTCCATAAGTCCAACAAGGTGTTCAAATCTATCAAGTAAAATATTATGATTGACAGTATCATAAGCTGCACTAAGGTCTAAAAGGACAAGTACAGCAACAAATCCACTATCAGATGTGATAAGGAGGTTGTTAGTGACCTTCACTAAAACTGTTTCAGTACTATGATGGATTCTAAACCCTGATTGAAACTCTTGAAAGTGGTCAAATAATTGCGTAGCAACAACTCTAAGATTTTTGAAATGAAAGGCAGATTAGAGATTGGCCTATAGTTAGCTAAAACTCCTGGATCCAGCGTTGGCTTTTTAAGTAAGGGTTTAATTACAGCGGTTTTAAAAGCCTGGCCTAATGTTAATGAAGAATTCATTATTTGAAGAACAGAGTTACCAACAAATGAGAAGACTTCTTTAAATAACCTGGTAGGAATAGGGTCTAGTAGACAAGTTGAAGGCTTGGATGAGGAAATTATTTTATCCAACTCTAAAAGGTCAATTGGAATAAACTCATCCAAACAGATATCAGTTGAAGGGAGTTGTAGCTGTTACTATATTTAAGTTAACAGTGGGAAGAATCTGACTGATTTTATCTCTGACAGATGAAATTTTATTATTGAAGAAGTTCATAAAGTCCTGACTAGTAAGCGCTAAGGGAATGCTAGACTTGACAAAGTCCTGACTCTCTGACAGCCTGACTATAGTGCTGAAAAGAAACCTGGGATTATCCTTGTTCTCTTCTATTAATGCAGAATAATAAGTTGTTCTAGCTTCCCACAGAGATTTTTTTTTTATAAATTAGAAGTTGATTTCTCCAAGCTAGATAGATTTCATCTAATTTAGTGGCGCACTATTTTCTTTTTAATTGACAAGTCTTCTGTTTTAAGCTGCGAGTTTCTGTGTTGAACCAAGGAGTCAGAAATCTCTGATTAGACTTTTTCTTTTTTAAAAGGGCCACCATGTCTAGAGTCTGATGCAGAGAAGCTGTAACACTATCGATCATGCTATCAATTACACAAGGAGTATAATCTCCATAACTTATCTCCGTTGTTTTGACACATGGCATTGAGGAAACAATCTGCTTAAATTTGGTAACAGCATCATCTGAGAGACATCAACTGAAATAATATTTTTCTTTAGGAGCCAAACAGTCAGAAATAGTAAAATCAAATGTTAACAGATAATGGTCTGACAGTACAGGGTTATGAGGAGACACTACCAAATTTTCTATTTCTATGCCATATGTCAGAACAAGGTCCAACATGTGGTGGAGATAATGGGTAGAAATTCCTACTTTCTGAGAAAACCCCATCAGGTTTAATATTGAAATAAATGCCATATAAAGGCAATCACTGTCTGCATCTACATGTACACTGAAGTCCCCTACTATAATTATTCTATTCGATTTAAGCACAAAATCAGCTAAGAATTCTACAAATTCAAATAAAAACTCTGAGTAAGCTGTGGGAGGACATACTATGGCAAATAAAATTCGGTTTAACCTAAAATTGCTAACATGCCCAATACTGAGGACCAGACCCTCAAAGGAATTATAACATGTTTTTTTGCGTTACATTAACTAGTAATTTGGAAAGGTAAATTGTTGCTACTCCTCCATAACCACAATTTCTGGGATTTTGACAGTTTAAATAACCAGAGGGAGTTGATTCATTTAAACCAAAATAATCCTCTTGCCCTAACCAAGTCTCTGTTAGGGACAGTAAATCAATATGATGATCAATTAATACATCATGGACTAGCAGAGACTTGGGAGTTAGAGACCTAATATTTAACAAACCACATTTAATTTTTAAATTATGAGGAGGAACAGAGGCCAGGTCATTAGATTTAGAGACAACATATTTAATTTGAGTTTTATCAACTTCATGTTTAATCACTTTAGGATGCTTATGCATTATATTTTTATTTACTTCAGAGGGAGCAGACAGTGATTCTTTGATGGGGAGATAGGGGCTAAGTTGAGGGGCTGTGGATGGAGAGAAGCTGCAGAGAGGCGTGTAAGACTGCGACTCTGCTTCCTGTGAGTAAAAATGATGCCAGATTGTTAGATAAATGAGAGGCACCATCCAAAGTGGGATGGATGGATGCCATCTCGCCTAACAAGACCAGGTTTTCCCCAAAATGAGTTCCAATTGTCTATGTAGCCCACATCGTTTGCAGGACGCCACACAGACAGACAACAGTTGATGGCTGACACGCGGCTAAACATGTCATCATTGGTCAGGTTGGGGAGGAGCCCAGAGAATACTACAGAGGGTGACATCATTTTGGCAAAGCACTGTGTTCGTATCTTACGAACACAATGAAGACAGTCATCATCAAGTGGAGAAAATATAGCACAACAGTGACATTACCAAGAACTGGACGTCCCTCCAAAATTGATGAAAAGACTAGAAGAAAACTAGTCAGGGAGGCTGCCAGCAACATTGAAGGAGCTGCAGGTACTTCTCGCCAAGTACTGGCTGATTAGTACATGTGACAACAATCTCCCGTCTTCTTCATATGTCTGGGCTATGAGGTACGGTGGCAAGACGGAAGCCTTATTTTATGAAGAAAAACATCCAAGCCTGGCTACATTTTGCAAAAACACATCTGAAATCAAACGCATGTGGGAAAATGTGTTATGGTCCGATGAAACCAAAGCTGAAATTTTTGACCATAATTCCAAAAAGTATATTTGGCGCAAACACAACACTGCTCATCACCAAAAGAACACCATACCTACAGTATTTACATAATTTAGGTACTTATTTATTAACTCCATTTTATATTTACTTATTTTTGTAGGATGTTATTTGGGTTCTAAATATTTTATTGGGTTTTAGACCTTTGAGTTTTTAACCTCTTTGACTAGTTTTTAACTTTTTAATATGACCCTTCTCTCTTACCTCTGTTTTTTCTCTCATCTCTTTGTCTTTATACCCTGATTGATGGAGCCTTGAATATTTTTATCATGTTTATAGTCAGCTTCATGTGTGCCTGTGTTTGTGTCTATGTTGAATGTAATTGTGGCTTGTAAATATGGATGTCACCAGACTGCAAAACAAATCTACCTACGGGTACAAATAAAGTAACCTGAACCTGAACCTCAACCAGTGAAGCATGGTGGTGGCAGCATCATGCTTTGGGGCTGTTTTTCTTCAGCTGGAACCTGGGCCTTAGTCAAGGCGGTGGGAATTATGAACAGTTCCAAGTACCAGTCAGTGTTTGCACAAAAACGTCAGGCTTCTGCTAGAAAGCTAAAGATGAAGAGGCACATCATCTTTCAGCACGACAATGACCCAAAGCCTGCCCCGGATTATCAAGAGGGCTTTTTGGGGCAGGAGCCCCGGGGCCTTGGCTTGTTTGGGGCCCTGATAGAAACACTCCATCCATCCATCCATCCATCTTCTACCGCTTTTCCGGAGGTCCGGGTCACAGCAGATCAAGCAGAGAAGCCCAGACTTCCCTCTCCCCAGCCACCTGCTCCAGCTCTTCAGAGAAGATACCAAGGCGTTCCCAGACCAGCTGGGAGATGTAGTCTCTCCAGTGAGTCATGGGTCTGCCCCGGGGTCTCCTCCCAGTGGGACGTGCCTGGAACACCTGAAGTGGGAAAGAAACACTTTTTCTTTGCTAATTCTGCCATGCCCAACGTCTACTGGAGGGTTTGTTTTGGCGTATCAACTTTTTATTTGTTGAGGTGTACATCTGTCTTGCCTGCTTAATTTAATTGGTTAAAAGTTGACATTTGACCTGATTAAGGTTGGACATGGGCTGGTAGTGAATCCGTGGATGAAGGAGGTTTTAAAAAAACTCCTAAATTGACAGGATTTTTTTAAAGTTACGATACAGCCGGGCAATGTCAATTTTTACAGTCACAACAAGATGTTTGTCAAACTGTTAGCATTACAAATGCTAACATGGGACGCACCGGCGGAGCCGCTGTCTGAAGATCCGTCAGTCATACACACCGGGAATACTGATCCAGGAAAGGACTGAAGAGCTGCCAGAATAACGACGCTGATATCAGAGCATCTGAACGTTTCTATAAATGGCAAAAACCTTTTTCTCCAAGTGCCATTTCAATCAAACTTCCAAATGGTGAGTACATTTCAAGACAAAGGCCTCTGTTTTCTCCTTCCATGGCTGTTTGTATTGTTTTGCCTGCCACATATACAGTGACACCCCCCCCCCCCCCAAACTAAGCTGGATTCACACTAGCATTTGGACCGACTTTTACAGACGTTTTGAAAAATCAGAGAAATTAGTCCAAATGTCATGAAATTACGTTTGTGAGCAGTTTTTTTAATCCAGCACACACCAACTTTTACGAACTTTAAAGGAACTTTTTAACTCCACAGCCTTGCTTGGCCATGGATGAGAGCATCCATCCATCCATCCATCTTCTACCGCTTTTCCGGATGAGAGCAGTCCGCTACAATTCAGATGATGCCAGTCTTTCTCTTTGTCCAGTAGTTGTAAAATTTCCTTCAGTTATATTATCGTTCATCTCGGCCAGAGTTATATTAATCTGCTCTGGTGAATGCAAAATTGTAGATTTAATTCAAAACAACTATCAGGATATTTTTATTTTGAATTATTCTTTTAAAAGGATGACAGTGAATGAGGTTAACATTGTAAAAACTGTCATCATTAGATAATGAATATCGGGTTTGTGTGCACATAACCCACTCTTCTTCTGGGTTGTGGAGAAGAGCAGCCATTTTCCCAGTAGGGCAGACTGATCTGGCAACATTTTTTCCCCTCTGTATAGTGGAAAAACCTTATTCTGGCTTCAAATTGTTAATATTTAACCCTTGAACAGAAAACACTGGCTGAGTGTGTTTTTTATTGTCATAATTAAAGTTGTGGGTTGATACAAGATATTTGTCCATTGTTAGTCCTGATGGCACTATATTTTTCTGCTATTGAAGCTAAACCTAGAACTTTGTGGTCATTCACTTTATTTGGTAATTGGCAGTGGCTATGAATCATCATAGCAGTCTGTTGTGGGCGACAATGACTGTTTCATTTAGGTCTGATCAGGTTCCTCCACACAGCTCTGTCCTTCACGTTCTGCTGCCAGGAACTCCTGTCTATATCCAACTTCTTCAGGTTTCTTTTTACAGTGTCTTTAAATCTGAGCCTTGGCCTACCCTGACTGCATTTGCCCTTGCATAACTGTGAGTAGAGTAACTGCCGAGGGAAAAGCTGGTGCTCCATCCTCTCAACATGTCCGAGCCATCTCAGTTTCATCTGTATTAGCATGTCCTCCATTGATGGTAGACGAGTTCATTTCAGCACTTCTATGTTGGTTATCTTGTCTTTCCATAAGATGTTCATTATGGCTCGAAGGTGTCTCATGTACGCGTGGAGTTTCTTTACCTGCACCCTGTAGACAGTCCAAGTTTTAGCACCGCACAATAGAGTAGCCAGTACTGTCGCTCTGAACACTTTGCATTTCACACAGATAGACACATGTCGATTGTTCCACAGTCTCTCCCTCTCAAGTTTCCAAACACAGCACTCGCTCTTCCCATTCTGAGAGATAGTTCATCCTCCAACCTAGCATTCTCTGAAATAGTACTCCCGAGATACTTGAAACTCTTACACTTGACTAGTGGCTCTGTACCAATGCTGATCTCTTCTGGTAGTGATGTTGATAACTGGAACTTCGGTGGTTGATAAAGGCACTCTGTCTTCTTAACGTTGATTCTGAGGCTGAATTGGCTAGCTGCTCTTGCAAATTTCTCCACTAAAGATTGCATATCTTCTGCACTGTGTGCAACTAGAGCACTGTCGGCAAAGAGCATTTCTCTTACTACCTTTATCAATGTCTTACTCTTGGCTTACTCTTGGCCACATTGAACAAGTCGTCTTCTTTCCTTGTTTGAATGTATACTCCTCCTGAAGTGTCTTTGAAGGCCTCCTCAAGCATGGCTGCTAGATATAGCGAGAAGAGTGTAGGCGCCAGCACACACCCTTGTTTCACCCCGCTGCTTACTGAAAAGTCTTTAGACACTGAACCACTCATTGCCATGCTTGCTTGCATACCTGTATAGAGTGCGTCGATCAGGTTGACAAACTTCTCTGTACAGCCATATTTCTTAAGTACCTGCCAAAGTCCTTGACACGATACACTATCAAAGGCTTTACTGAAGTCAATGAAGACTACATAAAGTGGCATGCTCTTTTCAATACACTTTTCTTGAACCTGTTTCAAGCCGAAAATCATGCCCATTGTACTTTTTCCACTTCTAAAGCCACACTGGGTTTCCGGAAGTACATTCAGCGAGATGTGTTCATTGAGTCTGTTCAGACTTTTCTAAGAAGGCTGCCACCGGAGTGAGGAGTGGTTTGATGGGCTCCACTTCTAGCCACTTTCTGCTTATCTACTTCTTCTTATTATTGTCTTTGTGTATCTGGACCTGCAACAAGAAGGGTTTTCCGGCCAACTCAACTAAAGGTGAAGCTATAAAGTTTTATTTATATGGATATGGACATGGTCATTTCACCCTGTACTCTATCTGGTCTTCAAAAGGCCTGAGAAAAAGCTTCCAAAACAAGGCAAACATGGCTGTTAAGCAAATATCACAATATGGCAGAGGCAATACAGTTAAAGTACTGTTAGTACTGCTACTTCTGGCAGGGGATATTCACCTTAACCCTGGACCTGCCACTATTAAACAGCAGACCACTGGGTTAGCACAAACATCTGAGCCGGCGGATTGGTTGTTGCTATCTACGGCCCTGCTAACATCTGAACCGGCTGATCGCCCGCTGCTATCAACGGCCCTGCTAACATCTGAACTGGCTGGTCGCCCGCTGCTATCAACGGCCCTGCTATTATCTGAACCGGCTGATCGCCCCCTGCTATCAACGGCCCTGCTAACATCTGAATTGGCTGATCGCCCGCTGTTATCATCGGCACTGCTAACATCTGAACCGGCTGATCGCCCGCTGCTATCAACGGCCTGGCTAACATCTGAACCGGTTGATCGCCCGCTGCTGCCAACGGCCCTGCTAACATCTGAACTGGTGGAGCAGCATAATGCCGGTCTTCGCCCCGGTACAGCTGAACATAGTGAGTCGGGTGAGTCGAATTGCACTGAACAGACTCACATATCTGATCCTGCTGTAAACAGCTGCCCTACGTCCAAACTTTTGGAAACAGGAGCAGTTAAACAAAATGCAAATGAGGCGAGATCCGAAAACCGAGCTGTACAAAAGCAAAAACAACATTTATTTTTCCAAACTGTTAATCATGCACAAGTTCTTTGGGACACAAAGGCTAAACCAAAGGGGATCCTCGGCGGACATTTAAACATACAGAGCATAATCCCCAAAAGAGATGAGATTTCGGTGTTGCTGCTGGACTCAAATCTGGACTATCTTTGTCTTTCAGAAAGCTGGCTACACAGGAACACAGACACTAATATGATCGATATTGTGGGTTATCAGTGTTTTAGAAAAGACAGGCAGGTAGGGAGGGGAGGAGGTGTTTTAATTTACATCAAAGAGAAATTTAAATGTCAATTGGTTGATTTGAATACTTCACTTGAATGTTTAGCTGTTAATGTATGTCTCTCACCGGTAATGAATTTCAACATTGCAGTATTGTACAACCCACCGTCACACAATTCTTCTTTTTATAATGAATTAAGTGATCTGGTTAAACAACTTGAGAGGAGCAGAGAAACAATATTTTACGGTGACTTTAATATTAACTGGTCTGATAAAAAGGACAAACAGAAACTGAAAAGCCTCATGACTAAATGTAATTACCAACAAATGATCAAAGGACCCACCAGGATAACCAAACAATCTAGAACACTTATTGACATGGTAATTGCTAATAAACCAGAACGAATAACCAGAACCTATAATCTTGTAACTGGCCTCTCAGATCATAACATGGTTCTTGCTGTCAGAAAACTTACTAAAAAGCGACTACAGTATTTTGGGGGAGTCGATATTGACAAATTAAATTTTATTATTCCCAAATCAAAAAATGAGGAGTTTGAACATTACTTAGAGAATCAAAATTGGGAGCAGCTCATGTCAATATATGAAGTAGATGTCTGTTGTAATTTTATAACTGCATCAATTACAAAGTCTATAGAAAAATTTACAAAGCAAATTAAAAGCAGACAACAGAAGATTAACCTACCATGGTTAAATAATGAAATAAGAAAACTTATGAAGAGGCAAGACTCTGCATTGAAAACATCATTAACCTCTAAACTACAAAATGATCACCTTGTGTACAAAAGTTTAAGAAATAAAGTGGTACAAGAGCTGCGAAAATCAAAAGTATCTTATTACAATAAACTGATAGATCATGCAAAGGGTAACAACAGTTCCCTATGGAGGCATTTAAATACTTAACTAATAAAAAAAAATGTTCAGAAGGGGGTAAAGGAACTTAGAATCAATGGCAAGACCATCAGTGACAAGGCTACATTGGCAAATGAATTTAATTCATATTTTGTGGACTCTGTGGAAGACTTAACAAAAAACTTTGTACTGCCAAATGTGCTCAACAACACAAAATCAATACTTTCAACAGATTCTTTTCACATCGATGAGGTAAATGAGGAGTTAATTGCTGGTATTGTTAAAACACTGTCAAACTCAAAAACTAATGATATCTACAATATGAGCCCTTCCTTTCTCAAAACGCACAGCAAAATATTAATCAAACCACTGACTCATCTCATTAATCTCTCCATTAGGTCTAGTACATTTCCATCTGGTTGGAAAAAAGCTGTCGTCATACCAGTTCATAAATCAGGCAGTAAAGATGATACAGTGATCCCTCACTTATCGCGGTTAATGGGTTCCAGAACCGACCGCGAAAAGTGAAAAACCGCGAAGTAGCGTCACCCCTAATGACGTCATCCATAAATAATACGTACGTTCATTCTCTCACTCTCTCTCTCTCATATGATACGTGTGTGTGTGTGTGTACGTGTACATACATACGTAGATGTAAACAAAGTGTACATAAATAT
Organism: Pholidichthys leucotaenia; assembly: GCA_020510985.1. Lineage (NCBI taxonomy): Eukaryota > Metazoa > Chordata > Actinopteri > Cichliformes > Pholidichthyidae > Pholidichthys > Pholidichthys leucotaenia. The sequence continues at coordinate 221,667,639 of CM035847.1, read as the reverse complement.
GTTTTTAGAACCCTTTTATTCTTATAACAAGATACGTAACTCAAGATGAAAATGATTTACTGCACAGGTTAATGAGAGCTTTACTGCTCCTCAGGTGACGCCTCATCGTGAGATGCTGGAGGCGCAGGATCATCGAGGGCAGCTTCCGATAGAGCTGAAGCTGCAGGAGGCGGCGTAGTGCCTCGACGGGAAGACTATTTCGCACAAAATGGCACAAGAGAACAGCAAAAAGTTCCACGCGGCGAGACTAAGTAACACGAGCGATAAAAAGCAATGAATGCGGTCTTCCTTCCCTTCATGGGTGCTCGGCAGGGAGAGGAGGTGGGTGAAACGTCTCGGCCAATCAGCTTGCGGGGTGAAACGTCTCGGCCAATCAGCTTGCGAGATTTCCGAGCCGAGCCAACACGACAACAGCGAACAGAGTTGTGCGGCTCTCCGTGTTGACACCTGATGGTCTAATGTAGTCTCCCTGCCTTCTGCTAGCGCCCGCCCATTATTTCTCAATTTTGAATTTTTGATGAATATTTTTGAAAAATCCGCGATGCACTGAGGGTGCATCGCGGTGCATCACCGTTGTGAGAGTTTAGTTCGCATTGCCAACACTCGGTCGGAGTCATTCCCAGTGAGAGTTGGACTCCGCCAGGGCTGCCCTTTGTCACCGGTCCTGTTCATAATTTTTATGGACAGGATTTCTAGGCGCAGCCAGGGAATGGAGGGTGTCATGCTTGGTGACCACAGGATCTCATCTCTGTTGTTTGCAGATGATGTTGTCCTGTTGGCTTCATCCAGCAATGACCTACAGCTCTTGCTGGGACGGTTTGCCGCTGAGTGTGAAGCGGCTGGGATGAGAATCAGCACCTCCAAGTCCGAGTCCATGGTCCTCAGCCGGAAAAAGGTGGATTGTCCTCTCCGGGTTGGGGACAGGCTCCTGCCCCAAGTGGAGGAGTTTAAGTATCTTGGGGTCTTGTTCACGAGTGAGGGGAAAATGGAGCGAGAGATCGACAGACGGATTGGAGCAGCATCTGCAGTGATGCGGACGTTGTACCGGTCTGTTGTGGTGAAGAGGGAGCTTAGTTCTAAGGCAAAGCTGTCGATTTACCAGTCAATCTACGTTCCTACTCTCACCTATGGTCACGAGCTTTGGGTAATGACCGAAAGAATGAGATCGCGGATACAAGCGGCTGAAATGAGCTTTCTCCGTAGGATTGCTGGACTCACCCTCAGAGATAGGGTGAGGAGCTCAGTCATCCGGGAGAGGCTCAGAGTAGAACCGCTGCTCCTCCACATTGAAAGGAGTCAGTTGAGGTGGTATGGGCATCTGATTAGGATGCCTCCTGGACGCCTCCCACTTGAGGTGTTTCAGGCACGTCCCACTGGGAGGAGACCCCGGGGCAGACCCAGGACTCGGTGGAGAGACTATGTCTCCCAGCTAGTCTGGGAACGCCTTGGTATCCCCTCTGAAGAGCTGGAGCAGGTGGCTGGGGAGAGGGAAGTCTGGGCTTCTCTGCTTGAACTGCTGCCTCCGCGACCCGGACCTCCGGAAAAGCGGTAGAAGATGGATGGATGGATGGATGGCACTGAGGGCGCGAAAGGTGAAGCGCGAAGTAGCGAGGGATCACTGTATATGCAATTACCGCCCAATCTCTATTTTACCAGTCCTATCTAAGGTTCTTGAAAAAGTTGTAGCTACACAGCTGATAGACTATTTACAAGACAGTCAACTTCTTCCTCCACATCAGTTTGGTTTTAGACCAGGATACTCAACAGAAACAGCAAATTGTTGCCTTATTGAAAATGTCAAACAGTCCTTGGACAGGGGTAATGTGGTAGGGGCTGTTTTTCTAGATCTCAAAAAGGCTTTCGATACTGCAAACCACAGTTTGCTTCTATCCAAAATGGTATCTTTTAACTTCTCTCCAGATACATTAGAATGGTTTGCATCTTATCTCCAGAATAGAGAACAGTGTGTAAAAGTTCACCAGGATAAATCCTCATTTTTAAACAACCGTATGGGTATCCCACAAGGGTCCATTCTTGGTCCTTTACTTTTCAGCATTTTTATTAATGACTTGCTGCTACACTGCTCAGCTGCAACATGTCAACTTTATGCAGATGATGCAGTTATTTACACAGCTGCCAAGACTCCAGCACAGGCTGCAGATGTACTGTCCACAAGTATGGTTGATGTCCAAGAGTGGCTCTTCCACAACCATCTATTGCTGAATCTTCAGAAAACAGTTTCAATGTGCTTTTCAATCAAAAAATGTAACCTGCAACGTTTTAAAGTTAATATACATGATCAAGACATCAGTTTAGTTACAGAATTCAAATACCTTGGCATTGTACTAGATCCTCAATTCAAATTTAAACTTCATATAAAGAAAATTTCTAAAACAGTAAAAAAAAATCTGAACTGCTTTAAATGAATTAGATATTACATACCATACGAAGCAGCTGTACTGTATATGCATTCTCTGATTTTTTCTCATATATCATACTGTTTGACAGTCTGGGCTCAAGCAGCCCCTTCCACAATAAAACATATAGGTTCATTATATAATCAAACTCTAAAAATCTTGGACAAAAAGCCCATTAGGTGGCATCACTGTTATATTTAAAAAAAATACAATCTATTGAGTTTTGAGAGTTTCACTGACCTCTGTTTTCTGAAATTAATTTTCAAATGTTTCCATAAATCAGCGCCTGAGCCACTTGCTGGTTTCATCCAAAGACAGGACAGCAGCACAGCCACCAGGAGTTCTGTTAACAATAACTGTAAAATATTCCACCGCAGAACCACATTTGGACAAACAGCTTTCTCTATAAAGGGCAGTCACATCTGGAACACAATGCCAAATGAAATTAAAATAATAACAGACTCTAAAACATTCACTACAAAGGTTAAAAACTGGCGGAAAAATAAACAAGAATGTACCCATGTATGAAATGATTGTCTGCAGGGTGAGAGTGAATGAAGGGAAGGAATGAATGTGTTTGTTTATAGTGAGTGACGAAGGGAGGGAGGCCTGAAATAGGCAAATGTGAGTCAGGTTTTTATATTGTGTATTTATAATATTTATAATTATGTATTTATAATCTTTTTTGCATTGATGTATGTGGTTATTGTTTATTCTGTTTTCATTTTTTTTTTCCTTATCCTTTTTTCTTTTTACTTGTTTCTCCTTTCTAAAGCCCATCCAGGGACAAGAGTTGCAAATTAGCTAATAGCTATACACTCCTTGTGCAACACATCAGATTGATTGTCATTTGATTAATTGTCTATGTTTACTGCACTGTCCCTGTCAAATAAACAAATAATCTAATCTAGTACACGTGAGAGACATTTGCCAACAGTGGTTAGCAGTGATATACCTCGGTAATTTCCACAATCTTTCCTGTCACCTTTCTTGAACAAAGGCACAATACTTGCATCCTTTCAGTCTTGAGGTACTTTCTGGGCATCCCATATCTCTTGGATGAGCTTGTGCAGGCAGTTGGTCAGCTGAATACCACCACATTTCCACACTTCTGCTGGAATTCCATCCCTTCCTGGAGCTTTACTATCCTGTGTTGTCCTGATAGCTGCCATTAGTTCATCAAGATTTGGTGGTTCACCCAGACTTGATACAACTGGTCGCTGCACTAGAGCTTCTTTAGCCTCTTCAGCGAGATCTCCAGGGTTGTTTAGTAGATGGTCAAAGTGGTCTGCAAATCTGTCCAGGATCTTGTCTTTCTCCTGCAAAACAGTTTCACCCTCCATAGCCTTTAGTTGGATCAACCCTCTTGGTTCAGGGCTGTAGATTTCTCTCAAACCTGTGAAGAATGTTTTCATGCCCTTCATGTCTGCTGCAGTTTGAAGTTCCTCCGCTTTTTAATCCCACCAGTTGGACTTCATCTCTCTGGTGTACTTCTGTAGCTCACTCTGAGCCTTTGAGTATTTCTTCTTCGACCTTGTGTTACACTGTAGATTTTCCTGCCTAGCTGTATTCCTTGCTTTTAGTAGTTTCTTCAGATGTTCGTCATGCTCATCAAACCAATCTTGATGTTTCCTCTCAGGGTGGCCTAAAACATCACTCGCAGTTTGATACACTGTATCCTTCAGTGTTGCCCATTTCTCTTCTATGTCATTCTCTGAGTTGTTGCTGTCCCAGTCTTTCAAGTTTTCATCAATTTCCTGTGTAAGTTCTTCCTGCTTCTTTTGGCCTTTCAGTGCACTAGTGTTTAGCTTCCGTGGTGGCTTCGCACCCATCCTGCAGTGCTGGATGGGTGCGAATCATCTGCAAATCATCTGCAAATCCTTAATCTAGATCTCAGCATAACACGATCAGTACCAGAGTCTGCACCTCTCATTGCTCTGGTGTCCAATACATCCCTTATGTCTCTCTGCCTTACTTTGATGTAGTCTAACAAGTGCCAGTGTTTGGATCTTTGGTGCATCCATGTCTTCTGGTGTGTGTCCTTGTGCTTAAATAGGGTGTTGGTTATCACAAGGTTGTACTCTGAACATAGTGCAAGTAGAAGTTCTCCATTAGCATTGCACTTGCCTACTCCATGACTGCCTTGCATTCCTTTCCATTTCTCAGTGTCTGAACCAACTCTACCATTAAAATCTCCAACGAGTATCAGCCTGTCATCAGTCGGTGCACACCTGATAGTCTCACGTAAATCACTGTAGAACTCTTCCTTCACCTCCTCTGTGTTGGTCATTGTTGGGGCATACACGCTGATGAGTGTGGAGACATCTTCCGCTGTAGTGGGAGTCTCATAGTCATTATCCTGTCGTTGATTGGCACCGGTTCCTCATCAAGCATTGCTGCCATCTCCTTTCTAACTGCAAAGCCCACTACTGCTTCTCTCCTTTCTTGAGTTGATTTCCCACTCCAAAAGAAGATGTACCCATGGCCTTCCAAGCTGTCATATCCAGGCAATCTTGTTTCACTAAGTGCAGCTATGTCTACACTGTACCTGTTCATTTCCAAGGCCACAAGCGTGGTCTTTCTGGGCGTTGTGATGTTGATCTATCCAACAGAGTGTGTACATTCTATTTTGCTACACACAAGACTGCCATTTTCCTCTTCCTGCTCCTAACTTACTTTTTGCTGCCTGTCGGAGTGTGAACAGATCAGCGCGGACCTTGTTAACCCAGGCGACGTTCGAGCTGGTATGAGTTGCTTTCTGACTGACCATTTCATGAAATTGCTTGCAAAGTATTTGAGTACCGCTAGCTTTTGCTGGACTAGCAGCACATTCTTGGCAGACAGAGGTATTATCAGTGGCAAGGACAAGCCAAGACAAACTGACTCCAGTATCTGTTGCAGTGACTGACCAGATGACAGGTTTGTTTATCTCTGCTCTTTGTGTAGTGTATGTCACAATGCACCGACTGGCACAGTCCACCACAGACCTTGCAATAGATGTGGTGTTTATCTGCCAGGATGTCCAGTCTCACCCCGTCTAACTGGGAGTGGTAAACCACAGACCTGTGGCAGATACCGTTTTTAGTTCTGCCAGGATGCCCCGTGTCACCCTCCACATCATCGGAAGGGCAGGGATGTCGGCTGAGTTGCCGACGGCCTGACCCATGAGACAGGTAGTACTGGTTTTCATGGTTATCCGGTAGCAAGCAAGCCAATGCATGACCTGACAGGACATGGGAGCTGTATCCCTATACGAAATGTCTATTTGTACGGAAGAGTTGACAATCCGACAAAACCTTTTCAGATCAGCTCCAAGCTAACTGCTGCTGTGGCTTAGGTAGATAGTACATTGGGCCTGTGATCAAAAAGTTGCTGGTTTACGTCTTGCTATTGGCACCTTGCGCAAACCATTTTACTATGAGATGAAATTCAGACTTAAAATTAAGAGGTTAAGATAAGATAAGATAAGATAAGCCTTTATTAGTCCCACAATGGGGAAATTCCACGATTGCAACAGCACAGGGATAGCAACACTCAGAGCAACAATCAGAAGGCAAGAAAAAACAAGAACAGCTAGTATACATATGTACATATTACTATAAATATATATATATATATATATGTACACACACACACACAGTGCAGAGCATTGTGGTTGGTGAATGTGCAGCAGAAAGTCTAAGCTCTCTCTCCGCGGATGCGGCGGGCCAGCTGGATGTCTTTGGGCATGATGGTGACCCTCTTGGCGTGGATGGCGCACAGGTTGGTGTCCACGAAGAGACCCACCAGGTAGGCCTCGCTGGCCTCCTGCAGAGCCATGAAGGCGGAGCTCTGGAAGCGCAGGTCGGTCTTGAAGTCCTGAGCGATCTCCCTCACCAGGCGCTGGAAGGGCAGCTTACGGATGAGCAGCTCCGTGGATTTCTGGTAGCGACGGATCTCTCTCAGAGCCACGGTACCGGGCCTGTAACGGTGAGGCTTCTTCACTCCGCCGGTGGCCTGAGCGCTTTTTCCAAGCAGCCTTGGTGGCTAGCTGCTTCCTGGGGAGGCTTTTTCCTCCAGTAGATTTACGGGCGGTCTGCTTGGTTCTTGCCATCGCTCTTTATTATTCTGTCTTATATTTCTTGCATGCCGCCTAAACTCCAGCCCGGCACCCGCGTCATTTTCGCTACAGTTCCTCGGTATGTCGAGCATCTCTGTTAGCACCGGGTGGCGGTTGAGTGCTAGCTAGCTCTTTCCTGCTGTATCGTCTCCTGCTGTAAACAGTGGCTCCGTCCGCCGACTCGGGAGACCTTTGGGGCGATCTGTGTGCCCGTGATATATATATATAGAGAGAGTGAAAGGTGTAGAAAGAAGAAGGAAGATAAAAAAAAAGGCAGTTGCAAAAGGCAGCCAACTCATGTGACGCCGCCGGTCTGGCGAAACCGGGAAAAAAACCCCAAAACCTTAGGATTAGCCTTAGGATTTGGGAGTGGGTATGGTTAAAAAGGAAGTAAATAGATATTGATTAAAATTTTGAAACAAATAAATGCCTCAAATTTCCGTACCTGTAGCCTGCTGCTTTTAAGAAAAGCATTAATAGAACATACTGGCCAATCAGATTCGAGCCATATCTGTAACAAGAATTCTATGGGTACAGTTCCTTAGCCATAGCCACTGCCTTAGTAATTTAGGACCTTGAAGGTCAAGCTGGTCCATCAGTGACCCCGGCTACATGGCCACAATAATCCAATAACTAGGAACAATCAGACAATGGTAATCAGATTTGACATGTTTACATGCACTGAATAAATGGGTTATTGAACAATAAACTATGTATGTTAATGTAATTTCACTTTATGCAACACAATATGGTAGGGCTGTGGGATATGACCAAAATTTCATATCACAATACAAGTAATCTTATTTGACAATGACGATATATATCATGATATACATTTTCTGTAAATTCCATCATTGATATATGATAAGCAATAAAAAGGACCATCTCTTTTTCTACACTTTAAATTACATACTGGAAAAAATTGTACAAATTCATCTCTCATTAATTTTATGCACTTTTTCCCTCTTAATTTTGCAGTGTTGTTATAAAACTGTTTTTAATGTGCATTTAAGATGACTTCAACGTTATTCGTTATTGCTACTGGACTAGTTAAAAATGATTAGTTAAAAATGATTTTTATCAAGCTCCTCTCCTGTGGAACCAGCTGCCAATCTGGATTCGGGAGTCAGACTCGATCTCTGTTTTTAAGAATAGGGTTAAAACCTACCTTTTTGATATAGCCTACAATTAGGGAGGGATCATGTGTTTATGAACCCTCCCTTAGTTATGCTGCTAATAAGTTTAGTCAGCCGGGGGACCTCCAATAATGCACTGGGCCTCACTCCTTTCTTCACTCTCAATGAAATATTTTTTTTGCTGGTCATTAACATTTAACATCATTAACATTAACATTAACAACATTAACATCAAGAACTGTTTGTTCTCTCCCATAGATTGAGTCCCCATCGTGCTGTTTGCTCTCTACATGTCTGCTCTTTTCATCTTCTCTGTCCCCTCACCCCCCAGCCAGTCTGGGCTGCCCCTCCCTGAGCCTGGTTCTGCTGGAGGTTTCTTCCTGTTAAAAGGGAGTTTTTCCTCTCCACCATCGCCAAATGCTTGCTCACAGGGGATTGCCTGATTGCTGGGTCTTTCTGCAACTGTGGGGGTCCCCCCTACAGTTGAAAGTGCTATGAGATGACTGTTGTTGTGAAATGGTGCTATATAAATAAAGTTGAATTGAATTAGAAATCAAGTTACATTAAGAGCCAGTTTGTTCCTCTGATACATTTTAATTTATTTATTTAGTGTGTATCCGGCCATTGTCACGCACTTCTGCAGCTTTAGTAATATTTTTTCAGACAAAATTAAGAAACTTGACAATGATTTAAACCAGAATGATGGTCTGATACACTGTTTCCTCTTAGCGACAAGTTAGCATCATCCTTTAGCATTTGCCGTCTTATAATTAGAGAGAGATGGTGTTAATGTGACTTACCTCCAATTAAAACAAGGTTAGAGGACTATTGTTTGCTTTTCAATAGGGTTGTACAGGGTTATAGGTCACATTAATGGTGGAAAAAGTTTTGAGATGATTTATCTTGGTCTCATTTTTTAACATCACAAAAATCTGGCATTTGAACAGGGGTGTGTAGACTTCCTATCTCCACTGTACATATGTACAGTGGGTAAAAAAGTATTTGGTCAGCCACCAATTGTGCAAGTTCTCCCACTTAAAAGATGAGAGAGGTCTCCAATTTTCACCTCAACTATGAGAGACAAAATAAGAAAAAAAAAATCCAGAAAATCACATTGAAGGATTTTTAATGAATTAATTGGTAAATTCCTCGGTAAAATAAGTATTTGGTCAATAACAAAAGTTCATCTCAATCCTTTGTTATATACCCTTTGTTGGCAATGACAGAGGTCAAACGTTTTCTGTAAGTTTTCACAAGGTTTTCACACACTGTTGCTGGTATTTTGGCCCATTCCTCCATGCAGATCTCCTCTAGAGCAGTGATGTTTTGGGGCTGTCGCTGGGCAACACAGACTTTCAACTCCCTCCAAAGATTTTCTATGGGGTTGAGATCTGGAGACTGGCTAGGCCACTCCAGGACCTTGAAATGCTTCTTACGAAGCCACTCCTTCGTTGCCCGGGCGGTGTGTTTGGGATCATTGTCATGCTGAAAGACCCAGCCACGTTTCATCTTCAATGCCCTTGCTGGTGGAAGGAGGTTTTCACTCAAAATCTCACGATACATGGCCCCATTCATTCTTTCCTTTACACGGATCAGTCGTCCTGGTCCCTTTGCAGAAAAACAGCCCCAAAGCATGATGTTTCCACCCCCATGCTTCACAGTAGGTATGGTGTTCTTTCTCCTCCAAACACGACAAGTTGAGTTTTTACCAAAAAGTTCTATTTTGGTTTCATTTGACTATATGACATTCTCCCAATCCTCTTCTGGATCATCCAAATGCTCTCTAGCAAACTTCAGATGGGCCTGGACATGTACTGGCTTAAGCAGGGGGACACGTCTGGCACTGCAGGATTTGAGTCCCTGGCGGCGTAGTGTGTTTCTGATGTAGCATTTGCTACTTTGGTCCCAGCTCTCTGCAGGTCATTCACTAGGTCCCCCCATGTGGTTCTGGGATTTTTGGTCACCATTCTCGTGATCATTTTGACCCCACGGGGTGGGATCTTGCGTGGAGTCCCAGATTGAGGGAGATTGTCAGTGGTCTTGTATGTCTTCCATTTTCTAATAATTGCTCCCACAGTTGATTTCTTCACACCAAGCTGCTTACCTATTGCAGATTCAGTCTTCCCAGCCTGGTGCAGGTCTACAGTTTTGTTTCTGGTATCTTTTGACAGCTCTTTGGTCTTGGGCACAGTGGAGTTTGGAGTCTGACTGTTTGAGGTTGTGGACAGGTGTCTTTTATACTGATAACGAGTTCAAACAGGTGTCATTAATACAGGTAACTAGTGGAGGACAGAGGAGCCTCTTAAATAAGAAGTTACAGGTCTGTGAGAGCCAGAAATCTTGCTTGTTTGTAGGTGACCAAATACTTATTTTACTGAGGAATTTACCAATTAATTCATTAAAAATCCTTCAATGTGATTTTCTGGATTTTTTTTTCTCATTTTGTCTCTCATAGTTGAGGTATACCTATGATGAAAATTGGAGACCTCTCTCATCTTTTAAGTGGGAGAACTTGCACAATTGGTGGCTGACTAAATACTTTTTTGCCCCACTGTATCTTCATAACAATGTGCTCTAGGTTGGTGTTTCTGTCAAAGCAACCCAGAATGAGAAACTGGGGCTATGGCAATATGGCTTTTAACATGCATCACGATACATTTAGGGTTTTATCACGATACATGATGTACATCAAGATATCTTGAAATCTCCTCCAAACCACTGTATAAATGTAAAACCTTTGCATAAAATGACACCGGCATGATAATAGAAACAGACCCATTTATTGCATTGTTTTAAATTGCATACAAAAAGGTGTGTGTGTGTGGGGGGGAAATAAAGTTAAATTTAGCAAACTTTATTGAACCAGTCAGACAACCCTACTCATAAGTTTGCAACAAATCAGCTTAAATAATGGTAGGCCTTCCTATTATGGCCTGTAATAAAACCATGACAAACAAAACAAAAAGTTCTCAACACAATAAAAACTGCATAAAGCAAGAATTCTAGAGAAAGATATTTTAAAACCATATAAATTAAAGTCCACTTTTTCTGTTTGGTCATGTTTTTAACAATAAGGGCCATGTCTCTGGCAGTATAATTTGTGACTGCAGCTATGATTAGGTATGAGCCAATACCACTTTTTCAAGACCGATACCAATCCAAACCCGATACCGTCTCTCTTATTTAAAACAACAGTACAGAACATACTTTAGTAATGACTGGTTGCATTTTGCATACATAAAAAAAAATAAATTTAAAAGTCAAAGAACATATTACAAATTTGACTCAGTTCAGCACCGCTGCTGCTTTTTTTATTTTTAAACTTTGCAACATTAGCAGCATTTCACTGGTCAGCACTATGTAAACATTCATTCTGAAGTTTTAAGTGCAAGTTTACTGCAAAACTTTAAATGGTATTCACTTATATAGCGCTTTTATTCTCATCTTTTGATGACCAAAGCGCTTTACAGATCCTGCTATCCACCCATTCACACACACATTCACACACTGATGGCGGCATGCTACCCAACATGGCGCTTCCAGACCCACCAGGAGCAACTGGGGGTGAAGTGTCTTGCCCAGGAACACAACGGCAGGATATCCAGGGAGACTGGGATTCGAACCACCAACCATGCGGTTATTGGACGATCTGCTCTACCTCCCGAGCCACTGCCTCCCCTTTAGAATTATTTAGCAAGTATTTAAGTAAACATTCAGATGAAATTCAAAGTGCCACTGTGCATGAGGTAAAAAATGTTGATCTGAAGTAAGGAACCCTTTAAGTTGTATTTTTGTCATCCATTATTACTATTGTTATCCTAAGTATTCTCCTGGTGCTCAGTTCATTTAGTAGTTTATTCTCTGTCCATAGTTTTCAGGTTTGCTCTTATTTTGAAGTCATCCCTGTTTCATTTCATGTAGCCTGGTTAGTCCTGCTTCCAATTCACTGGTTATAATTTGCTATTTATGTTTCTGTCACCTACCTCTCATTAGCTGTAACTGTCCATCTAAAGGTAAGCCCATGTTATGTCTTCATTCCTGCTCCTCTGGTTTTTACTTTCGGTTTCCTTCTTTTAGTTTCACTTTTAGCATATTCCAGCAGTAAAACAGTGGCTGCTGCTGCACGACACACTTGGTTCTGCTTGGTTCTTGACAGAATTCAGCATACTTCTTTGCCGTGATACTTTTGCAAGTGTTTTATCAAGCTGGTGGTGTAAAACTGTAAATGCTGGTACCACACAGCAACATACTGAGGGGAGTCTTGCAGACAGGCTCCAGTGAGGTGACACTTGTTGCCTCTGTTTACAGAAGGCGTGTGCAGCGTGGCTGAGAACAGGATTGCGCCTTCATTTTATTATTATTAATGTATCGGATCGGTAAATTACTTTTATTCCTTACTGATACCGATCTAGCCATTTTGCCTGGATCGAACCTGATACAGATACGGTGGATCGGCTCATCCCTAGTTGTGATCGCTTTCTATTTTGCACTTTTGTTGTATGGGATAAATTTTCCAAATGAAGAAGCCATATAGTCATTTTCTTAGGGCTGGTTCCTTTCAGTGGCGTTTTCTCTCAGAAGCCAAGGGAAGCTAAGCTTCCCCTATTTTTTAGCCTCTGATTGTCATTTTTATTAAGTATATATTACATATATCATATAGCCATCCATCTATCCATCTTCTTCCGCTTAATCCTTTTTGGGTCGCCGGGGGGGGGGTGGGGGGGTGGAGCCTATCCCAGCATCTTTGGGTGGGAGGCAGGGTACACCCTGGACAGATCACCAGTCCATCGCAGGGCCAACACAGAGAGACAGACAACCATTCACTCTCACAGTCATACCTAAGGACAATTTAGAATCTCCAGTATATATGTAATATATTTAATAGAAATGGCATCTGATAATATGGAAAAACAGTCAATTATCAAAATGCGTATTTATGGTATTTAACAGTTTTGATTGTCATTGACTTGCCAGAGAGAGGTCCTTTCTATCATGGGCCGAGCCGGCTTGGCTTTCCCTGGCTCGGTCCTGATCTCTCTGTGGGGGTTGGTTCTGCTGTGTATGTGCACTTTGTGTATTTCTGTAACCATAGCCACTGCCTGACCGGCAGCTGCTAGCCAACTTCAGCAATCTACTTTCTCCCATGCTGCTGACAGTCTGCCGGTCCGACCACGCCCCCTCGCTCTCCCCCGCCTTTCCACCAGCTGTTCCCTATCCCGGTAATTATTCTCACCATGCCTCGCCCAGGTGCTGCCTATTTGTGAGGCCAGCAGTGTTTGTATAAAAGCAGCCTTTTGCTGGACAAACACCGCTGGATCATTGTACGAGTCACACCGTCGTTCTTCGTCGTGTGACCGTCAGTCACTGAAGGACCTTGCTCGTCGTTCAATTGGAGGACCTGACTGCTAGGCTGTGAGTACTGTGGTGTTTCTCTGTACGGTTGTGTCGCTACGCTGTAGCGTTTCCTTGTGCAGCACAACTGCTACACTTTTCCCCTGTGCAGCCTAGCATCACTAGCGAACTCTTTGTTAGCCCGAGCAGCCTAGCCATTTGTATAGTGTGCCCTGAACTGGTGTTTAATAAATGTGTGTGTGTGGTAACCCTAGCACTTAAATCCTCATTTCTCCTTCTCTCCTCTGGCCGCAATTGTAGAGCACACAGAGGGTTTATGACACCTTCTCATTTCCCAGAGTATCTTAGAATGGGGGCAACAGCGCCTCCATTACATGTACTGAAATATATGGCGAGATGTAGTATTGCACTACTAGGGGAGGATTTTGTATACTTTATTGATCCCCAGAGCCAGCAAGGGCAAAGTTGCTTAGTTTTGTGGGAAAAAAAACCTACAAAAATTAACCAATCAAATGAGGCCACAGGGACGCCAGGGTGAGATTAGTCAGTTCTGTGCAAAAGCCAGCCAGCACAAGTTTGCTGAGCCCACATCAGACCAATCAAATCATAGGGGGTCATTAATGTCAGCATTGGTGGGAGGCCAATGGTCGTTGTTAGCAACGTTAGCAAGTTGGAGCGCCAGGATTTGGAGTTTTTAAATAAAAAAAATTCCTTTACGAGGTCCACAAACTGCTCCAGCTTATACTCAGCGACCAGCACATCAGCCAAGGGCTCCTTTTTCTGTTCAAAAAGGATAAAAACTTATCTGAAGAATACGTGTGGACAAGAAAGACTTGTAAACCTTGTCAAAATATCCATTGACTCTGCCGTCGTGGAGGAGCTAAAGGCCAGTGGGAAAATTCTATGACATGGTGGCTGAACATTTTGCCACCATTAAAGAGAGGAGAATGGCCTTCCTCTTCAAATAGGGAAAGTGTAATGTTTACTCCTCTTTATATTCTTTCACTGTTAACTGAACTGCCTAAATAATTACCTGTGCAATTTTAATATGGTTATTGAATTTTTTCTTTGCTTTTGCTTTAGCTGCATGTGTTTCTCAGTCAGTTGTGTTGGTTATTTTATTGTGGTTGCTGACATGCAGAAAAACTGCATCGCTGTGTCTGTGTGTAACCTCATTAGGTGTGGAATTGCATAATTGGTGTTTTCGGTATAGTAATTAAACTTTGTAAGCCATGTGTTAACACACATGCACCCAATAGTAAAGCGAGAGAGAGTGTGCAAGTTGCATCTGTAAGATACAACAGAATTGCGTTCCAAATTGTGAAATTAGCTGATGTATGTAGTGTTACGTTCGTGGCCCCCACCCCAGTAGCAAGCAGTTGTCTCATTTCGTTTCACTCAGCTTCCTCAAAAATTTTCCTCACACCACGCCACTGGCTCCTTTATTTTTTTTTGTAGGGGCTACCTGGGATGCTGAGAGTGATTCTTAATGCATTCTTCATGTTATTGTGGATGACATCTTATTGGTGAAATAAATTAGTGGTAGTGTGACATCATTTGCACAAAACTGTATTTTGTTCAATTTTTACCTTTGAAGCTGGTCCTTTTTTCTTCTTTTGCTCAAGTCTGCTGCACTGCAGCCGGTATGTGTGCATATCATTTCAGTTTTTCCCCTCTCCCCACACTGCTAGTACTGCCAGATTGTGCATAAAAAAAAAAAAAGTCTCTGCTCCATGAAAACAGGCTCAAAAGAAGTAGTTTCTCAAGAACAAAGCTGTGGGAAAAAACAGACCTGGCAACGACCCTGAAATTAAACAAGGCACAGGGAAGCGCCTGAGTGCAGCTCTATGGTGCAGCTGAGAGGAGAGAGAAGCTGACAGCCGTGAAAATGCTCGAGCTTTAAAAACCTTTTTTGTAGAATGTGTCGATATAAAGAATATATTCGTTGTATTGCCCAGCCCTAAGACAAACCTGTGATGGCCTTGACTACACTGTCAGAAACTTCAGGGATGTCCTCGTCTACAGGGACACACAGCATCTCGATTGTGACCCAGTGCAAGTCTCTGAAAAAAAAGAGAATCATTCATCTCAATTTAAGACCGTTCTTGTGATATGAAGGAATACTATGAAGGTAATCCCTCTTATGTGTCTCCATTTCAACTATTATGACTTTTAGCAGACCTGATTCTCTTCTGAATGGCCAGGTCCTTCTTTTCATCATCTGTAGTTTCTGGACAGAAGGCTTCCTTATACAGATGAGTCATCATGTACTTCTCTACTTCATCCATAATGCTCTCCACCTGATCCGATGAGCCTATAAACAAAAGCACAAATCTGTACAAGCTACATATAGTTTATTCAGACTATCCTTGAATGTAGGAGTGAAACAGTACCTTTGAACTGGGTCTGGAGACGCTCTGAAAGATTCTGGTAGAAGTCCTGCACACACTCTGACAGCTCCTCAGCCCCCATGTCCTGGAGGAAGTGAAATAAACAATTCAAGCTAGAAATAATTATATCCACAGTTACATGGTCAAATGGGCATCCAAACAGGCACTATAAAAAAGTCTAGAAAAAAGGATTCATCCCCACGGATGCTTCTCCTTTTATTACTTTCATAAATGGAATCACATTTAATAAATTTGTTTTTTTACTTAAAAAATGGCAAAAAACCCCCCCACCCTCTAATACTGAAGTGAGTCAAATATATAATACAAAATAGAGTGATTGTGCAAATATTTGTTGCCTTCCAAGTAACTGACCAAATTCATCACGGAATTGGCTAATTGGTGCTAGCAGTCTCACAGTTAATGAAATGGGGTTCACCTGAGTGCAGTGAATGACCATGTTTACATGTACATGAATAAAGTGGTTATGATTGGATTTCTGGAGTTATCTGATTATTCAAATGGCCATGTAAACAGAATAACCTGATAAAGGCCATGTAACCGGGGTCATTAACTGGTTTATCCTCCAATAATCAGTTTATTCTGTGCACGTAAACACAACAAAGCTGATTATTGCCATTATCTGTTTATTCCCAGTAACTGGTTTATTGTGACCATGTAACTGGGGTCATTGTGTCTTAAGTGCTGTAGTATAAAGATAGTGTTGTAGTTCTCAAGATCGGTCTTGGTCTCAAGACCAGTTTTTCAAGGTCTTGGTCTTGTCTCGGTGTCATTTTCACTCGATCTTGTCTCGGTCTTGGGATTTTAAATCAACACCATTACTGATTCATTGTCCACACAATTACTGTGATTGCAAACAGATATTCCCTTTAAATGTAGCACTAATGCAATTTGTAAGTTTACTTTTATGTCACTGTAGTGGACCACCAGGAGGTCCCACTCTCTCACCCAGTGACTTGGGGAGTAGGGGGAAGGGGCAGGAAATGTAAATGTATGCGCCAGGGCAGGAGATGTAAATGCAGGTGCCTTGGCGCCCAGCGGGAGAAATATATGCGCCTGAGGCAAGAGGTGTATGCGCCAAGGCGCATGTAAATATATGCACCTTGGCACCTGAGGCAGGAGGTGTTAATGTATGCGCCTTGGCACCAAGGAGTCAGCAGCTCTTGTGTCTCATCACATCATTCCTCCAAACCACCGCTAATAGTCACAACCCCGCCCCTTCATACAAGCGGGAGAAAACGAAAGGAAACGGAGACTGGAGGCTGCATGGTCGGAGCAGAAATGTCGGAAAACTCTAAAGTTATTAAGTTCGGTTTTCAACACTGCCTAGAATTTGTCTGTAAAAGGACATTCCAACGTAAACACTCAGCAGTGTGCAGATTCTGCAGTACACAACTAACAGAAACAGCTGGAGCGACATCCACCTTCTACCGGCACCTTGAAAGGAAACATAAAGAAAGGTAAGCTAATGTTAAGTGTAGGCTGACATTAGCAAAGCTAGCTCCCTGGGCTACAACTCTTTTAAGAAAATTCCTCACCTAAAATACATTTGGCATAAATTAGCTTATCGACCCCACAATATATTAGCTAACTTGTGTAGTTTTCCAACACATTCTGTGTTTCAGGGCGTGCTAGTACTTGCTAACAGTAATTTGCCGCCTCGTTAAATGTTTAAACTAACCTCAGTTTAAACTGACGTGAGCCATATTGATGACTGTGACTGGTGTTAGTGGTTTATTGATGTGTTGTTAGCAGTGTTGGGGGTAGTTACTCAAAAAAGTAATCCATTACCAATTACTAGTTACTTTTAAAAAATGTAATCCCTTAATTACTCATTGTCAAAAGTAATCAATTACAGATTACTTCTGGATTACTTTCAGATAGCGTCAGTGAAATGTACCATATTTCCACATAAGTTAAACTACATATGCCCAAACTACACATTTTTATAGTCTATACTAACAAATAAGACAAAGAAAAAGCTTTTTCACTCTTCTGTCTTAATGTAAAATTAAAATCTCCCCGATGGCACTTAACAGAAATGTAAAACAGTACTGGGAGTAGGCAAATTTCACAAAATAAAAGCTTGAAAACATTGCACAAAGCTATATCCCTTTTATATATTGTGGCCATGTGCAAACTTCCTTTTTCAATATTAATTAAACCTTAAAAAATGGGCAGTTCCAGCCATCCACATTTGTTTACTCCGTGATTGGAAGATCAATAAGACTGTATTCACACCAGGATAGTCCGGGAGCCTTGATTCGACTCGGTGGGGAATGGCGAGAATTTTCACACCGTTTGGTTTGGTTTGCATTCACACAGCACTTCACTCAAGCAGACCAAACTGCTTGGACAACGTCACACAGTTGCAACAGCTGCTAGTTTGTGGTGCTGTACCCGAAGCCACCACTGACCAGGAAGAAAAAATCTCGGCGAAGAAGAGAAATCTGGCTCATCAATTGGCCAGGACCGGTGTTATGCTGAGAACTGCTCCCTTGCCAAGAACTGCATCCCATGCACCAAAACTATAAAATTTAACACTATAGCCAAGCTTGTAACCATTTGTGCATTTTTAGAAGTACCCATTATACATTTTTAGAAGTAAAAATTGTTATTACCTCTTGTAGATTATCTTTAAATTATGTTTATTCGATGATGGGATGCAATTCTCGGCAAGTGAGCAATTCTCAGCATAACACTGTTCCCTTCAGTCAGGTGTTTATGCGCCACAAACTAATAAAAATGAAAAGCTCCGCTGTCTGTATAAACCCCCGTGCCGCCATCATGTCGCTAAACATTTTAAAAACATCGGTATTCTTGTGTGCAGCTGCAAGCAGCTGAGAAATCTGGTTCTCAGACCAATTATCTGTCAGAGCCTGCATCTCACTCCTCACTTGTCACTACCCCAAGTCCAAGAGACTTTTTTTTTTTTTTTTAAACTTTTCTCCTCGGTTTTCTCCGGTAAAAGTATTTCTTGGATCCACGCAGTTAACTTTATTGTTATTTTCTACCCAAAATGGAGGCTGAAGAACCAGGAGGTCTTCAGCTGAATCGGGATGTTGGATTTTATTTATTTACCCATGGATTCCTACCACGGACGTGCTGCCAGGAAACACACATCAAGTTTTCAACAGAGACAACTTTTTCAGGTGAGCGGGAACTTCGCCTGTCTGCATCCCACCCAGACAGTGAATTAATGTCTTTTCATGTATTTACATTGAGTTATAATGTAATTGTGCTGCATGAAAAATTCACCCATTTGCATTTGATGTGAAGGCACCTTTTACAGTAAAGGCCACTTTCTCTTCTCACTGTGTGTTGCTGTGGTTACACAAACGCAGAGGGGCACGTCCGCCCTTTGGTCCACTGGATACTCTGTTTGCATTCACATGGCAAGCGAAGCAAACCAGACTGCGGCTGCAAGCGAACCGAGACCCCCCACTTTTCAGGGGAACCAGAGTTCACTTGTTTGGTGCTGAACCAGAGTTCTAGGCACATTCAGACGGTGCCAACCAAACCGAACTATCCACGGAATACACACTTTGGTCCTTTAATCTGGACCAAACAGTGGCCGTGTGAATGCACCTTCAAGCCTGCTTCATGCCACACCTCTGCTGTCCACGTACGTGAAACTGGAAACCTTGTGTGACGACATTTATGTCACCGTCTCCACTCCGCTAGTGTCCGCAGTGCTTGACCGTGGGTGTGCAGCACAAATTTTGTGACTGCGCCGCCTGCCCACGACCTGAACGCATTGAAAAGCACATGCGCAAGACTGAACATCCCATTCCCGAGGTGGTGATATCAACACAGCATACATCAGTAGACAAAGAAGACAACAAGGAGGCGGAAAACGAGAATAAAAATATACATGAATCATACATGCGCATTTGTGTGATCGTATGAGTGTATGTAGTTCTCCAGCCCAGCAAAGGTCATACATTATGCGGCTTTGTAAGTGGTTAAAAAGAAACAGTAGTCACGCGATCTTTAGTAACTGTAACGGGATCACTACATTTATCAGACTAAAATGTTTCATTACTGCGTTACACCGAACAGTAATCACATTACTGTAACGCGTTACAGCACTAGTGACCGAGCCGGGGCTCGGCTGTTGTCTATAACTTTATGTATTTATTTATTTGGTTAAAAAACGTATAATGGTAGAACGATATATTGTGCCAGCAGCAGGCACTCCACTGATCAAGAAAACATAATTTCCACTTAAATTTTATGGTTATTTTTCTGTGCAGGTTATTTTGGTTTAATTTAAGACCAGTCACTGCCCATGTGAGCAACAAATCAAAGGAGTCCTATGCACTTGAATCTTACTTGCTTGACTGTAGACGCTTTACAGGTAAAGGCAAGAATGCTTTTTGTTGACTTCAGCTCAGCATTCAACACAGTTATCCCCTCCAAGTTGCTCACTAAACTTGGGGACCTGGGAATCAGTACCTCCACCTGCAACTGGATCATGGATTTTCTGACCAACAGACCCCAGCATGTTAGGTCAGGCCCTAACCGTTCTTCCGTCATCACACTCAACTGTTCTTCCGTCATCACACTCAACACTGGTGTACCACAGAGCTGTGTGCTCAGCCCATTCCTCTACTCCCTCTACACCCATGACTGCAGGCCTATGTATGGATCCAATTCCATCATAAAGTTCGCAGATGACACCACGGTGATTGGACTCATCACGGACAACGACGAGTCAGATTACAGGGCAGAGGTTGAGCACTTGGCTACTTGGTGCGCTGACAATAACCTGCTCCTTAACACCAGCAAAACCAAGGAGCTCATAGTGGACTACAGGAAGGAGAGGGAAGAGACACATGACCCCATCCATATCAATGGCATAGCTGTTGAACGTGTCCCCAGCTTCAAATTCCTGGGGACCCACATCTTGGAGGACCTGTCCTGGTCAGTTAACACCACCAGCCTGATCAAGAAGGCCCATCAGTGCCTCTTCTTCTTGAGGACACTGAAGAAGAACCATCTGTCAACTGACATCCTGGGCAACTTCTACCGCTGCGTGATAGAGAGCACCTTGACCAACTGTATCACAGTCTGGTATGGGAGCTGCTCTGTCGCTGACCGCAAGGCGCTGCAGCGGGTGGTGAAAACCGCCCAACGCATCACAGGGACTCCACTTCCAGTTATAGAGGACGTCTACAGGAAAAGATGTCTGCGCCGGGCACGCAGCATTCTTAGGGACTCCAACCATCCTGCTCATGGACTGTTCCAGCTTCTCCCCTCCAGAACACGTTTCAGAAGCCTTCGGACTAGAACCAGCAGGTTTAGGAACAGTTTCTTTCCAACAGCTGTCACGTTATTGAACTTAGTTCCCCGCTGACTCTCTTACCATCATCTCTTACCATCCTCACCTGTACATAACTGCATAACTACATAACTACATCTAACTTATTGCACATTATTTGCACATAACAGTACTCTTAACTTTCTGCACTGCTGCATATATTTGCATATATTTGCTTAAATTGCACATACTGTTAATACCGTATATACTGCACTGCTGTCCTTTGCACTTCTGATTGGATGCTAAACTGTGTTTCGTTACCTTGTATTCATACATGTGTAATGACAATAAAGTTGAATCTAATCTAATCTAAACATAGTGGCGAGCGAATTGCTTCTGCCTTCGAGGAGATCACAGAGGAATATGGTATCCGCCAGAAGATAAGTTACATCATCACAGACAATGCTGCCAATATGAAATGTGCATTTAAAGGTCACGTGCCACAGCAGTCTGACAGTGAGAGTGAGGAGGAAAATCTTGATGATGAACCCTTGTGGGAAGACACAAATCCATTGGATGATGCAGAGTTACGCTGGCCATCAGGTGAGTGCTTTTCTTGTTTTGTTCACTCCCTACAGTTAGTTCTGAATGATGGCTTGAAAGAGGTTAAGACCATCTCCCGAACCATAGCCAAAACATCGACATTCACAACTCTATTACATAGCAGCTCACAATTCAAAGACAAGTTTGAGGTTACGTTTAACATGGAAAAGACTATTCTAACGGCAAACAACACTTGCTGGAACAGCACTTTTAAACAAATACAGACCGTCACAGCTCTGGACCATAAAACCCTGACTAAAATGTGTAGCAAGGACTATGGGGAAGTGGTGTTTATGGTTCGTGAGTGGAACCAGCTAAAGGAACTGACTACAGTTCTTACACCTTTTTCTGAGGCAACAGACCTGACAGAAGGAGAGAGGTCAGTTACTGTTAGTATGGTGGTTCCAACTGTCCTCGACTTGAACAAGCACCTCCTGAAGATGGAGGACACCTGAATACAGCGCTGGCCATTAATAAAAGCCCTCCACCTGTCTCTGGTGGAAAGATTCTCTGGAATCTTTACAAAAACAAACAACAACTTGAATGGAGGAATAAAGATGAATATTTGTTAAGAATATTAACACCTCATCACAACTCCCCCCACTCGGGAGATCGGATCACAACTTGGTTCATCTCCGGCCGGTGTACAAACCCCTAGTGCACAGACAACCTCCGGCCATGCACACTGTGGAGTTATGGTCTGAGGAGACAATGGACACTCTAAAGGACTGTTTTGAAGCCACCGCCTGGAAGCAGCTCTGCGATCCACATGGTGAGGACATCGATGGCCTCATTCACACCTTCACGGGCTACCTCAGCTTCTGTGTGGACAAATCCGTTCCCACCAAGACCATACGGCGTCACTCAAACAACAAACCCTGGATCAACCCTGAGATAAAAACACTTCTGAGAGAGAAGAAGAGGATCTTCAGGTCGGGGAACAGGGAGATGCTGAAGTCTGTACAGAGGGAGCTGAGGAGAAAGATCAGAGAAGGCAAGGACAGCTTCAGGAAGAAGATGGAGGACAAGCTGCAACAGAGCGACATCAGCGGGGTCTGGAGAAACCTCAAAACCATCTCGGGGCTCCAGAATACCTCCCCCCAGGCCACGGGGGGCAGGGAGTGGGCAAACAACCTGAATCTGTTTTTCAATAGATTTGACCAACCGCCCTCCCCCCTGTCTGCACAACAACCACTGCTGCCTCTAAGAAATCAAGTTCTGCTGCCCACTCCCCACTCCACCGACACCCCCCCCACTCCCAACACACAGCCCCCCATCCTGACCCTGACCAAGACCCAGGTGAGGACGGAGCTGAGGAAGATCAAGGCGAGGAAGGCGTCGGGACCGGACGGCATCAGCGCAAAGCTCCTCAAGTCCTGTGCAGACCAGCTGTGTGGGATTGTGACGTATATCTTCAACATGAGCCTGAAACTGGGGAGGGTACCACAGCTGTGGAAAACATCTTGTGTGGTACCTGTACCAAAAACTTCCCACCCCAAAGACCTGAACAGCTACAGACCGGTGGCCTTGACGTCCCACTTGATGAAGACCCTGGAGAGACTGCTCCTTGCTCATCTCCGCCCCCTGGTGGAACCAGCGATGGATCCACTCCAGTTCGCCTACCAGCATGGCATTGGGGTGGAGGATGCGGTGATCTTCCTCCTTCACCGTTCTCTGTCCCACCTGGAGAAGCCCGGGAATATGGTGAGGATCATGTTCTTTGACTTCTCCAGTGCTTTCAACACCATCCAACCGATGATCCTGAAGGACAAGCTGCTGCGCGCAGGGGTGGACCAGCACCTGTCATCATGGATCCTGGACTACCTCACGAACCGGCCTCAGTTTGTGAGAACCCGGGACTGTGTTTCCGACACGATCATCGGTAGCACGGGGGCCCCCCAGGGAACGGTGCTGGCTCCCTTCCTGTTCACTCTTTATACTGCGGACTTCTCACACAACACAACACATTGCCATCTACAGAAGTTCTCTGATGACTCTGCGATCGTTGGTCTCATCTCCAACGGAGATGAAGCTGAGTACAGAGGGCTTATCCAGGACTTCGTGGACTGGTGCCATCGGAACTGCCTCCAGATCAACGCGAGGAAAACTAAGGAGCTGGTGGTGGACTGCTGCAGGCATGGGCAGCCCCTCACAGCACCAGTAAATATACAGGGAACAGACATCGAGATGGTGACATCCTATAAGTACCTGGGTGTTCATCTGAACAATAAACTAGACTGGTCACACAATACTGACGCACTCTACAAGAAGGGACAGCGCAGGCTGTTCCTGCTGAGGAGACTCAGGTCTTTTGGTGTACAAGGGGCGCTGCTGAAGTCATTCTATGACACGGTGGTGGCATCAGCCATCACTTTTGGAGTGGTCTGCTGGGGCAGTGGCATTACTGTAGCCGATAGGAAGAGACTGAACAAACTGATTAAGAAAGCTAGCTCTGTCCTGGGGCAGCGCCTTGATCCGATGGAGGAGATAGGAGAGAGAAGGACGGTGGCTAAACTGTCATCTCTGCTGGAGTCCGAGTTCCACCCTATGCAGGACATACTGGATGCACTGAGGAGCTCATTTAGCAGCAGACTACATCATCCCAGGTGCACAACCGAGAGGTTTCGTAGGTCCTTCCTACCAACGGCTGTCAGACTGTACAACCTAAGCAGGGCTGCTCGCAGAGATAGCAAAAAGACGTAACAAACTAATAGTTTTTTGAATGCAAAAGATGCAATAGACTTACACAATGGTCCCCTCCGGCATACAACTAGGAACATACCGGTCGCTATGGAGGGTGAGAATATGTATGGGCACATAATCATACCATGTAGGATAACTAAGTAGACGGTTATGCTGTTTCATCCCATCTAGCAACAATGCTCTGCACTGTGTGTGTTTATATATTTACATATTTATTCCATCTAGCTACAATGCTCAGCACTGGGTGTGTTTATATTTATATATCTATATATTTATTCCATCTAGCTACAATGCTCCGCACTGTGTTTTATTCCATCTAGCTACAATGCTCTGCACTGTGTGTTCATATATTCATATATTTATTCCATCCAGCTACAATGCTCTGCACTGTGTGTCTGTGTGTATATATATATTTTATAGTAATATGTACATATGTATATTAGCTGCTCTTGCTTGCTTGTTTTTTTTTCTTGCCTTCTGATTGTTGCTCTGAGTGTTGCTATCCCTGTGCTGTTGCAATCCTGGAATTTCCCCGTTGTGGGACTAATAAAGGCTTATCTTATCTCTTATCTTATCTTATTATTGATGGCCTGCAAAAATGGCTGAAAAACAAGCACCCTAGAAAAAGAAAAAAGCTAGAAAAAGCGCTATATGAGTACAGGTCCTTATCCACCCAGTGTAGATGAATGGATTGATCTGGTACGTGGTATTTTTGTGACGGAAAGAATTACTTTTAATCTAAGAACACAAAAGACACTTATTGAAAATTGGCAGAAATGGATTACATATGTCTCTATCATTAGACGGGACTTCATATAAACCAGGTTCAAATGTTTTATTTTCATTCCCTTTTCATAACTGGAGGGGTCTACCAGTATTTTTTAGGTTTTTTTTTTATCTCCCTTGTATTACACATTTTTCAAAAGGTCTTCATGTTCATGTTCACCGTTTTGTCTGTTTGTATAATAAAAAAACAATAAAAAGAAAATGACAAAAAAGCTTCAAGAGGTGAGAAAGCAGAGACTCTCATACAGCAAATATAGTCTGTATTCTTCACCAAAGTTTTATGAGAGAGTGACAAAAGACACTGTTGAAGAAAGCTCATATTCAAGCTTAACTTGGTAACTTTTTAAAAAATCGTTTTGTGCCGTATTTTCTGAATCTGTCAGTATAACTTGACAGCAGTAAATGAGATAGATGATCTATGGGGGGAAAAAAGGTTCCTCTGGCTCCTCCTAGTGCCTCGATAGTGATTTGCTGGACTGTGAATGTCCAATGAAAGACAGAAGGGGCGTGTGCACACTGTGAATCACTTCAGACTCCTCTGAGGGCCTCAGAGCTGGACCAAAAATCGTCTATTGTTATATTAAAAAGGACCCCCCCCCCCCAATAAATGGCGACTGCGTGGAAAACGTCCCCACCTTCAGGTTCCTGGGCACCCACATCTCCTCCGACCTCTCCTCCACTGTCAACACCATGGCCTTGGTGAAGAAAGCCCAGCAGCAACTGCACTTCCTCCGTGTCCTGAGGAAGAACAACCTGGACCAGAAGCTGCTGCTGGCCTTCTATCACTGCTCAGTGGAGAGCGTGCTCACCTACTGTCTGGGTGTGTGGTACGCCGGCTCCACAGCCAAGAACAGGAAGGCTGTGCAGAGGGTCATCAACACCGCCCAAAAAAAGTCATTGGTGGCCCTCTGCCCTCCCTGGAGGACATCTCCAGATCCTCCTTTCTCAGAAGGATCAAGGCCATCACAGGAGACCCCTCACATCCTGCCCACCACCTGTTTGACCTGCTTCCCTCTGGACGACTGTTCAGATGAATCAGGCCCCACACCTCCAGACTGACAGTTTCTTCCCCTGGGCCATCCAAACTACAAACAGTCCGAGGCCCCACCCCCTCCCTCTGAACACTCACATGCACAGAACTGAAGACCTTTTTCATTATCATAATAACACACCTGACTTTGCACTCCGCACTTTCATGTATACTGACCCATCCATGAATCCCCTACTTTGTACAGTATATTTTCCATAATCCTTGGGCCATTTTACTCAGTTGTGTGCACTCTTATGTACATAGCTCCATCCATGAAGCCACTACCATAAATGTGTATATTTCCAGAATTGTGGGCTATTTTTATTTCAGCCATGTGTTCTGTAACTGTTTTTATCTAATCCTTCTCTCTTACTTTATTGTGCAGTAGCCTGGTGGAGCACAATATAGCACAATTTCGTTGTACTGCACAACTGCACAATGACAATAAAGCCTATTCTATTCTATACTATTCTATTCACTCCGACTCAGGACAGACAACAGTAAATAACACTGGTGGGCAGCAGATACAATGTTCAGCCATAATGAATCAAAAGCAAAGCTGTCTGTGTATTAACATGAAAAAAAAACTAAATAATGAATTGTGCAGAATTTGTCCAGATGTACAAGAACAATCTTAACTCACCCGCTTATAGATCATGCTCTCCGTGAAGGCCCGACACTGCTTGAAGATCTCCTTACCAGACTTTAAAGGCTTGAGGAAATCTATGAACTCTCGTGTTGCATTGTCAGTATCCACAGAGGACTGTGGGCTTCTTGAGGAGCTGGGGCTTGGGCTGGACTGTGTGTCAAATGAAGCATCTAGGGGTGATATTTAATGTTATGTTACTTAAAAACACTCGAGCCATGCTTCAGTAATACCTGATTATCACATGCTCCAGAAACACTCAAAGGAAGTTACTCTGACCATGCATGCATAACAACTGTTTCTTAATGTTGTCTTCAGATTTTTATTAAAACAACACAATAATGAGTAGCTACCTACACGCAACAGTACTTACCTTTTTTGGGGGGGGGGTTTGTGGAAGGAATAAAAAATTTTGTGACCGTGTTGACTTTGCTGGACTTTTCCTTAGGTTTTCTTTCTTCAGACTTGTTGAAGGGTGTGATGGAAGGCTGCGATTGTGTCCTCTGGTGTCTGCTTGCATATGCTTCCTCTTCCTCTCTCTGCAACCTGGGAGGATAAAAGACAGCGCAGTGTTAACACTGCACAGATGGACAGACGACCAAAAGAGAGCTCCAACAAAACTATGAGGCAAGGAAAAAAAAAAAAAAAAAAAAAAAAAAAAAACAGCGCTATATTTGCTATGGTTATCACAAACAGCACTGTTTAAGATATGAATATCTCATGCAATTAGCAGCAAATACTGTATCTGAATTATCTGTCAGTTCTTCAGTTACAAAAACTGCACAAGAGGCGTCATCACTAGAATGGACATTTTATAAGTGCTTTAGGACCCAAGTGCTGTAAAACTATTGAAAGGTAACATTTTATTTGTCTGATTCCCCATTCTGGTTTCTCTAAAGTCCCTCCTTTTCTTTATCAAATTGCTTGTACAGGGGAAAACATACAACCAAAAAGATGCGGAAAGTTTGAGGTTTGGTCATTTTGTATGACTATAAATTTAAGTCTCTAATACACAACAATGAAGACAAGGGCACTCTGAGGCAAGTGCAATATCCTCACCTCCGTTTTCTTTGAAGATCCCAATACTTACTGACAACACAGTAATTTCAATAGAATTACTGTGGCAGAACCAAATTATGATAAGCCCATCATTCAAGAATATACAACAAAGTAGACAACCCATAGTTGTAGGTCAGGATCCCAAGGTGAACCTGTGTAGCAAGTATGGTGACCCGAGAGAGCTTTACATGCTCTATAGAAAGAGCTCATATGGAGTGCCAACCTTGACCTTTGACCCCAAACCTGTAGTCAGAGGTTATGGTCTCAGAGCAAACCTGTGTGACAGGTTTGGTGACCCGAGCTTTCTTTGTTGTTGAGATATAGTTTATAAGCCATTTTGATGTTGACCTTTGACCTTGTGATCCCAAAACCATAGTCACACTTCAGGGTCACAGGATCAATCTGTGTACCAATCAAGTTTGGTGACCCTAACTTTACTCGTTGTACAGTAACAAGGCATAGGGAATGTTAACCTTGACCTTTGACCTTGTGACCTCAAACCCATAGTCAGAGGTCAGGATTCCAAGGTGAACCCGTGTACCAGGTTTGGTGGTCCTAGCTTTATGTGTTGTACAGTAATAAGACATAAGAAATGTTAACCTTGACCTTTGACCCCAAACCCATAGTCAGAGTTCAGGATCCCAAGGTGAACCTGTATACCAGGTTTGGTGGCCTGAGCTTTACTCGTTTTATAATAATAGTAAATGTAACATCTACCATAGTGCAACTGCAATGTTAACTTTGAACCTTTGACCCCTTGACCCCAAACCCATAGTTAGGTGAGGGTGTAAGTTGTCCAAAGTGTGTATTAGATACAACTACTGTATCGATTTGAAAAGCCTACATCATTTCTTTCAGTAGCTACTGTGCTTTGAAGATTTAGGGAAAAATCTGACCTGACCTTTGACCTCAAGGTCATCCAATGAGAGTGAAATTGAAATATGCGCATCACAGAGTATATCAAACATGGTACCAAGTTTCAAAACAATTGGAGCAAAACTGTAGGAGGAGTTGATTTCACAAGACAGTTACTGTCTATGAAGTGAGAAGAAGCAGGAGGTAATAATAATAAAAATGGATCAGATTTATATGGCACTTTACATGTCAAATGACATCCCAAAGCGCTTACAGTGAGCCCATTACTCATTCACTCCAGATAGTGGTAAGCTACTACTGTAGCCACAGCTGCCCTGGGGCAGACAGATGGAAACGTGGCTGCCAATCTGCACCAACGGCCTCTCCGACCACTACTGAACATTTATACACATCCATACCCAGTGTCACGGACAGTGGAGGCAAGGTGGATAAAGTGTGTTGCCCAGGGACACAACGGCAGGATAGCTGGGGAGAGTGGGATTCGAACCGCGAACCCTCTGGTTATTGGAAGACCCGTTCTACTTCCTGAGCCACTGCCGCCCACATTTCCCTTCTCCATTTCATTTTTGCTGAGCACCAAGCTGAATGGCAGGAAGTTCCATTTTTATATGGTCTTTGGCATGACCCGGCTGGGACTTGAACCCCGACCTCCCGGTTGTGGGGTGGATGCTCTACCTCTAATCCACCATTCCGGTATAGGTCAGGGGCTACAATTCCTGCAAAAATCATCCAATCAGAGCCAAACTGCAATATGCACATCCTCAGTGTACAGTGGGGCAAAAAAGTATTTAGTCAGCCATCAATTGTGCAAGTTCTCCCACTTAAAAGATGAGAGAGGTCTCCAATTTTCATCATAGGTATACCTCAACTATGAGAGACAAAATGAGAAAAAAAAATCCAGAAAATCACATTGAAGGATTTTTAATGAATTAATTGGTAAATTCCTCAGTAAAATAAGTATTTGGTCACCTACAAACAAGCAAGATTTCTGGCTCTCACAGACCTTTAACTTCTTCTTTAAGAGGCTCCTCTGTCCTCCACTCGTTACCTGTATTAATGGCACCTGTTTGAACTCATTATCAGTATAAAAGACACCTGTCCACAACCTCAAACAGTCAGACTCCAAACTCCACTATGGCCAAGACCAAAGAGCTGTCAAAGGACACCAGAAACAAAATTGTAGACCTGCACCAGGCTGGGAAGACTGAATCTGCAATAGGTACTGTTGCATTCCAAATACCCGTACATGTACGGGTATTTATTTCGCCCAAAAATGCAGCCCTATACGGTCTTATTTGGGTCTATACGCTTATTGGGATATGCCCTATGTCACCCTATATGGTTTTATTTGGGTCTATACGCTTATCAGAACGCGTGGACCTGAATGTAGGTCCCAGTCGTGGGTGTTCTCCGGAGAGTTTCGCCTGGAAACTCTGCGTCGTAAGTCTCCCTGAAGCGGAAGGGAGGGCAGATCAGTCAGGCTGCTGCGTTCGCTTGTCGTCGGAGACTCACCGCCGGGTGCTGCGTTCGTTGCCATCAGGACACCAGCGAGGCTGTCCAAACCAGAAGGTTGCGTTGCACAAAGCGTGTGCATTTTCGGGGTCCGCGCCAGCTTTGACATGAAGGACCTTTTTTCGAGATTTATTCAAAGCTTTACCGATTGAAGTGTGGCACTCGTATGTATATATTTTTTCAAGTGTGTGTGTACTAAGCAGCAGGCCCGCAGCCACTAAATCACTCCTCGTAATTGGCTGAAAAAGCTGTCGGAGGCACTTCCTTTATTTCCGTATTATCTCGGCTGTGTTCGGGATACACGTGCCGGTTGTTTACAAAACAGTCTACATGTCGTCATGCCATGTGCCCGGGGCCACGCGCGTTGTGCTGCATACTGCATTAGTGCAAAGATGCATCTTCATCTACCATTAAGTCAAAGTCAAATTCCTTGTATGTGTTGTGTATACTTGGCCAATAAAGCTGATTCTGATCACTGATACATTCACTGGTAACATTTACTGGTAACATACATGTATCTGAACTAGAAGTACAATAAGGAAACAAAGAAGTTTAATAATATGTCTGTATGTGAACCCTACTACCCTATTAATCAACAATAAAATCATTATATGCTATATTGTTTAATTATAAAGTAAATATATATATTTGTAAACTAAATCCTCATATTTTTGGCAGGTAGCAAGTATTAGTAAGCTGATTTGCAATATTATGAATATACTGGTACATTTGTTGTATTATTTTTTTTTCAAATGTTTAAACTTCACCATTAAATTTGGTAAATTTTAAATTGCTATTAATGTTCCTCTGATAAATTGTTCATACAATATTTTCAAAAGAAATAAAACCAATTCAGAAGGTGGTTTCTTTTAATTTTGTAGATATTTCAATATCTCAGGCATAATTATGAACATTATTTAACTTTGTATGTATTGTGCGTCCCTATACTATTATTGCGCACCTATACTTTTATTGAAATTTTAACAAATTTCCAGCCTATACTATTATTACGCCCTATACTCTTATTAAAATTTTCAGTTTTTTTCCACCCTATACTATTATTCCTACCTATACTCTTATTTGGAATGCAACAGTAAAAGCAGCTTGGTGTGAAGAAATCAACTGTGGGAGCAATTATTAGAAAATGGAAGACATACAAGACCACTGATAATCTCCCTCCATCTGGGGCTCCACGCAAGATCTCACCCCGTGGGGTCAAAATGATCACGAGAACAGTGAGCAAAAATCCCAGAACCACATGGGGGGACCTAGTGAATGACCTGCAGAGAGCTGGGACCAAAGTAACAAATGCTACATCAGAAACACACTACGCCGCCAGGGACTGAAATCCT
This sequence comes from Pholidichthys leucotaenia, assembly GCA_020510985.1. Classification (NCBI taxonomy): domain Eukaryota; kingdom Metazoa; phylum Chordata; class Actinopteri; order Cichliformes; family Pholidichthyidae; genus Pholidichthys; species Pholidichthys leucotaenia. The sequence continues at coordinate 221,636,397 of CM035847.1, read as the reverse complement.
GCAGTGCCAGACGTGTCCCCCTGCTTAAGCCAGTACATGTCCAGGCCCGTCTGAAGTTTGCTAGAGAGCATTTGGATGATCCAGAAGAGGATTGGGAGAATGCCATATGGTCAGATGAAACCAAAATAGAACTTTTTGGTAAAAACTCAACTTGTTGTGTTTGGAGGAGAAAGAACACCATACCTACTGTGAAGCATGGGGGTGGAAACATCATACTTTGGGGCTGTTTTTCTGCAAAGGGACCAGGACGACTGATCCGTGTAAAGGAAAGAATGAATGGGGCCATGCATTGTGAGATTTTGAGTGAAAACCTCCTTCCACCAGCAAGGGCATTGAAGATGAAACATGGCTGGGTCTTTCAGCATGACAATGATCCCAAACACACCATCCGGGCAACGAAGGAGTGGCCTCGTAAGAAGCATTTCAAGGTCCTGGAGTGGCCTAGCCAGTCTCCAGATCTCAACCCCATAGAAAATCTTTGGAGGGAGTTGAAAGTCTGTGTTGCCCAGCGACAGCCCCAAAACGTCACTGCTCTAGAGGAGATCTGCATGGAGGAATGGGCCAAAATACCAGCAACAGTGTGTGAAAACTTACAGAAAACGTTTGACCTCTGTCATTGCCAACAAAGGGCATATAACAAAGTATTGAGATGAACTTTTATTATTGACCAAATACTTATTTTACCGAGGAATTTACCAATTAATTCATTAAAAATCCTTCAATGTGATTTTCTGGATTTTTTTTTTCCCCTCATTTTGTCTCTCATAGTTGAGGTATACACTATGATGAAAATTGGACACCTCTCTCATCTTTTAAGTGGGCTGACTAAATACTTTTTTACCCCACTGTATATCAAACCATGGTACCAAGTTTCAAAACAATCAGACCAAAACTGTAGGAGTTGATTTCACAAAAGTGGGACAGATGAACAGGAAGACTGACCCATAACATAATCCCCCTTCGGTCGTCACCCAAAGGGCTCTTCAACCCCTCTGGGCTTCGACCGGCAGGGTATAACAACTACAGCAGATGGTGTGAAAGAGAGAGAGAGAGATTCCAGATCTTACTCAATACCAAAACAACAAATAAAATCACAAATGGTTGAATATTAAGCTATAATATTTACTCTCACACAGAAGACCAAAACAGACAAACCTCTCAGCGAGTGCCCAGTCTTCCTGGATCTGTTTTTGCCTTTCACGCTGGTTTTCTTCTCGCCAGCACTTTGAGCACAGGCCGTGCCACGCAGTGTTGCCATAAAAACCACATCCTTTCTTGCAAAGCAGCTCTGATTGGTCCAGATGGATCCCTCTCCTCTGGCTTGTCATCCTTCACTAAAGTGAAGTTAGACTGCAGAAGGGAAACCAGAGAAAAGAAAACTTTAAAAACCAAAAGCAGCAATGTATTGAGGGGGAAAAGACCAGGGTAAGTGTACGTGGAAGGAAATTAAACTTTACACTTCTTTTTTTTAAGGGCACCTGATAAAACTTAAGACTTTAGTTTGTAAAATAACAAAATGTAACTACAAACTAGACAGCTTTCTCCAAAAATTCATTCATTTCAATTTCATAAAAAATAGTTCCCTGTAAGAAATCAAGAAAATCAAGCAATCTATGACATGAAATGTCATAGACATAGACATTGACATGATTGACATGACTCCAAATAGAAAAATTTAAAAATTATTAATTTTCAGGATGCTTAAGGTCTTGATTTTGGAATAACAAATTTAGGCTTTTAAAGACTTCTTTAAGTACCTTTGGACACCCAGTACACCTTATCATTGTTTAGAAAGAATGCAGGACTATTGATTTGGCCACTGATAGATGTGGAGCACACATATTCAGAAGTACCAGCCGATTTAATTTAATCCGCTTTATTTAAAATTGAAAATCTTTTAAGGATAACCTGGCTAGACCAAAGGAGTATCTTCAGGGGATATTAACTCGTTAATAGCCATGTTATGTCAAAGTTGTTTGAGGATGACAGAAGAAAAAAGATCCCAAACGAGAACGAAGAGGAAAAGAATCTGTGCAGTAATATTTATCAAACCTCAAAACGTAAACTATTTACACTTGAAAATCAAACATGAAACACGACTCTAAATTACAACGACTCTTAAATAAGTGGTTATGTGGTTCCACATCAATATCAGCGCCCCAGTGTCACTGTAATAATCAATAACACAAGATTAATGAACTAATCTGTAGCTAGCTCGTGTTTTCAGTATTTATGTTAGCTGATTACAGTTAGCCTAACTCGCTAAGGTGATAATCTGCATTAAAGTTACATTACTGAATATTCTCTCTAATAGCTACATATATCACCTGTCAACATACACAAAATTGTCCGAATCGTCTCACCCTCTCCTGTCTGTTGATGGTGGATGTTTACATTAGCAGAGAGCTAGCTAGCTTCGTCCCGCAGCCATTTTCTTACCGTTCTTCTTCGCGGATTTATCTGAACGTCGTAGCCACCTTCTTCTTCTCTCGGTTACTTTTATTTATTTAGCGAATGCAAAGTCCTTAAGCCAAGCAGTTGCCTCCTGGTTTGCTGTATGGAGGGTGTGTAATCCTCCTTCCAGTCTTTGGAGCGGGCAAGGCTCTATGATGTGTTCCATAGTTTGCTCCTCTCCACATGCGCACAGTGGGCTAGGGCTACTGCCCCATCTGTGAAGGCTGGCCAAGCAGGGGCCATGTCCAGTCCTGAAGCGATTGAGTGTAGACCACTGTCTCCTTGGGAGGTTGGTGCCCGGGACCTGTTGGTTGGGGTTTATCACCAGCTGTTTGTTTGGGACCTCCTTGGTTTCCCATTCCTCTTGCCAAGCTGTCTGGATGGTAAAGTCAGCTGGGGGAGGGTTTTTCCAAATCGGCCGTCTGGATGAAAGTCGGGCAGTGGGTGGGGTGTAGATATCTGCATGGATTGGTAAGTGAGGAAAATCTTTAACTTTTTGGAGCATCCTTTGAGTTAATGCTGCTCGCCGGATGTGTGGAGGGGCTATGTTTGACAGTACAGAGAGCCAGGGGAGTGGTGTTGAGCGGATTGTTCCAGTTATAGTTCTCATGGTTGAGTTGAGCTGGGTGTCTACATGGTGTGTGTAAGATGACCTGGACCAGACAGGGGCACAATATTCTGCTACAGAGTATGAAAGGGCCAGTGCTGAGGTGCGCAGGGTGGAGACTGCCGCCCCCCATTTTGCACCAGCGAGCTTGCAGAGCAGGTTGTTTCGTACTTTCACCTTAGCAGCCGTCCCCTTTAGATGTTCCTTGAAGGATAAGGTCCTATCAAGGGTCACTCCAAGATAAGTTGGATTTGGGGCATGCTTAAGCTTGAGTCCGCTCAGGTGGATGTTTAGTTCTCTGGCAGCTTTTGCATTGTGGAGATGAAATACACTGGAGACGGTTTTTGCTGGGCTTGGTTTTAGGCGCCAGATTTTGCAGAACTGGTCCAGTTTAGCAAGATCTTCCGTGAGCACCCGTTCCAGTGGTTCAAAGTCTGGTGCTTGGAATGCCAAACAGATGTCGTCTGCATAGATGAATTTGCGGAATTTTGTAGTAGGCAGGTCGTTTATGTAGAGGTTGAACAGAGTTGGAGCTAGAACTGAGCCTTGTGGGAGTCCGTTTTTCTGCATTCTCCATGCACTTGTGTTCTGACTGAGGTGGACTCTGAACCTTCGGTTGGTCAGCAGGGTTTTTATAATTGCTGTTGCCCAAGCAGGGATCGCCTTTATAAGTTTCAGGAGGAGGCCTTTGTGCCAGACCGTATCATAGGCGGCTGTAAGATCGAGAAACACAGCCCCTGTCTTCAGTCTGCTCTCGAAGCCATTTTCAATGAAGGTGGTTAGGGCCAGTACTTGTTCTCCTGTACTGCGGTCCTTGCGGAAACCTGCTTGATCCACACTTAGAATATCCTCTATTTCTGGGGAAATGCGTTGCAGTATTAGGCGCTCCATGATTTTGTAAGGAACGCTGAGTAGGGAGATTGGGCGGTAGCTTGCTGGTAGTTTGTGGTCTTTGCCAGGTTTTGGGATGGCAATGACCTTTGCTCTCGGTTACTGGCGGATAGCAAACAACTGAAAGGTGCATACCGCCACCTACTGTACAAGAGTGCGTAACATTATGTCATCTGAGCCCGACCCCTAAATTCTATGACTTAATCCTGTGTTATTTAAAAAAGAAAAAAGAGCCTTTCTTGTGATTCTTAGTGCCTTTCCATCTCCATCTATTCCCAGAATGCCAGTTAAATCCCATTCCCTACCGGCCTCTCAAACTTTATTTTTCATTCTCTCTCTTTCATTTCCATACTTGTGACAGTGTAATAAGATGTACCTGTAGCTCATGTATTTTTACCTACATATGTATAAGCACTATGGGATGCTTGAGATTGCATGTGTGGATTGACCTCACGTCTTGGATGGAACAATATGTCTGGACCGCCTGGGGATAACAGCAAGAAGACGGAGGTACGGCGATAAGGAGCTGAAAAGACTTCCTGACCTCCTGGGGGCCAGGCGAAGGACTGAAGGACGCAGGGGGAGAGTTATTGTCAATAGGGGGTTTTGACAGTGATATATGATTCTTCCTTTGTTCTGAGATGTATAAATAAGAAGGTTTTGACTCAGCTCTCTCTCTTCTGTTCTTGAGAGATAGCTGGGGATGTGATCGCAACAATAAAACTTGAATTAAGAAATAATTCAGCCTTGTTATTTCACGCTCCCCACATTGGTGACCTAGAGACGTGAGAATGCATAGAAGGGATTCTCCTGATGCAGACTCATCGGAGTCTGCCCAAGCGAGCGCCGTCTCCATTAAACTGCCAGAATTCTGGCAGGACAACCCGGACTCGTGGTTCCTCCAGGTTGAGGCACAGTTCACGCTCGCAGGAATAACGGCGGATGACACTAAGTTTTACCACGTCATCGCAAGGCTCGACAACCGCACAGTTCGATGCGTGCAGAGCCTGGTACAGCAGCCACCCACTGACAACAAATACGGCGAGTTGAAGGCTGCCCTCACCGAGTGTTTCACGCCCTCAGCCGAAGAGAGGGCTAGGAGGCTCCTGGCTATGCACGGCCAGGGAGGGCGCAGGCCAGTCGCCCTGATGGAAGACATGCTGCAGCTGAGGGAATCGGACAACGATAATTTCCTATTTATGCACATCTTCCTAAGTAACCTCCCGTCGCACATGAGAGGGACCCTCTCCGGCATGCCTTGTGTGACCCAGCGGGACTTCCGTGCGCTGGCCCGAGAGGCGCAGCGGCTCCTCGACTCCTGCGGCGAGCAGACGGCCACAGCAGCAGCGGCAGACCTAGGTGCGGCGACCCGAGGCAACAAAGAGCCAGAGACAGCAGAGCCAGCCCCACCAACAATGGCAGCGACACGGCCCCGGAGCAGCGGAGGAACTGGCCTCTGTTATTATCACCGGCGTTTCGCAGAGAAGGCACACAGGTGTGTGCCGCTGTGCAGCTACAAGAGCTCGGGAAACTCCAGGACCGGGACCCGTTAGCAGCTTTGGCTCTCGGTGAAAGAAATAAGCTGCTGTACATCACAGATGCGAGCTTCGGGCGGCACTTCCTCGTAGACACCGGAGCCCAAGTGAGTTTCATCACCCCAACCTATGCTGACCAGTTGGCTGGCCCCTGTGGTGACGGGGCAATGGCAGCGAACGGCTCGAGCATCAACACCTACGGAGAAAGGACTTTGTTTTTGTCCTTGCACGGCCGCACTTATGAATGGACTTTTATCATAGCGGCAGTGAGCTTCAATATGTTAGGTGCCGATTTTCTATGCTCGCATGGTTTGTTAGTTGATCTTGCCAACAGACGCTTAGTTAATGCACTATCCTTCTATTCTATTCCTTGTGCAGCTTGAGTGTCCCCACCACCGGTGCAGACCAACGTCGCCACAGCAGGCGGTAAGTTTAACACACTCCTCACCCAATTTCCAGCGCTCACGGTTCCTACTTTTTCGGCAACAGTTGCGAAACACGGGGTGGAGCATTTTATCACTACAGCGGGCCCCCCCCCCCCCCCATCTTCGCGAAAGCTCGGCGTTTGGATGCTGCTAAGCTTTCCATAGCGTGCGAGGAGTTTGCCAGCCTGGAAAGACTGGGCATTATCCGTTGTTCAAAAAGCCCATGGGCTTTGCCACTGCATATGGTCCCTAAAGCTGACAGCTCCTGGAGACCTTGCGGTGATTACCGCAGACTAAACAACGCCACAGCGCATGACCGCTACCCAATCCCACACATTCAGGATTTTTCGGTGCATCTAGCGGGGGCGCGCATATTTTCTAAAATAGACCTGGTTCGCGGCTACCATCAGGTTCCAGTCCGGCCTGAGGACATTCCTAAAACAGCGGTAATAACCCCTTTTGGATTTTTTGAGTTTTTGCGCATGCCGTTTGGTCTTAAAGGCGCCGCACAAACATTCCAACGTATGATGGATGCCGTGTTACGTGATCTCCCTTTTGTGTTCGTCTACCTCGACGACATTTTAGTCGCCAGTACTTCAGAAGAGGAACACGAAAAACACCTCACTGCGGTTTTTCGGAGGTTGGGAGAGCACGGGTTAATAATTAATCCAGCCAAGTGCCAGTTTGGCATGGCGCAGATCGATTTTTTGGGGCACCGCGTCTCCCCAGAAGGGGCAATCCCGCTACCGGATAAGGTGCGCGCAGTGGCAGATTTTCCCCGACCACAAACGGTCAAATCATTGCAGGAATTTTTAGGAATGGTAAATTTTTATAACCGTTTCCTACCACACGCAGCGCAACTCATGCAACCATTATATGCCGCGTTCAAAAAACAAAAACCCTCCAGTCCTATCGAGTGGTCCCCGGAGCGGGAGCGCGCATTCACGGAGGTAAAAAAAGCCCTGGCTGACGCCACGCTTCTGGCTCACCCAGATCCATCGGCCCGCATAGCGCTCACCACCGACGCATCAGATTTAGCCATAGGGGCGGTCGTGGAACAGCACGTTGCCAGGGTTTGGCAGCCGCTGGCATTTTTCAGCAGATCCTTGAACGAAGCCGAGCGGAAATACAGCACGTTTGACAGGGAGCTGTTAGCGCTCCATTTGGCTGTCCGCCATTTCCAGTTTTGGCTGGAAGGTCGGCGTTTCACCGCTTTTGTCGACCATAAGCCGCTCACTTTTGCGATGTCCAAAATTTCAGAACCTTGGTCGGGCTGGCAACAGAGGCAGCTGGCCGCAATTTCAGAGTTTACCACTGATATTCAGCACGTAGCGGGTAAACTCAACGTAGTGGCAGACTGCCTCTCTCGCGCGGTCACAGCACCGGTGCGCGCGGAGGCAGATTATACTACCGCAGCCGCAGGGCAAAATGGCCCCAGTTCACGTGGGGATAGATTACGCAGCCATGGCAGCGGAACAGGGTAGAGATGCGGACGTGCGCGCACTCCAGTCTGGACCAACAGGGTTAAGGCTGGAGAGCAGGTGTTTGCAAACCTGTATGCCCCCCTAATCTGCGATGTATCGACTGGGCGACCGCGCCTGGTAGTCCCGGCCGCGTGGCGCCGCCGCGTTTTTGACTCGGTTCACTCCCTGGCACACCCGGGAGTGCGCGCTTCGGTGAAAATGGTAGCGGAGAAGTTTGTTTGGCCGAGCCTGCGCAAGCACGTGAAAGAGTGGGCAAGGACCTGCATGGCTTGCCAGCGGGCCAAAATTCACAAGCACACGAAAGCTCCCTTAGAACCGTTCCACATTCCGGCCAAGAGATTCGATCACGTGCACGTCGACCTCGTGGGCCCCCTACCGTCGTCGCAGGGTTTCACACATCTTTTGACAATGGTGGACCAAACCACACGTTGGCCGGAAGTGGTCCCACTGGCATCGACCACAGCTGCAGAGGTGTCTCGCGTTTTTTTGACGGCCTGGGTAGCGCGTTTCGGGGTTCCGTCGGATATTACGTCCGACAGAGGGCCTCAACTTGTCTCTGAGCTCTGGTCAGCGATGGCCAGCAGCTTAGGAGCGAAAATTCATCGCACTACCGCTTATCACCCCCAGGCTAATGATTTATGCGAGCGTTTTCATAGGTCTTTGAAGGCAGCCCTCAGAGCGTCGTTTACGGATGCAGATTGGGTAAACAAACTACCATGGGTTTTATTGGGGTTGCGTTCTGCGCCCAAAGAGGATTTAAATGCCTCCCCAGCCGAGTTAGTTTTTGCACAACCTCTCAGGCTGCCCGGTGAGTTCCTACCAGAGCATCCGGAGCCGGGGCGCCCCCCGGCTCTGGGGCCGATGATTGGCACAGGAGCAGACATGCTCCCGGGCCCCGTTCATCACACTTTTCCGTGCGTTTTTGTTCCCAAAGCTTTGAAAAATGCCGAGTTCATTTTTGTCAGGCACGAGGCTCTGAGACCGACCCTCCGCCCGCTATATGATGGCCCGTATAGGGTGCTGGAAACAGGTGATAAGCATTTTGTGCTAGATTTGGGAGACAGGAAAGAGACAGTTAGTATTGACAGACTAAAGCCTGCTTTTGTGATGAACGACGAATCTGTACGGGTGGCGAGGGCACCTCGACATGGCAGACCTCCCAGGGAACACGTCCCTGAGCTCCCGCAGGGATCAAATAACCACTCTCTCCCTCAGTCAGCAGATTCTTTGCAGGACGGCGCCGCAGGGACAGTGAGACCTGCTTACAGCAGATTCGGAAGACGTCTGAAACTCAGATGGCATACAGACTGATTTTTGATGGGATCATGTGGTATAGACTATGCTATTGATGTTATCACTGATTTTTGATATGATCATGTTGTATAGACTATACTATTGAGGTTATCATGTTTTGTGAACTCTGATATAGTGTCCATTCTTCGACGTTTGGGGGGGGGGGGGTTATGTAGCTCATGTATTTTTACCTACATATGTATAAGCACTATGGGATGCTTGAGATTGCATGTGTGGATTGACCTCACGTCTTGGATGGAACAATATGTCTGGATCACCTGTGGATAACAGCAAGAAGACGGAGGTACGGTGATAAGGAGCTGAAAAGACTTCCTGACCTCCTGGGGGCCAGGCGGAGGACTGAAGGACGCGGGGGGAGAGTTATTGTCAATAGGGGGTTTTGACGGTGATATATGATTCTTCCTTTGTTCTGAGATGTATAAATAAGAAGGTTTTGACTCAGCTCTCTCTCTTCTGTTCTTGAGAGATAGCTGGGGATGTGATCACAACAATAAAACCTGAATTAAGAAATAATTCAGCCTTGTTATTTCACGCTCCCCACAGTACCGACATTTTCTTCTACTCCACATTCTCTACATTTGTCACTTTCGCCTTTCCTCATGGTGAATAAAGTGCCGTTTAAACCTGTATGATCCAGTCTGAGTCTTGCCATAATGATGTCTTCCCTCCTGTTTGTTGTTACCTCCACCAGGCCGAAAGGCCAGGAGGAGGTAATGTTTTTGCCGGGGTTTGTCTGTGTGTTTGTCTGTGTGTTTGTCTGTTTGTCTGTCTGTCTGTCTGTTTGTCTGTTGGTTAGCAAGATAACTCAAAAACTTTTGGACGGATTTCAATGAAACTTTCAGGCGTTGTTGGAAATGGTACAAGGAAGAACTGATTAAATTTTGGGGATGATCTGCATCACCGTCTGCATACAGGAATTTTTTAAAGCATTTTTCCACACTGTGACATACGGCCATTTTCAACATGTGCGCAGGCGCAATGGAGGGCGCTGGGCGTCGTGTCTGACCAACACAAACTCCGCCTTCTTCAACGTTTTAGCCACAAAAGCATGCGGAAAACACTGGTGGCCTGGGCCCGCCAGCGTGCCTGTGCCAGCCATAGGCGCTGCGCACATTGCGCTGGTCGTCGTGTATGACCAACACAAACTCCGCCTTCTTCAACGTTTTAGGCACAAAAGCACGCGGAAAACACTGCTGGCCTGGGCCCACCAGCGTGCCTGTTTTTGCGCCACGCTGCAAAACCTGACACGGCCACCTGTCCGCCGCCCCATTATTTGCCACAAATTCCCCGCCCAGCTATAGGCGCTGCGTAAAAACGACCTCTCTGCCGGGGAAGATTCTAAATTCTGTTTTGCCGCGGAGCGCAACCCCAATATAATATAAAACCCACGGCAACCTGTCTAACCAATCTGCATCCGTCAGTAGAGGAGATGGACACACCAACACTTCAGTTTATTACCTCCGCCAAGGAGGCAATGCTTTTACAACCGTAAAACGGGGCTATAAGGGATGGCGGGGTAATATGGGACACTTTTCTAAATGTAATTCTGCTTTTTTAATTTTGCTTCCGCCTACATTTGATGAAGGATTCATGGATATTTGACAATAACAACACAACTCAGCGTCCTGCTCAAAATGAAAAAAGCAGAATTACATTTAAAACATTTCCCAGAAAAGTGTCCCTTATTAACCCGCCGTCCCTTATAGCCCCGTTTTACACTACTGAACCACTAATCCTATCACTATCACATTGATTGTCATTCATTAATTGTCTGTTTATTGCACTGTCCATGTCAAATAAACAAATAATCATTGTGAACCCAATTGCTAGTCATATCTTTTCATGCTCAGGGAATCTGACAACGTACACACAAACACTGTATGGGGGGGGACTGTGCCGCTTGGCGGAGGTCTGCGCTCTCCGAGTGCTTTTCTAGTTTTATAATTACCTCTGCCAGGCCGAAAAGGCCAGGAGGAGGTAATGTTTTTGCCGGGGTTTGTCTGTGTGTCTGTCTGCTTGTCTGTTGGTTTGCAAGATAACTCAAAAACTTTTGGACGGATTTCCATGAAACTTTCAGGCATTGTTGGAAATGGTACAAGGAAGAACTGATTAAATTTTGGGGATGATCCGCATCACCGTCTGGATACAGGAATTTTTTAAAGCATTATTTAACACTGTGACATACGGCCATTTTCAACATGTGCGCAGGCGCAATGGAGGGCGCTGGTCGCCGTGTCTGACCAACACAAACTCCGCGTTTTTCAACGTTTTACGCACAAAAGCACACGGAAAACACTGGTGGCCTGGGCCCGCCAGCGTGCCTGTGTTTGCGCGCAGCTGCAAAACCTGACACGGGCAGCTGTCCGCCGTCGGATTATTTGGCAGAAATTCCCCGGCCAGCCATAGGCGCTGCGCAAAAACGAGCTCTCAGCCGGGGAAGCTTCTAAATTCTGTTTTGCCGCGGAGCGCAACCCCAATAATATAATATAAAACCCACGGCAACCTGTCTACCCAGTCTGCATCCGTCAGTGGAGGAGATGGACACAACACCAACACTTCAGTTTATTACCTCCGCCAAGGAGGCAATGCTTTTACTACTGAACCACTAATCCTATCACCATCACATTGATTGTCATTGATTAATTGTCTATGTTTATTGCACTGTCCCTGTCAAATAAACAAATAATCATTGTGAATCCAATTGCTAGTCATATGTTTTCATGGTCAGGGAATCTGAAAACGTACACACAAACACTGTATGGGGGGAACTGTTGCACTTGGCGGAGGTCTGCGCTCTCCGAGTGCTTTTCTAGTTCTTTAATGCAACAAATTTTTGTATTTTGTAATACGATCTACCTTTATGATCTTCATCCCATCTTTTTTGTCATAACTCATTTCCTTTTTTCTTGATTACTGCTTTCCCTTCACCTTTTCCAAGAGACAATGGTATAGTTATTTCTTTCCCAAATGCACTTTTTGCTAATTTGTCAGCACAATTTCTTTCAACCCTTCGTGTGCAGGAACCCAGCAAAACTGAACATCTCCAGCACCCCTGTGTACCCTAAATAAACTGTGATATAGCTAATCACCAAGTCTTTCCTTGTAGATTTTAGGGTCTGTATGGTTTTTAAAGCTGCAAGTGAATCTGTTCACACTACCACCCGGTCCGGTCTGACCTCCTCCACCCACTGCAAACCAATAATTATTTCCACCATCTCTGCTGTAAACATGGATGTATTGTTGGAGAGTCCAACATTGATGGTTCCTTTAAACTCTGGAATGTACACTCCAACTCCAACAGAGCCCTTTTTGTTCTTTGAACTGTCAGTATAGAGCTGTAAGTAGTTATAGTAATTGTTCCTGAGGTAAATGCACTGTGGCAGCACAGTTTACCCTCGGCTGGGGGATCGCGGGGATCGTGAGATCGTGGGTTCGATCCCTGCCCCCGACCAACAGTGATCTGTGTGGAGTTTGCATGTTCTCCCCCGTGTTGCGTGGGTTTACTCTGGGATTTCTCCGGTTTCCTCCCACATACCAAACACATGAAGGTTAGGGATACGGGGCGCTTGCGCACGCAGCGGCCGGCAGCTGGTGGCTTGTCACCAGACTGCAAAACAAATCTACCTACAGGTACAAAATAAGTAATAAAAAAAAAATGCTTGTTTTAACACAAACTTCACTCATATGCCAATCCTTTTCCCTCATTAGCAGACTAATGTCTACTTCTTTTCCTGGAAACAGCCAAGGGGGAACATTACTCACTGGACTGGTGTTAGCTATATCAATAGTGTCTAGTCCATACATTCTGGCTTTTCTTTCGATTGTCCACCCAAACCCGTGTCCCTGGAAGTTAGAATATTCCCAGCAGTCTTGTAGTGTTGTTTTTAAAATATTCGCTTCCTCACTTCCTTTCAGTTTGACCCAGTATGATAATGCAAGTTTATCTCTTCTCAAATCCATTGGCATTTCTCCTGCTTCTAATAAAACTGCATTGTTTGGTGTTGTTTTGACGGCTCCAATGCACAGGTGAAGTGCTCTATGCTGCATTCTGTCTATTTTTTCCAGAGTTGTCTTTGCTACTGCTCCATAAATCATGCATCCATAGTCTATTGTCGATCGCTCTGTAAATGTCAATTAAAGCCTGTTTATCTGCACTCCATTCGTGTCCAGCTACAGCTTTTATGAGATTAATGACTTTTTTGCACTTTGTCTCCAGATTTTCAACATGAACTCTCCATGTGTATGCACTATCAAACCACAATCCTAGATATTTGAACTCACTGACTTACCAATATCATTACTTACCCTAACTAGCGCATCCACTGTGGAGCTTCCTCATCTTAAACCATTCTGATAGTTGTTTATTAATTGTCTTTGTTCTAGTACATATGAGAGTCTGTAAACTAACACCTTCTCCATCCATTTCCCTAAGTGTGATGTTAATGCTATTGGCCTGTAGTTGCCTGGATGCGCTGGATCTTTCCCTGGCATATTAAATGGTAAAATTACAGCCTTTTTCCACCCTTTTGGGATAACCTCCTCCTTCCATATTCTGTTAAACAATTTCAGCACCAGTTCCAATGATTGCATAGGCAACTGCCGGAACATAGCATAGCTTAACTGATCATATTCTGGAGCTGTGTAGCCACTGTCTTGCAAAGCGCTCTTCAGCTCTGACATTGTGAGCTTGAGGTCTAACGCAGTCGTATCTTCTTTCACTTCCTTTTTTAAGTTTGCATTTTGTTTGAGTTTATACTCCCTTTGCTGTCTATAGGCGCTTTTCCACTAGCCCCACTCAGCCCCGGTTTGAAAACCCGGCTCTACTCACTTCGGTTCGGTTCAGCCTCAGTTGCTTTTCAACTGCTGCTGGCACACCTGCTGGCACACCTGCTGTGGGTGGGATTTGTTGAACAGCAGGCGGCGCCACACCCTCGTGACGTGAAACACACGTGACTGAATCCTCCACAACAAACATGGCTGATGACGAGGAGAGAAGGAAGGAGGAATGACTGTGACATGAAACTGGTTAAATCTATGATGCTGACTTGTTGTGCTCTGCACAATCTGTGTGAGAGTCATGGAGAGACGTTTGACACTATATTGGATGATGCAGTAGATGAACCAGTGGTGGCAGCGGCACAGAGAGCAGAGGAGCAGGGTGGTGATATTGTAGCGAACTCAATATAAGCACCCTACTTGGCTTGATAAGTGGGATGACCCTATTGGTGACACAGGTAGCGTGTGGGACTCTGGAGCGGGAGGCGTGAGTTCAAACCTCCCGGTGGGACGTCACCATGTCAAGCTGCACATTACAATATAATACGTGATGCAATACTTGTCTATTTTGTCCACATTTATGTGCATACATATTTCAAAAATGTTTTTTGTAAATAAAATGTTGTGCATGGTCCATCTACCTGTCCTCTTGTTCATAACGCTTATCTGTTAAGAAGGTGCAAAGCCATCAGCCTAATGATGAGTCCACACCTCTCACTGTTGTGATAATTGCTCATGCTGAGCGCTCTGACAGCCCCGTACGCTGTGGGGGTCACACACACGACGTGTTCCTCCCCACACTCTCAATTTTTTTTCCCGTATATTTTTCTCTTTGGCGTACAGAAATGGCAATACGCCCGTATTTGCTAAAATTGCATTTTCCCCGTATTAAAATACGGCAAAACCATATCACTTGACAGGTATGTAATTACATGCAGAAACACCGCACAGGCCATCTTCACAAAAATCCAGCTCGACAAGCCACTTTTGCTTAGGTGGAAATGCAAATTGAACTATAAATCATGTGCTGATACATGTCATATTTTCCCATGTAAAGGTCTCCCACTTTTACTTACAAATTGATTTTTAATTTTTGGGAAAAGGGAATATAAATTTTGCACTTGTTGGTAACAACAGTTGTGTGCAACAAAAACACAGTTGTGTATCCTTGTCCGATCTGTCTACTGTTATTAGTGCCAAATTTTTGCTAGATTCCTTCTTAATTTATTAAATTTGGACTGGCGATGCAACATTCAACTTACATGTACTTACCTTTATCAGTGTCTACAAGTTCAAGCACACCTGTACAACTGCTTATAACCTAAAAAATGTACCCGTTCAAGAGAAATGGATTCCGCATTGCAAATGTTTAAAATTTAAAAAAAAAAACCTACCAAGACATTACGTTTCGTTGTGTTGTTAAAAATTAAATTACCATTAGAAGGCTATACACCTGACCTGATGAACAGCAGCATGTGGAGTGAACAGAGAATGGAATGTGTATGTAATTATTGGCTTTTCTCATACGGTGTCATAACAGATAAACCAGACTTTTGATGCAAACAATACAATTTTATTCCAGAAGCAAAATTTACAAACAAAAAAACAGACTGGGCGATGACATCTCTGCGAGCTCTTCCCTTCATAACGCAGTGTCCTGTTCCAGGGCTTCACGCGCATCTGCCCGCACATCTGCGACCACCTGTCGCAAATGCTGCATGTACTCCTGATTCTTGCCTTTGGTCATGTTGCCGTTCCAAGAGCCGCATCTCTTCGTCATGCATGTTGACCATCGCTAATGTAAGGTCAGCGATGGAGTTGTCTGTTTTTGTCTTGCCTAGATGGAAAGACAGAAAGGCATGGTCGTTAAAGCTGGATCACTACATATATTATGGAATTACACAGGTGAAAGTCTGTGGTGGAATGTCACTATTATATTATGCTTCATTGCTGTATATAAGCTGAACTGTCATGTTGCTGCCCCTCAGTAGAGCAGATTTTGCAACACGCAGGGTGCTGTCTTCGGCTGCAGCCCCCCTGCAAAACTAAAAAGGATTAAGATTAGGAATATGGATGGATGGATGGGTAATGTTTAAACTAGTTGCTTGTAGTGTGGCCGCAGAAATCTGAATGGGTTAATACAGTCAGCTGACGCGAAGCATTTCAATGAAGCATGCAGTTCATGCACTTTGTCTAAAACAGGAGTTACAACAGCACTTCAATCACCACACCTAAAAATGGTTGTGTAACACCGATAAGTGAAGACCAAAGAATAACCTTTTTGTACATTTAAAAAGACATTTTCAATTAATTAATATGCAGCTACAGGAAATTGCATTAATCAATTTGGTACATAACTTGTTAGGCTCCAGCCCCCCCGCGACCTGTAAAGGATTAAGCTGTAGAAGATGGATGGATGGATGGATTTTCGACCCTGGTTTCCGCTGCTGGACCTGTTTCAACCAAAAAAAAAAAAATCGTGGTTATTGTGCCTTACCGGCACTTGAACATGATCCAGATGGAGCTGGTGATGTGGAGCTGATCCAGCTGGCGCTCAGCCAGACGCACACGCAGACACAGTGCCAGGAGAGTCCGCTGTGTCCGTCATCTCCACTGAGGTGGACCCCTGTGATATGAAATGCGATTCTAGAAAGAAAATGCACGCAATTTAAAACTTAACACCAAAGTGCAACATGTACACAACACTCTCAAGTTTTTAACCGTAATACAATAAGCGTAATTCAGCGTTTTGTTCGCGCTAATACTTAACACAAAGCAAGCGTGAATCTGCAGTTGGCTGCAAAACAATAGGCAAGCCTCAGTAACAACCATTACTCACAATCTAACAACCTTCCTATTTCTTAAAAACAGTGAGCTTGGCATAGAACGGATCAAGTGGCGAACAGATGCGCAATATCAAATAAACATTCACCATCCACTGTTTCCAAGGGCCGTGACAGTGACGTGTCGAGCCCAATGTCTCTCAGCGAACCACTTCCACTCCTTCCATCCGCTGAACTTTGAGCAATGTGGTCCTTCACTGCTCGGTAATCGCTTTTCAGCTTTTTCAGCTTCTCCCAACACTGTTTGGCAGTACAGATGTGCCCTTGAGAAGCCATCTGCTTGGACACCTGCATTTCGAGTAGATCCGTCCAACTCGCGCTGGATGCGATCGTTGCCTAATATAGAAAGAAAATTGCGCACCTCCTAATATATAATATTAGGAGTATATTATTATATAAGTATATTATACAGTATATTAATATAATATACCGTGTTAAAGGGGCGCACTGTGTTCACTGCTGAACAATTACAAATGGCGGTCGTGCAGTAAATTCAGCAGAAAAAGTCGCTTTCATGACGTTACAACCTGACCAATCAGCGGCGACCAGTCTCTTAAAGTCATATCACAGCCCTACTCAGCCCTACTCGGCCCGGTTAGACCCTGCCCTGGATCAGGTACGAAAAAAGTACCTGCTTAACCGGTGCTGGGGCTAGTAGAAAAGCGCCTAAAGCGGGCTGAGCGGTGCGGTGTAGGGCCAAGTGAGGCTAGTGGAAAAGGGCCTTATGACTCTCCCCAAGATGTTCTCCTCTGTGCACTGCTGCAAATGCTCTACCTAGGACTTCTGCCTTTTCTTTGTCTGATACAGCCATCTTGTCTCCGTCCGAGCTGGGAGTTTAACTGATACCCTTTTCCCACTCATTTTTTTAAACATACCACAGACATCACCTGGTTCCGCTTTCCTACCAAGGGTGGAACAAAATTCTCTCCATGTTGACCTTTTCCTGTTTTTAATAATCCTTCTAGCTACTGCCCTTTTCTTTTTATAATCTATTAAATTTTCCCTATTCATATTCTTCCTAAGCTCTCTGAATGCCTTGTTTCGCTCCTTTACTGCAATACTACATTCCTCATTCCACCAGGGTACAAGAGTCCGCTTTGGTCCGCGTGTGCTTTGGACGAGCCTGGCACGCCCGCGGCAATGTTCATGCTCACTTTTTTCATCTACCCAGGCCAAGCGGTTGACGCATGTGCACAACCATCATTTGTAGTTTCACTCCCACCCGATAGGTAGCGCCAGTGTGCTGACGCACCAGGATTTTCACCAACAAAGAAATGCTACTTGCTTTCTGCTGCTTGACTTCCCCGTTTTCACTCCTTTTCCACGAAGATGCTGCTGCTGCTGAAGTAGTTATTGCACGATAGTAATACAATATGAATGAATGAATGAATGAATGAATCTTTATTTTGGATAGATTAAAAGTAGAGATTAAAAAAGAAACAGAATAATATAACAAATATTAAATATATATAATATACAAATACAATGTGGCGGCATGGAATGATAGGCAGCGAACTGAGAGTTTTTGAGGGAGTTTATTATCATACATCCCGCAATCATAGAACTCACTCCAGCCCTGTGCAGGCGGGCTGGGGCGGGTCCTCAGGCTCTCGTGAGGAGACACAGAATGCGTGTCGTCAGAAGCAGTGGTCAGAGAGAGAGTGAGCTACAGAGCATATGCAGTTTTTATACCCAGTTACAGACAATACATGAAAGGCACATTATCATCAAAGTAACTGCAGGAAGGCATGGGACATTTGCATTTGAGAGTCACATACATCAATCGGAGGATTACTGACAGGAAGACATTTGCATTGCAATACAGAGCAGGAAGTCACAAATAACAGCAGGATACTGGCGCCTGAACTAGACAAAGGGAGGCTGCCTATTGATATCAGCTATTGTTCTGCCAATTGCTCCAGCTGAGCGCTCTGCTTGTCCCAGTCTGTTGTGGGGGTTACCCATAACAATACAAATATAAAATATTAGTATGGTGGTGCCCTAGGCTGGGAGGGGTGATGCCCCACCTTCGGGAGGTGGCATCACCTAGGATATAAAACCTGATGCAAGAGACCTCTGGTCTCCTTGTCGCACTCCCGTACTCGTGGTAGGGTCTCCCATTAGTGTGTTGTAGTTCTTGTAAATAAACCTTATAAAACGTCACCTCGCCTCCTCACTTATTCGGACACTACATTTGGCAACAAGGACAAACAGAGATGGAGATGGCTGCTGCTGCACTGCGCTTTGTGTTGCAGGCTCCGGGTGAGCCGTTGGTCCTGTGGGCTAGGTGGCGGGAGTCCTTCAAATACTATCTACTCATGTTAGACCTCGGCGCCCTGGATAAATTATGTGCACGGGCTATCCTGGTCCATAACCTGGATGAGGAGAGCCGGAGGGTTCTGAGCATGCTTAAAAGAGGTGACCTATTCGGCCATGTGACTGGGCTCATGGTGGGCTACTTTCGCGCCGCTGGAAATATCATAAGACGGCACATGCAAGTCAAGCAGCAGAACCAGCAACCCGGAGAGTCGGTTCGACGGTTTGTGGCAGACCTTCAGCGGCTGGCGGGTGAGTACAGGCTTGGGACTTTGGAGGAGGAGTTGGGCCGTGGCCAGTTAGCGGAACACATGGCCGGCCCCTCAGCAAGAGGCCTGCTAACGCGCGCTGGTAAGCTAGCACCAATAGCAGCTATGGAGCTAGTAAGACAAAAAGAGACGCCGGAGCGGCTGACGAAGCACCTTAGCCGCAAAGAAGCTCCTCGGAAGAGCGGAGCACACAGGACGGCCCTGGCTTTGGATTCAGACAAGGGCAGTGACGACGAGTACGCGGCCATCGTCAAGATACGGTCCACCCCGGGGACACCACGATGCTACGGCTGCGGAACCGCTAAGCACCATTATTGAGCCGGGGAGTGTACGGCGAGGGGTGAGCATTGTGGACGGTGCAGTCTGTTCCATCACTTTGCCAGATTTTGCCGCAGTTTTGACAAGGAGGAACGGAGGTCTGCTAGGGACAGTGGAAAGAAGAAGGTGCTATAGTGGTCCACACTGTCTCTCCCAACACGGTTGGGACACCGGTGCTGATGTTGGCGGACTCGGAGTCGGCAAACTCCATTTTGAACTTGGAAAGCGTAAGACGGTGTTTTCCCCACCATAATGTGAGTAAAACGCAAACTGCATGTTGTGATTACGGTAATGATCCCCCTGACATTATATTGTCTTGAGAAGGCAGTGATCTGATGGGTAGTGCCTTGTTTTATGTGGGAAGTGGCAAAGAAGTGTGGGACTTTGGGTGGCCCATTCCGGGTGAAGAGGGACGCCGCCAGCACCTTAGTATGCCGACAAGGCCGGGGTCCCGTGACAACGTTTGCGGTCCAGCGGAAGATGGACTCGAACAGCATGGTTTGATCCCTGCGGTGGCGGAAAGGTCCAGAGACAATGAGCAACAGGGCTCCGGCAGCCAACAGGTTCCGGCTGCTGAGCCAACAGTGACTGATGCCACTCCGACGCACGATCATGGAGTATCTGGGATACCTCCAGACGGCACAAGCCCTAGCTGTGCCGACACCAAAGGCGAGGGACATGGCTTGAGTCGACTTGGCGGTCCACTGAGGAGTCATAAGATTAGATTAGATTAGATTAGATTCAACTTTATTGTCATTACACATGTATGAATGCAAGGTAACGAAACACAGTTTAGCATCCAATCAGAAGTGCAAAGGACAGCAGTGCAGTATATACAGTAATTGACAGTATGTACAATTTAAGCAAATATATGCAGATAGGTCAGTGTAGAAAGTTAAGAGTACCGTTATGTGCAAATAATGTACAATAAGTTAGGTGGGCAGTTATGTACAGGTGAGGATGGTAAGAGATGGGAATAAGTTAGCATAAATTACAGAAGAGCAAAGTACAGGTGAAGTGAGGTAAGTGGCAGACAATCTATCTAACCATACAGAGTGGCAATATGCAGAAAGACAGTATGTAGTTAAATATGTGATGATAATATACAGAAGAGCAGTATGTATCAATATATAATGACAATATGCAGATATGATATATATGTGCATACAGTTTGAGGAAGCACGGGGGGGAGGGGGGGTGTTAAAGGGGAGAGAAGTGGAGGTTCAGCGGGGAACTAAGTTCAATAATGTGACAGCTGTTGGAAAGAAACTGTTCCTAAACCTGCTGGTTCTAGTCCGAAGGCTTCTGAAACGCCTTCTGGAGGGGAGAAGCTGGAACAGTCCATGAGCAGGATGGTTGGAGTCCCTAAGAATGCTGTGTGCCCGGCGCAGACATCTTTTCCTGTAGACATCCTCTATAACTGGAAGTGGAGTCCCTGTGATGCGCTGGGTGGTTTTCACCACCTGCTGCAGCAGGTCAGCGACAGAGCAGCTCCCATACCAGACTGTGACACAGTTGGTCAGGGTGCTCTCTATCACGCAGCGGTAGAAGTTGCCCAGGATGTCAGTTGACAGATGGTTCTTCTTCAGTGTCTTCAAGAAGAAGAGGCGCTGATGGGCCTTCTTGATCAGGCTGGTGGTGTTAACTGACCAGGACAGGTCCTCCGAGATGTGGGTCCCCAGGAATTTGAAGCTGGAGACACGTTCAACAGCTATGCCGTTGATATGGATGGGGTCATGTGTCTCTCCCCTTTCCTTCCTTTAGTCCACTATGAGCTCCTTGGTTTTGCTGGTGTTAAGGAGCAGGTTATTGTCAGCGCACCAAGTAGCCAAGTGCTCAACCTCTGCCCTGTAATCTGACTTATCGTTGTCCCTGATGAGTCCGATCACCATGGTGTCATCTGCGAACTTTATGATGGAATTGGATCCTTACATAGGCCTGCAGTCATGGGTGAAGAGGGAGTAGAGGAATGGGCTGAGCACACAGCCCTGTGGTACACCAGTGTTGAGTGTGATGATGGAAGAACGATTGGGCCTGACCTAACATGCTGGGGTCTGTTGGTCAGAAAATCCATGATCCAGTTGCAGGTGAAGGTACTGATTCCCAGGTCCCCAAGTTTAGTGATCAACTTGGAGGGGATAACTGTGTTGAATGCTGAGCTGAATCAACAAACAGCATTCTTGCATAGGTGTTCTTGTCATCCAGATGTGAGGGTACACAGTGCAGCGCTGTAGAAACCGCATCCTCTGTACTCCTATTACTCCGATAGGCAAACTGGTGAGGGTCCAGTGTAGGGGGCAGGCATTTTTTGAGCTGTGCCAAGATAAGGAGGCCAGATCGCGGTGCAGACAATGAAGGAAGCCAGTGAGTGCTCCCCTGGGTGAGGGTGATGACGTGCTCCCTAGGGTCGAGCCTCGGCTTGGTCGGGTGCACAGCTCCAGAACTGGGACAGCAGGACAGGATGATCTGCGGGTGGTCCAGTCTGGGGGCGATGGCTACCTGAGTTTGACTGATGGGTCGAGACGGCATCCCAATGAGCTGCGACGTCAGAGCACAGGGGGGCATCAATGCAGTCTGTCTCCAGTCACTACAAAATGGAAACACTCTGGAAGTGGGCCATGTGACGGACACTCCGGGGGGGGGGGGGGGGGGGGTTCGGGAGACCCGGGTTGAATGTATAGAGGCTAACAGTGAGTCTAAATGTGCAATTTGTTAAAATGTTCTGTGTTATGGTTAATTGTTCTGTTTAAAAAAAAGAGAGGGAAAAAAAAGCAAGCAAGAAATGTGTGTTTACTGTAAGGTGACCTGTTGGTGTGCATTACCTTATGGTCAGGGTATGTGGGTGCAGTATTACACATTATGTTACAGTGTTGCATTTTTCTTATTTCCAGCATGAGTTGCTGTGTGTATTCCCCTGTCATAAGTGGGGTCTTTATGGCTGTTGGTGGTCTCATTAGGGACATGATTACCACTGTGACAGGGTGAATCAAGTAGTATAAGCACATGACCACTGTTGTGAGTGAGTGTTTTGAGTGTTGTGAGTGTGAGGTGCAGTAATACCTGTGTGTGACTGGTTTAATTATGGCTCTATTGTGTGAAAATGTGTTTTTTTTCTTTAGGAGTTCCCTGATTACATACTTACAGTAAGTATCCTGTGAATTTACGGGGCTGGGTACCGCCATTGTCTGTGTTTATATTTGTTATGTGTTTAGCTTAGGAGGGATTGATTTAATTTGGTGTGTGGTGTGACGAATGATAAAATAAGCAGCGAACTGAGGGTTTTAAGTAGGTTTATTAAATCATACCGCCATCATAGGAACTCGCTCCAGCCCAAGCATGAAGGCTGGAGCGGGGTCCTCAGGCTCTCAGCAGATAGGCAGTAGAAGCAGTCGTCAGAGTGAGAGAATGAGTTACAGAGCAATGCAGCTTATATACCCAACTACAGACAATACATGAAAGGCATTCACAGCAGTAGGTATGGGCATTTGCATTTGAGAGACACACATAACAATAAGGAGATTGCTGGCCGGAATTCACCTCTGCTCCAGAGCTGCAGGACAAAAGAGGTTACAAGGCACATCTACATATTGTTATCAGTCATTGGATCACAGTAAGGGCAGGAAGCATGAACAATGCATGAATGGCACATTAACATCACAGTACTGAGCCGGAAAAAACCAGAAGAAGCGGGGCTGCCTGTTGACATTAATACACACATTTCACTGTTCTGTTAATTGCTCTAGCCGAGCGCTGTGCCTGTCCCAGTGTGTTGTGGGGGTTATCCCTCACGCTCCCCCCCAGAGGGCTCGGCAGGCGGCCGAGGCCTCGATAGTCCGGCTTTGGCAGCGAGCAGGGAGAGCTCTGTGCAGGCGGAGGTGGAGGGGGGTGGGGGTAGCAAATGCCGGCCCAGGACGGCGAAATCGTCTGGGCCGCGCAAAAATTGCTTGTGGATCCGTGATGTTGAGGGGCTGTCCCGTTGAACGTGCGGAGATCCACAGCGGCTGTAAAAGAAAAAAAATTAGTCACTGACCCCTCTCGCGATTAAGTCCTGCAAGGATTAATAGCGGCCGTGAAGAAAAAACAGGAACGGCGAAGCTGCGTGGCGGCTGTAAGAAAAAAAACAAAAGCAAAGGGACTTGGCGTGTTGACTTTAGGTGCGGGCACAACCTTAAAGCCCTCAGGAACCGCAGACTGCTGAATTTCCGTTGTGCGCCGTGGCTAAGACCATTAGAAAATCCTGTGAGCAAGCTGCGTGCGTGCCTCAGGTGTA
Source organism: Pholidichthys leucotaenia (assembly GCA_020510985.1). Classification (NCBI taxonomy): domain Eukaryota; kingdom Metazoa; phylum Chordata; class Actinopteri; order Cichliformes; family Pholidichthyidae; genus Pholidichthys; species Pholidichthys leucotaenia. Next base: position 221,612,895 of record CM035847.1, on the reverse strand, counting down.
CGAGCAAGCCTGAAGGCTCTGTGTGCAGCGGCGAAGGACGATGGCGGTCTGTGGAGCCGTATGTGTCCCGTGCGTGGTGCACCGTCCTTGTAACTCCCCGGTGCGTGTGCCGGGGTTCCGTGCGTGTGCCGGGGTTCTGTGCGTGGGTGGGCCAGCTGGAGAGGAGAACCAGGGTCAGGGAGCTTGCTGGAGATCAGCGTAGTCGGCGCCGATAATCATCCCTGTTCAACGTGTTGCTGTAGATAGGTCATGGTGCGTTCCGGTCCACGCGCTGCGTTCTCCGTCGGCCCTGGAGGTCGCCGTCGTGGAGAGAGGACGAGTTGCGTGCGCTCTCGTGTGGAGGAGCTGTGAGAGCGGCCGGTCCCAGCGTGGATGTGCGGATCTCAGGCGTGCAGATCTCACCATGAAGTTTTCTGCAGCTGTCCCGGTCGTGGGTGGTCTCCGGAGAGTTTCGCCTGGTAACTCTGCGTCGAGGTCTCCCTGAAGCAGAAGGGAGGGCAGATCATTTGCGTCAGGCTGCTGCGTTCGCTTGTCGTCGGAGAATCACTGCTGGGTGCTGCGTTCGCTGGCAGCGTGTTCCTTTCAGCGTCGGGTCACCAGTGTGACGAATGATAAAATAAACAGCGAACTGAGGGTTTTAAGTAGGTTTATTAAGTCATGCCGCCATCATAGGAACTCGCTCCAGCCCAAGCATGAAGGCTGGAGCGGGTCCTCAGGCTCTCAGCAGATAGGCAGTAGAAGCAGTCGTCAGAGTGAGAGAATGAGTTACAGAGCAATGCAGCTTATATACCCAACTACAGACAATACATGAAAGGCATTCACAGCAGTAGGTATGGGCATTTGCATTTGAGAGACACACATAACAATAAGGAGATTGCTGGCCGGAATTCGCCTCTGCTCCGGAGCTGCAGGACAAAAGAGGTTACAAGGCACATCTACATATTGTTATCAGTCATTGGATCACAGTAAGGGCAGGAAGCATGAACAATGCATGAATGGCACATTAACATCACAGTACTGAGCCGGAAAAAGCCAGAAGAAGCGGGGCTGCCTGTTGACATTAATACACACATTTCACTGTTCTGTTAATTGCTCTAGCCGAGCGCTGTGCCTGTCCCAGTCTGTTGTGGGGGTTATCCCACATGTGGCTCATTTTTATTTAAGAGACTATCGTGTTTACATAGCGGAGAGTTCCGCTGAGCCAGTGTGGTATGAATGGATAGGCCTGTTCTTCTTCCCTGTATTAGAGTGTGATTAGAGTGCAGGGACTATTCTTTTTTCTCTCACGTACATCATACTTATACCAGAATAGATTATTTTTTTGTTGACAATTTATTAATTAATAACCTTTGCTCTTGCAGTTATGATAGCATCTCGGTTTCTGATCATGCTCCTCTTGTACTTAAAATGATCCTCCATGGATGTGACTCCATGAGAAAGCATTGGAGATTGGATCCATTATTACTTACAGATGAAAAGTTGGTTGCGAATATTTCTTCTAAAATTAATTTTTTTTTGAAAGAAAATAAAACTCCTGGTATGTCAAATAAAACGATATGGGAGGCCATGAAGGCATTTCTTAGGGGGGAATTTATTTCATTGGCAGCATTTAAAAGACGATCCTTAATACAGGAACAGAAGGCTATTTTAGATCAAATCCTGGACATTGACAGACAATATGCTCAATCTCCATCACCCGCTCTGTACAAGGAACGTATGACATTACAAACTAAACTTAATTTACTTTCTACTCGACAAATTGAAGGTTGTTTAATAAGGAACAAGAGTGAATTTTATGAACATGAGGAAAAAACCAGTAAACTTCTAGCTAATCAACTACGTGGTATTAGAGCTAAGCAAATTATTACTGGAGTTAGGACAGATAAAGGAGAGGTGACATCTGACCAACAAGTGATTAATGATATTTTCAGGTCATTTTATTCCAAATTATATACCTCAGAATATACAACAAACTTAAAGGATTTGGAAATTTTTTTTGATTCTATTGATATTCCTTCGATTTCTTCAGAATCTCGGCAAATTTTAGAAGCTCCCATCACAAAAGAAGAAATTCAGCTGGCAGTATCATCCATGCAATCAGGAAAATCTCCAGGACCTGATGGGTTTTCCGCTGATTTTTTCAAAAAATTCTCTGACGACCTCGCCCCTTTCCTTTGTCAAGTTTTTACTGAGTCGCTTGACTCTGGTACACTTCCTCCTTCATGTTATCAGGCCTGTATCACTGTGTTGCTTAAAAAGGATAAGGATCCTGTTGATTGTGCTTCTTACAGGCCTATTTCCGATGTTATTTACCGATGTTAAAATTTTGTCAAAGTTGTTAGCTTCAAGGTTGGAAAAGATTCTTCCTTTTATAATTTCACAGGACCAAACCGGTTTCATTAAAAATCGCCATTCTTTTTTTAACTTGCGGCGGTTGTTTAATATTATTTATACTCCTCACCACAACATACCTGAATGTCTTATTAGTTTGGACGCTGAAAAGGCATTCGATAGGGTTGAGTGGGAGTATTTGTTTTTTACTTTGGAGAGGTTCGGTTTTGGTCCTTCCTTCTGTTCCTGGATTAAACTTCTCTATGCTAGTCCTTTAGCTTCAGTGTTAACTAATTGTCGCTATTCTGACTATTTTAGACTTTACCGTGGTACGAGGCAAGGCTGTCCTTTGAGCCCGTTGCTCTTTGCCTTGGCAGTTGAGCCGTTAGCTATTGCAATCCGTGGGAGCCGGGACTTTCTAGGCATTCGTAGGGGTGACATTGAGCATAGGGTTTCACTCTATGCTGACGATCTTTTATTATTTCTCTCCAACCCACTTACTTCATTACCCGCTATACTCAACATTTTGGATAGTTTTAGTAGGTTTTCTGGTTATAAAATTAATCTTAATAAGAGTGAACTGTTTCTGATTAATGAAAAGATTCAAGTTCAGGATTTTGAAAATTTTCCTTTCAAGGTTGTTATTGATCATTTTAATTATCTTGGGATATGTGTCACTAAACAATTTAATTACTTGTTTAAAAATAATTTTCTCCCCTTACTTGACCAGTGCAAGCTAATACTTTCCAAATGGTCCCCATTATCCTTGTCTTTAATTGGCAGAATCAATTCTGTAAAAATGATGTTACTTCCAAAGTTTTTATATTTGTTTCAATGTCTCCCCATTTTTATTCCTAAATCCTTTTTTAAGTCTTTGGACTCTCTGATTACCTCATTTATTTGGAATGGTAAACATCCGAGATTGAGGAAAGTTTTTCTTCAAAGACCCAAATCAGTAGGTGGCATGGCTCTGCCTAACTTTCAATATTACTACTGGGCAGCAAATATCAGGTGTATGTTATATTGGAAACATTTTTATCTGGAACCCAAATCACCTATTTGGATCCTTATGGAGTCACATGTGGACAATCAAACCTCCCTACCGGCAATTTTAGGTTCACCACTTCCCCTTGCTTTGTCTACACTGGGTAATAATAAAGTAGTTCGTCAGTCTCTTAGAATTTGGTCTCAATTCAGGAAAAATTTCGGTCTTCAGTTTTTTTCCATTAGAAGTCCAATTGCCGCAAATCATTTATTTACCCCATCAACTATTGATAGTGCATTTCATATATGGCACAGAAAAGGTTTAAAATCTTTTGCGGATTTATATTTTGATGGTCAATTTGCAAGTTTTTCTCAACTTTCCACCAAATTCGACATCACTTCTACACATTTTTTCCGCTTCCTCCAGGTCAGACATTATGTGCAAACCATGACAAAACAATTCCCTCAAAAACCTTCTGATAATCCTCTAGATGATTTTTTATTAGTTAAACCAACTTCTAAGGGGGTAATGTCAGTTTTATATAATTTAATTTCAAATTTATAATCTTCTTCTCTGGCCGCTATCAAATTGAACTGGGAACAAGATCTTAATTTTACTTTTACTGATGAACTGTGGGACTCTATTCTTGCCCAGGTTCACACTGTATCAATGTGTGCTCGTCACGCTCTTATTCAATTTAAGATTGTACACCGGATGCACCTGTCCAAGGTTAAGTTAGCACGTATTTACTCGGATATAGACCCAACTTGTGAAAAGTGTGGTAGCGCTCCTGGCACTTTGCTTCACATGTATTGGTCCTGCCCTGCATTGATGAATTTTTGGCATTCTGTTTTTATCACTATGTCTGAAGTCCTGCAATATCAAATTAAACCTGATCCATTATGCGCCATTTTTGGTGTGGCTCCAGAACTTGTCTTGCCAAGTTCCAAATTAAAAGTATTCAAATTTTCATTATTATTGGCCAGACGTGCTGTATTACTGAAGTGGAAAGACTCTTCGCCCCCTTCACATTTACAGTGGATAAAAGATATAATGTCCTGTTTGGATTTAGAAAAAATCAGATATACAGTCTGTGGCTCTGAAAACAAATTCTATAAATTATGGCACCCGTTTCTTGATTTCTTTGAAAGACCCACGATTATAGTTTCTGAGTAGCTCATATCCCCTTTACCCCACCCCCACTTCACACACACAATTTTTCTTTGTATTTTTTTTTTTTTAATTATTGTTTATTTAAAGGTTTTTGTGCTTTGAAGCATTTACATTTGTTGGCTTTAAGTTCAAGTTTTTCACTGTTTGGTTGAAACAAAAATGAAAATTTCTAATACTTTGTATTGTATTGATACTTCAATTAATAATAATAAAAAGACCTTTGAAAGAAAGACATGAATAGTGAGATGCAGACAGGTGAAATTGTCTTTAAAACTTCTGCAGCTGTGTTCAACCTGCTGTGGAATCAGGTTGAAGAGTTCCCGGTCCTCCTGTCTCCCAGTGAATGTTTCATTTTCAAACTAGTTTACTCTGCAATGGTGATACTTTTACTCCGGTGGCAGCAGAATCTCAAAGCTAGCTGCTAGCTAGTGGACGTAAACGTGTGATTGTGCAAATTTGTGCGTACTCGCGTCTTCCCATTCACTTTGTATGGATTTGTGCCGCCCTTTCGTGTTTGGTGTGAATACACCTTTACTCACAAAAAGTTAGGGATATTCGGCTTTTGGATGAAATTTCAGGATGAACCTAAAATGTACTATTGTAGTGACCCAGCATGCTGCGGACGGACATTTTCTCACACTCATCAGGGCTGGAGGAAACGGAGGACAATTGACATACGGACAGAGAGCCTCAGGGGGCAATCAGACGGGACAGTTATGTATGCGTCCTCAGAGAGGACGTCCGGGCCGGGCGCCAGCTGATGCCATGCTAATGATGGGTATTAAATGACAATCACTATGTTAATGTGCCACGCATTCTCTCTGTCTGTATAACATATAAAAGAGCTTGTTACACATGCCTAAGCAGCGCAGTAGTTCACCGAGCTACAAAGCGTGTTTCAATATGTTGGAGGAAATAAAACCTTGCACCCTTCCAGATTGTTGCATCTCGCCTGTTCTATTACTTCCACATTGGTGACCCTGGACGTGCATGGTGCGTCTCTCGACTATGCCATTTTCTCCACACCGGTGACCTGACGAGAGAGAATAACCGTCTACTCCCTCTCACCGTGCTGTGGATTCTAGAGTACCAGAGAACGCCTGCATCCTCTTCATCCATACCAGAGTGCGCTCTCCAGAGCAGGCAGCGCTGGGACCGACACGCACCATGAATGGCGACACAAGTGAACCGAAGGAAACAGCCTGAACGGGGAAGATCATCGGCGCCGTCTGCATTGATTTCCATCAAGCTCCCCGACCCTGACTCACCTCCCGACAGCGGACTTTCTGCGCACAGAAGCCCTGCGTGCACACCACAGGATTACGAGGACAGCGCAATTTACAGCTATGTGGTCACTGCACCAGGCATGCGCCACGCACCAGGGACAAACCGGCTCCACAGACTTATACATCGTCCTCTGCCACTGCACATACCCGAGAAACACGGCCGATCGCCATCCTCGGAACCTTTACGGCTGCTCACGCACCTGTAGCAGACATGCAGCCCGCACACGGGACTTTGTATGGGTTTTTCAGCCAGGGCGCACAATGGGAATTTAACCGATTGCTTTCCCTGATGACTTTAAGGCTGCTCCCCCATCTAAAACCAAACCGCCAAGTCCCTCACACAGCTTCAGTTTTTTTCACAGCCGCTATGCATCCTCGGGGAATTTGGCTGTTCACCTTCCCCACATCCTTGCAGGACTGAGCCACACGAGGAGTCAGAGACTTAATTTTTTTTTTTTGCACAGCCACTGCGGATCACGGCCAGGTTTACTGGGAAAGTCCCTCACCATTGCGGATCCACACGCAATTTTTGTGCGGCCCAGACACTTTTGACGTCCCGGGCCGGCACTCACTTATTCCCATCCACCTCCCCCTCCTCCTCCACATCATTCTTCCCACACCTCAAAGCCAGCCGATTGCCAGTTTGTTCCATTTCACACGACGCGCACCAGTCCCGTGTGCCCACGATCCACGGCCGTTCAATGTGCTGGAACTTGGAGCGGAGCACACTATCTTTTCCACCCCCCCCATGGACTGACATGCCCTCCGACACTCCTCTACAGCACAGGACAGTTCTACCGGAGCTGGAGCACAAATGACCGGGGGTGGGGGGGGCGGGGGTCACAGTCCCTTCTGAGTGTTCTGGGGGGAGCCGTGTAGTGACTCAGCACGCTGCGGACGGACATTTTCTCACACTCATCAGGGCTGGAGGAAACGGAAGACAATTGACATACGGACAGAGAGCTCCAGGGGGCAATCAGATGGGACTGTTATGTATGCGTCCTCGGAGAGGATGTCTGGGCCGGGCGCCAGCTGATGTCATGCTAATGATGGGTATTAAATGACAATCACTATGCTAATGTGCCACGCATTCTCTCTGTCTGTATAACATATAAAAGAGCTTGTTACACATGTCTAAGCAGCGCAGTAGCTCACTGAGCTACAAAGCGTATTTCATTATGTTGGAGGAAATAAAACCTTGCACCCTTCCAGCTTGTTGCATCTCGCCTGTTCTATTACCTCCACACTAAAACCTTTACAGTTGAACGTAATTTGACCTTCTCTAACCTTTTGAATGCACATGTCCAACTTTTCAGTGTTTCAATACTTTTTGCACAACTTTCTAACAAGGTGCTTAATGGCAAAATTCTCAACAGATGTTTGATCCATGAATTGACCAATACATTTTCTGGTTCAATTAGAATTGGTATTTAAACAGTCCTCTTAATCATGCTGTTGAGGCGGCATGCAAAAATAAGCAGTGATGCTGTGGTTTTAAGCAGATTTTATTAATCATACCGCCGTCACGGGAACTCGGCTCCAGCCATAGCGTGAGCAGGCTGAAGCCGAATTCCTCAGGCTCTCAGTGAAGAGGGGACACAAAATCTGTGTCCTGCAGCAGGGTTGAAGTCAGATTGAGAGAGTAAGGGAGATTGCGTTACAGAGTTGCACCTTAAATACTTGATCATAACAATACATCAAAGAGACGTACCCCACAGTTTAGAATGATCAAAGGGACAACAGAACAGGCAGGAGGTATTTGCATTTGTAAGACATACATCACAATGGGCAGATTAGCTAGACCTCGCTCCAAGTGTCAGACAAAGAGGCTAACCAGCACATCTACATATTGATCTGAGTCTCTAGGTCACAGTAAGGGCAAAATGCATGAACACTTTAACTTCAAGGCTGTAAACTCAGCGTGCAGCGGAACAAACCCCAGGAGTGCGAGCTGACTGTCTCTGTGTTCTGTTTGTGTGTTGTGGGGGGTTTAATCAAACCGCTACACTGTTCACATTTTGACATCATGAGACCAAGACGACACCTAACAATTGATCAACAGTACCTCGCCATTGCGAGGCTTTAAACAGGATGTTCTCAGAGGGAAGTGGCCACTGAGCTGAAAGTGTCACAGAGTGTCATCAGCAGGTTGCAACAGAGATACAGAGAGACTGGAAGAGTCACAGAAAGACAATAGAAGTGGACGTCCTTTAGCCACATTCCACGCTGACGACCGCTTCATTGTGAACAGTGCCCTGCAGAACCGGATGATGAATGCTACTCAACTCCAGATAGATATAAGGGAGGTGAGAGGCACCCAAGTGTCACATCAGACCATTCAAAACCATTTACATCAGTGTGGTCTGCGTGCTAGATGACCTGAAAGGGTACTGACCACACCAGCAGGCACAGGCATCATCATCTTGCTTGGGCCAGGGAGCATTCATGCTGGACAAGGGATCAGTGGGCCTCAGTGCTGTTCTCTGATGAAAGTCAGTTCATGTTGAGCAGAACTGATGGCCACCAACAATGTCGGAGACGTCAAGGAGAGTGCTATGCATCTGCCACTATTATCACCAGCCAAGCCAATGGTGGTGGTGTTACAGTCTGGGCAGGTGTATCTAGTCAATGCAGAACTGCCCTACACCTTGTGAATGGTACAGTGACAAGCTGATACTACCTGAATAACATCATTAATCCAGTCATTGTGCCCCTACATGAACAACACAGGCCTAATTTCATCTTCATGAACGACAATGCTCCAGCTCATCGAGGCTGCATCATTAGTGAATGGCTGCTGGAGGGTGGGGTACCTCAAATGAAGTAGCCTGCACTTTCTCCAGACCTGAATCCCATAGAAAACCTATGGGATCAGCTGAGTCGCCATGTCGAGGTTTGTAACCCTGCACCCTACAACCTCAATGACCTGAGGGCCGCCCTTCAAGAAGAGCGGAATGCCATGCCTCAGCAGACAATAAGTCGACTTATGAACAACATGAGATGTTGTTGTCAATCTGTAATTGATGCTCAAGGGCACATGACAAGTTATTGAGACACTGACATTTTTTGCTGTGGTATACCCACCATTGTTGTTGGCTTTTGTCCATCCATCCATCCATCCATCCATCCATCCATCCATCTTCTACCGCTTTTCTGGAGGTCCGGGTTGCGGAGGCAGCAGTTCAAGCAGAGAAGCCCAGACTTCCCTCTCCCCAGCCACCTGCTCCAGCTCTTCAGAGAGGATACCAAGGCGTTCCCAGACCAGCTGGGAGACATAGTCTCTCCAGCGAGTCCTGGGTCTGCCCCAGGTTGTTGGCTTTTGTTTCAATAAATTGTTTAAGATGAGGAAATCACCATTGCATGTTTCTATTTAAATGCTCTACTTTCATGATATATCACTGTAGCGTGAACTTTTTAGATTTTCCATCAATTTCACCCGAAAGCCAAATATCCCTAACTTTTTGTGAGTAGTATATTTTTCAGCAAAAAGCATACACATCACACAGACGTTTGCATTATAAAAAAATACAATACAATATAAAGTCTATCAATCTGGTAGAATTTGGCTGTGGTCTGTGATTCATTCACAGCTACCACATTCTGTACAGTTTCTGCAAAAATCTACATTACTAACTCATGAGGAATAAGTACTACATTTATGAAAAAGTTGCCATTTTTTCATAAGCAAGATTCAAACTTAACTTTACAAAGTGAGTGTAAAGGTGAAATGAAAGCTTAAAAAAGATGGAAAATAATTGTTAAAAAAGTCACAATTATGATTAAAAATTTTATGATAAAAATACAAAATCGGAGCAAAACTTTCTAATTATAACAATAAGAGATGTATTGTAGATACTAAATTTACAAAAATAAGTCACAAATTTATATAAGTTACACATTTTGAGCAAAATAATGTGAATATACAATTACCTGTAAATTTGCTATCAATAATAATTTGCAAATTTGTCAGAAGCAAGTAACAATGAGAAAAATATACAATTAAAAAAACTGACAATCTTGTGAGAAAACAAATTTGTGCTTTAAAAAGTTGGAAATTTATGATAAAGAACTTGAGAGATTATGAGGACAAAAGAATTTTGCAAGAAGTCATTAATTTACAAAAAAATCACAAAGTTACATTACCAAAGTTACAGATTTATGAGAAAAAATTGAAAATTTATCAAAAGGGGCATATTACAGGTATATCTCAAAAAATTAAAATATCATGAAAAAGTTCAATATTTTTTGTTACTCATTTCAGAAAGTGAAGCCTATATATTATATAGATTCATTACACAGAGAGTGATATATTTCAAGTGTTTATTTATTTTAATTTTGATGATTATGGCTTACAAGCCCATGAAAACCCCAAATTCAGTTTCTCAAAAAATCAGAATATTACATAAAATTAATTAAAAAAAATAGTTTTTTAATACAAATGTGGACTGACTGAAAAGTGTGTCCATGTACACACTCAATACTTGGTCGGGGCTTTTTTTGGATTAATTACTATATCAATATGGCGTGGCATGGAGGTAATCAGCCGGTGGCACTGCTGAGGTGTTATGAAGGTCCAGGTTGCTTTGATTGTGACCTTCAGCTCGTCTGCATTGCTGGGTCTGGCGTCTCTCATCTTCGTCTTGACAATACTCCACAGATTCTCTATGGGGTTTAGGTCAGGAGAGTTTGCTGGCCAATCAAACACAGTGATCCCATGGTCATTAAACCAGGTTTTGATACTTTTGGCAGTGTGTGTGTGTGTGTGTGTGTGTGTGTGTGTGTGTGTGTGTGTGTGTGTGTGTGGCAAGTCCTGCTGGAAAATGAAATCAGCTTCTCCATAAAGGTTGTCAGCAGAGGGAAACATGAAGTGCTCTAAAATTTCCTGGTAGACGACTGCGCTGACTTTGGTCTTGATAAAATGCAGTGGACAAACACCAGCAGATGACCTCTGTTCAGAGAAAAGTAAATTTTACATTTCATTTGGAAATCAAAGTCCCAGAGTCTGGAGAAAGAGTGGAGAGGCACAGAATCTAAGTTGCTTGAGATTTAGTGTGAAGTTTCCACAGTCAGCGATGTTTTGAAGAACGATGTCATCTGCTGGTGTTGGTCCATTGTGTTTTATCAAGACCAAACTCAGCACAGTCGTCTACCAGGAAATTTTAGAGCACTTCATGCTTCCCTCTGCTGACAACCTTTATGAAGAAGCTGATTTAATTTTCTAGCAGGACTTGGCACCCCCCCCCCCCCCCACACACACACACACTGCCAAAAGTATCAAAACCTGGTTTAATGACCATGGCATCACTGTGTTTGATTGGCCAGTAAACTCTCCTGACCTAAACCCCATAGAGAATCTATGGAGTATGGTCAAGAGGAAGATGAGAGACACCCAGACCCAACAATGCAGACGAGCTGAAGGTCACTATCAAAGCAACCTGGACCTTCATAACACCTCAGCAGTGCCACAGGCTGATCATCTCCATGCCACGCCACATTGATACAGTAATTAATCCAAAAGGAGCCCCAACCAAGTACTGAGTGTGTACATGGACATACTTTTCAGTCGGTCCACATTTGTATTAAAAAAATATTTTGTAAAATTAATTTTATGTAATATTCTAATTTTTTGAGATGCACCTGTAAAATAACACCAGAAAAAAATATGAGTGGGAAAAGCTCTCTTATTATTAATGTTGACAGCCCACTTTATTATTATAATATGAACACTTTTATTACATTTGGGACTATTTCATTTTCATTTCAGTGTCAAGTGGTTTTTGTACTGTAGCTCAGGGTATGTCTTTTGGCCAAAAATTGCTTATAATTGCTCTTTCTATAGGTTGCTGATCACTAACCTTGAAAAATCACTAGCTGCAATGACTGGTGGGCATAAAATTTAAAGGATCATCCATACAAATTAACTGACTGAGCAAAACATAGGGGCTGTGGTGGAGGTAGGGGCTCATGGTACATAAATAGAGGGCACTCACAGAGTGCATACGTCTGCCAAGGCCCTATCTCGCAATGTTGAATAAAGTGATAAGTGATCCAGAATCTACGTCCAGACTCTGATCACCTCCAAAATCTAATGGGTTCAACCACAGCCTAAGGGCCACCTCTGAAACTTTCATCCAAATCCATTCAGTAGTTTTTGCATAATCCTTGCTAACAGACAGACCAATATTCTGAATGAAAGATATGGTCTTGGTGGAGGTATGCGTTCTCTTGAGTGCCTTCAAGTTTTTAGAATTTTGTCCAGCTTGAAACAGCTGCCCTAACCTGCATTCCAGTAAAGCCTAATCTTATATAATCTTATTTTATCTCATTTCATCTGCCCCAAGGAAATGGCAGCAGTCGAAAGAAACACAAATTGAAGCAGCGTAACAATAGCAATAGAAATATCAAGGGGTTGCCACCCCATGCCACCCCCTGGATGGCGCCATTGCTTTATGTCTGAAACTTATAAGGCCCTGAGCTGTGCTCATCCACTCAACATCTGGATTCACGCATACACGTTCAGTCAGCAACAGCGATCAAACATTGCATCATATAAAGTTTCTTATTACGTGGTAAGATTATTTAATTGAGGAAAATCAGCGTTTTACACCTCTTCAAAGCCGCGATTGTGAGTGGTTTTTTTTGTTTTTTTTTTAAATCGATTGCTCGTCGACTAAATGGTGCCTTGGCTATAAAAAGAAAGAACGAAAGAAAAAAAAAAAACAGTCGCGCGAATTTTTCCGTCTTCCATAAGGCAATCATATCTCTCCAGTCCCTGAACTTCATACCGCTGGAAGGGCGATGGCAGGTGAGAAGTAAATTTTTCTTCCAAACGACTTTAAATACATTATCCTAATAATCATAAATTAGCGCTGTTTATCCAAGAGTCCTGCAACAGGAAGTCTGAAAGAAGTGGCATGTATATGGAGCGAGAAGAATCCTGTTAACTTTTCTAGCTGTAATATTGCCTCTCTTTTGCAATAAACTGGCAATCGATGCGAATATTTGAGATCAAATATGAGATGTGCTGATGAGTAAAGTTTAAGGAGCAGGAGGTGGAGAAGCGCAACTACACCAATAATTATGCATTAAAAATCGAATGCTTGGAATTTAAAACGCTAGCATGGCGTTTTACAAGTTACAATAACAAATGTCTTTAATTGGACCAACTTATTTTATGCTTTTAATTTTTAATTATTATTACTATTTTCACTAGGAAACACAATTTAGTTTCACTTTTACGGCCATTTTGCCATCCTCAGCCTATAGACACAGCCTACCCAACCGTTTATTAAAATGTCCTTTGAGTTGCACGGTGTCAGAAAATGGGTGACCACATTATTACATTTGCCATAAAAGTCATAAATGCATTTATTGTTCAGTTCTGAGTGAATCTTGAGGCATCTTTCTGCCTTACTCATGTTCCCACAACCTACAAGTGGGAATACTGCTCACAAATATCCTGCAGCCCTAACAGACTCACACCCAACACGCAAACCTTTGAATGAATGAATGAATGAATCTTTATTTATTTCGGATAGATTAAAAGTACAGATTAAAAGAAACTGAATAATATAACAAAGGGGGAAAGAAAATCCAACAAGGTCAAATTAGACAATAACTCCTCTGATTATACAGTTCAACATAAGTTATCCGAAATGGGTGATGGCTGAAGCCGCAACTTATATTGCCCACCCATATTCCATCCAAGAATTCAAAAGAAAAACAAAACAAGAGCGATTACAATTCAGAACATAGCTAAGACAAAATGTGACAAAAAACTAAGCTACAACACAACGCAGACTGGATATGACAATCCTTATGTGATTTTACATGTCATCTTGTATATATGTTTGGAGTATTTCTTCCTTTAGTTTTTGTTTAAATTGTCCAAGCGTTGTACATGATTTTAATTCAGGTCCAAAATCGTTCCATAATCTGACTCCTTGCACTGAAACACAGTGTTGCTTGGTGGTAGTTCTCACTGAAGGTTTTTGAAATATACATGTTCCTCTGAAATGATATTGTTTCTCCCTTATTTGGAACAACTTATGGATATTTGTCACAATGGTTATGAATATTATTGGAAAAGTGGTTATCAGGATCAATATCATTCTCCATCTCTTGTAGTTTATGTTCAGCATAATGGCATATTTTCAGAGTTTGAATTTCCTCACTCTGTGTCAAATGACTTCCTCCAACTGGGGATAATTGATGTCTACTCAAGTCAGTCATAAGTTTTTTTGTTTGCTTTGTTTATTTTTTTTTTATTTTTTTATTTTTTTAAAGTACATTGACATGGTATGTCAAAAGAACTATTCTTGCCATGTGTGTGGATATGGATTATCATTGTCTCTTAATTTTCTTAATCAGTGTTCATCTATATTTATTTAAGTCAGTAATCTCTCTGATCATTATACTCTTTGCTTCCTCAGGTGTTCCATTTAGTTTGATCCAAACTCTACAATTTCTTGTCCATGTTGCCTGTATCTTATTTTGTCTTTTCAGCATCCGTGCTTGCCGTGCTATTTCAGCATTAGTTTTTGTTAGGAGTTCATTTAGGTAAACTTCTGTTCCCCGGAGCTTTCTGGCCTGGCTCAGTATGTCATTCTTTACCCTTCTGTTCACAAAGCGCATCACAATTGATTTCTTTGTTTTATTATCCTTTCTGGGTAAAGCATAACAGGCTGAAATTGCATTTGCTTCGACCTTTATATTTCTACTATCAAGGAACTGAAGCACATGGTTTTCCAGGGAGACTGATTCACTTGTGGGAGCCTCCTCACCTCTCAATCCTGTTGTAGCATGAGCATATGATTTATATTTGATGTCTAGTCCACTTATAATTAGATCATCCATACGAGAACATTGTTCAAGATCCTCGACGCGTCGCTCGAAGTCCGTAATTTTTTTGTCTTTTTCCTGAATTGTTAATTTTAATTCTCGGACTTCTTCCATTAGCCCTAATATTTTGGCCTGCTGGCTAACCATTTTGGTCACTTCTTCTGACAAAAAGTTCAGAGATATTTTGATCTCTTCCATTTCCTCCTTCTTTGGTGCAATTTTTACTGACCTGTGGATAGTAAAACAATCTCTGCTGGTGTCGCCGGTATCCGATCCGACCGACCTCGAATCCAGCTGGGCCTCAGCTAGCCCCCTCCACAGCTAGTCCCGCTGCTTACCACCGCCATAACCGAGCTCCTGTCCAGCCGGGGTACCGGCAGCTCGTCCACCGAGTCCTGCCTTCCACCACCGCTGTAGCCGAGCTCCGATCCTGCTTCTGTCCGGCTGGGGTCCAGGTAGATCCTCCGCTGAGCCCCGCCACCTACCGCCGTCTGCCTCTGTAGTTCCTCCGCCGAGCCCCGCCGCTGCAACTGGGCTCCGACTCCGGCTGGGGCCCCGGTGGTCTTCCACTGGTCTCCATCTCCCACCACCGCTGCACTTGAGCTCCGATCCGGCTCCCGTCCAACTGCTGCCTCGGCTTGTTCCTCCAGCAAGCCTCAATCACCGGGGACAGAGTCGCTTCTCCGTGTCGGTGCTAGGTGCTATGACTAGCTATGGCGTTAGCTATAGCATTAGCCTAGCAAATGCCAATCATAAACCAACACAAGGACTTTAATGACAATTCTTAGGAATGAGGGGATTACCAGTGCGGTGGAGTTACAGTTGAGGGAAAAAGTTAGCATAACTTATTAATAAAATATGAACATATCATTTGTTCTTCAAGATCATATACATAATTTTTTAATGCAGCAATGTGGAAGATGAAAGCAGATGAAAGCAGACGAGACAGCGAGCTGGACGACACACAAGCTTTATTCACCTTCTAACATAAAACACAGAAAAACTTCTCTTGGCGTCTCTGGGCGCCTCCTTTTATACCACTTTATTCCTGTCCAATGACACCCAGGGAGCCAAAATCAATATACACAGTACACAAAGCCTGTCTGGCACATAAACATTACAGGACACGAAACCCTGCTTATCACTCCCTCTCCCACTCTACCGAACTCTGGTGTCTCCTGACTCCCCGGGGTGTGGCCAGTCCTTTCTTTTGCATCTGAGACGCCCCGGTGCCACCTCCTCCTTCAGTCCTCTATTTCATCTCCCCCCCGACTTCCGACTCTGGGTGGAGAACTCACCACTCAGTGCCACCACACAACCCCCCCCCCCCCAAAATACCCAGAAAGGGGACTAACCCCCCAGTCACTTGGGCTTGACCTGGCGCCCAAAGCAGCTGTAGCAGGGGGTCACGGGTCCGGTTGAAATGCCCTCCTGGCAAGGTGTGCGGGAGGGCACGTTGGTCTGTGGAGAGGAAGAGGGTGGGGAGGAGGGGAACAGGTTAGCTTTGCGAGCACAGTTCTCTACCGGGGAAACACCAACTTGCGGAACCACCGTTGGTGGGTGTCCGCGCTGGGGAGCTTGGGCCAACACCACCTGTTCATCTGCCAACACATAAGTGGGCTTCAGCCTGTCAGTGCAGATGGTCTCCTTTCACCCTTCAAGTCTAACACAAAATGCTTTGCCCCAATTTCCAGCACTCTGAACGGTCCGTTGTATGATGGGCGCAGCGGGGTTCTGTGTGCATCATGCCTGAGAAAAACAAACTTGGCGCTCTGTATGTTCTTTGGGATGAAGGTGTGGGGAAAACAATGGTAGGCCAGGCCCGGCACGTTAGCAGCCTCAGAACTGTAAAAAAAATTGCACGTGCGGGTCGGTCCCGGATCTGGGGTTTTCCGGTAAAAATTCCCCGGGGATCTGCAGCGGCTGAGAACAAACGAGTTCTGCCAGGGAGGCGGCCAGATCCTCATTAGGCATGGAGTGCAACCCTAACAGGACCCAGGGCAGGCCGTCGACCCAATTTGCATCCGTGAGTAAGGCTCTGAGTGCTACTTTAAGTGACCTATGAAAACGCTCGCATAACCCGTTAGCCTGGGGGTTGTTCTCGGTGATGCGGTGAATTTTGACCCCCAGGCTCTGGGCCATCGCAGACCAGAGTTCCGAAATGAATTGTGGACCCCTGTTGAAAGAGATGTCCAATGGGGATCCCAACCGTGCAACCCAAGCTGACAAAAAAGCGCAAGCCACTTCTGCGGACGTGGTGGAAGCCAGTGGGACAACTTCAGGCCAACGCGTGGTGCGGTCCACGATTGTCAAAAGGTGCGTGAAACCTTGTGATGGAGGGAGGGGGCCCACTAAATCCATGTGGACGAGGTCGAACCTCCTGGCCGGGATTTGGAATGGCTCGAGGGGGCCTTTGGTGTGCTTGTGCACTTTGGCTCACTGACATGTGATGCACGCTGCAGCCCACTCTTTCATGTCCCTGCGTAAGTGAGGCCAGACAAATTTCGCCCCCACCAGTTTAACTGAGGCGTGCACACTGGGATGTGAAAGGGAGTGGACTGACTCAAAAATGTGGTGGCGCCAAGAGCTTGGAACCACCAGGCATGGGCGACCGCTGGAGACGTCGCAGAGCAAGGGGGGGGACCTTTCATGCACCACCCTGCTCTCCAGTTTTAACCCAGTAGGCGGGGACTGGTTTGCTCTGTGGCTATGGCGGGGAAATCTATTCCCGTGTAGACTGGGGAGACTAATGCGTGCGACAGGCAGTCGGCCACGACATTAAGCTTACCGGCTACGTGTTGAATGTCGGTCGTGAACTCCAAGATCGCGGCCAAATGTCGTTGCTGCCGGGCCGACCACGGTTCCGAGACTTTGGACATTGCCTACGTTAGCGGTTTATGATCAGCAATCGCGGTGAACTTGTGCTCTTCCAGCCAGAACTGGAAATGGTGCGTCACCAGGTGGAGGGCCAACAGTTCTCTGTCAAACGTACTGTATTTGCGTTCCCTGTCGCGGAAAGTACGGCTGAAAAACACGAGCGGCTGCCATGAACCAGAGACTTACTGCTCCACCAGTGCCCCTATGGCCACGTCAGACGCATTGGTGGTGAGTGCTGTCCACGCTGATGGGGCTGGGTGGGCCAGCAAAGTGGTGTTAGCGAGTACTATTTTGGCGTTTGCGAAAGCCTGGACTCGCTTGGGGGTCCAGTCGATGTTTTCCGCGAGCTTCTTTTTGTTGAGCATGGCGTACAACGGTTGTAACAGCTGGGCTGCTCGGGGGAGGAAACGGTTGTAAAAGTTGACCATGCCCAAAAACTCCTGTAGGGCCCTCACGGTCTGTGGATGCGGAAAATCTGCCACGGCGCACCTTATCAGGCAGCGGAATTGTGCCCTCTGGCGAAATGCGGTGCCCCAAAAAAATCAATCACTGGCACACCGAACTGGCACTTCGCCGGGTTAACGATAAGCCTGTGCACTTCCAACCTCTGGAAAACTAGTTTGAGATGGGCGAGGTACTCCTCCTCAGATGCGCTAGCCACCAAAATGTCGTCTAAGTAGACAAAAATGAAAAGCAGGTCACGGAGCACCGCATCCATCATTCTTTGGAAGGTTTGCACCACGCTTTTAACCCAAACAGCATGTGTAAAAACTTGAAAAGGCCAAAAGGAGTTATTACCGCTGTTTTGGGCACGTCCTTTATGTGCACGGGACCTGGTGGTAACCGTGGACCAGATCCACTTTCAAAAAAACATGCGTCCTGGCCAAATGCACGGAAAAATCCTGGCTGTGCAGGATGGGGTACCGATAATGTTCCATGGCGTTGTTCAAGCGCCAGAAATCACCGCACGGTCGCCACGACCCATCAGCCTTGGGCACCATGTGTAGCGGGGATGCCTATGGGCTGTTGGAGCGCCTAACGATGCCCAGTTGCTCTAAGTTAGCAAACTCCCTGCGCGCGCTAGCCAGCTTAACCGCATCCAGGTGCTGAGGGCACATGAATATCGGTGGACCTTTTGTTGTTATGAAAACCTGTGTTTAATTACTGTAGCAGAAGAAGTTGGAACCATGAGTGCTAGGAACTGTGAGAGCAAATGTTGGTACTTACCCACTGGAGCTATAACGTTAGCATGTGTTGTTGGCCCAACTCCCCGAGCTGTGCAGGGCAAGGAGGAAAAAGAAACAGCATCCACTAAACGTCTGTTGGCAACATCGACTAACAATCCGTAAGTGCATAAAAAATCAGCGCCTAAAATGGGGACAGGGCATGCAGCTACCACAAAGTCCCACCGGTATTTACGTCCGTGTAAGCATACTGTCAATGTTCGTTCCCCAAATGTCCTGATGTTGGATCCGTTGGCGGCCGTAAGCTTGGGGACGCAGCCTTCTGCTGACCTGTCCGTGCTGACCGGCAGAATGAGGCTCTTCTGGGGGCTGGAGTCCACCAAGAAACATCTCGCCAAACTTGTGTCTGTGATGAAAAGCAGCTTGTTCCTGTTGCCAGCGGTCACAGCTGCTACTGACTGCTGGCTGTGCCGTTTCCCTGGCTTCTTGAATTGGCACAGTGGCAGACAGCGTTGGGCATTCAAGGCAAACCGGCGGTGATAGAAACAGAGTGTCCCGTTCCTATGTCTCTTGGTATCTGTCCCAGCCACCCCCAACGGCTCCTCAACCTTGCTGGAGTCCTTCATGGCTGCTGGTGTCGTTGCGTGCACGCTGACAGCTCTGTTCACCAGGATGATGCGGTCCACTTCTTGCGCCAGGACGCGGTCGTTCTTGGCCACTAGCAGCGGTGAGTTGGCCAGGATTGCTCTATAGCTGGTAGGTTCCTGAGGAATAGGTGGGCGAACAGGAAAGGTTCGTTGTCCTTCCCCCTCAGCGCTAACATGCTCTCCGTCAGCTCCACAGCTGACCTGTCACCCAATTGTGAGCGCGTGAGGAGTTTCTCTGCCCTCTCATTGTCCGACAGGGTATAACGTTGAAGCAGCATCTGCTTGAGCGAGTCATATTTCCCCTGGGCTGGCGGCTCCTGGAGTAGGCTCATTACTTGTTGTGTGGTGTGCACATCCAGTGCAGTGACCACATGATAATATTTGGTGTCGTCCATTGTGATCCCAAGGAGTGCGAATTGGGCTTCCACATGTAGGAGCTAAGCGGTCGGATTGTGGAGCCAGAAGTCTAGGAGCTTGACTGTGACAGAGCATGCCGCCCTGGTGTTCTCCCTCTGAGTTGTCTCCGGGGCGGTGCTCGGCTCATTCTCCATTGCATGTCTTAGGGTCACCAATGTGGAAGATGAAAGCAGACGAGACAGCCAGCTGGACGACACACGAATTTTATTCACCTTCCAACATAAAACAGAAAAACTTCTCTTGGGGTCTCTGGGCGCCTCCTTTAATACCACTTTATTCCTGCCCAATGAGACCCTGGGAGCCAGACAATATACACAATACACAAAGCCTGTCTGGCACATTAACATTACAGGACACAAAACCCTGCTTATCACGCCCTCTCCCACTCTACCGAACTCTGGTGTCTCCTGACTCCCCGGGGTGTGGCCAGTCCTTTCTGTTGCATCTGAGACCCCCCGGCGCCACTTCCTCCTTCAGTCCTCTATTCCATCTCCCCCCCTGACTTCCGACTCTGGGTGGAGAACCCCCCCACTCAGTGCCACCACAACAAAAACAACAAAATCTCTTATTTGATAAAAGAACTGAAAAAAGGCGGCAGATTGTTTTGTCATAAAAAGGACACCCCCCATATGATTATAACATTATTCAGGAACTTTTCAGAGGAGCCCATCTTATTTAAGCCTCACACATTTGGTTTATTCTTAATTGCGATACCACCATGTTCAGATCCAGAGACCTCTCTGAGACCTTCAGAAAGATTGCAGATGCACTTGATTCTGAGAAGGGGTTTGAAAAGACTTTGTAGTCAGCCATTCCACAAAATAATCTGCCAGTAGAAAACATAACATGACTTAACAACTTGTAGCATGAGCAGGTCAGGTCATCCTAACAATTCCAAGATGATTAAAGCAGTTGCCAACAATTCTAAAATGTCTTTTGGTGGCCTAGTGGTGAAGATAGGGTGCTGTTATGCACTAGTGGTGTTCCACATGCTATGGAAAGATAATTAACTTAACACTGTATAACCTATAAGAAACTTTTGTAACAGCTGATGCCAATGTACATACAGTGGATATAAAAAGTCTACACACCCCTGTTCAAATGCCAGGTTTTTGTGATGTGAAAAAATGAGACCATGATAAATCATTTCAAAACTTTTTCCACCATTAATGTGACCTACAACCTGTACAACCCGATTGAAAAACAAACTGAAATCTTTTAAGGGGAAAAATAAAAAATAAAAAAAACTTACAATAACCTGTTTGCATAAATACAGTGGTGTGAAAAAGTGTTTGCCCCTTCCTGATTTCTCATTTTTTGTGTGTTTGTCACTTAAATGTTTCAGATCATCAAACAAATTTAAATATTAGACAAAGATAACACAAGTAAACACAAAATGCAGGTTTTAAATGAAGGTATTTATTATTAAGGAAAAAAAAATCCAAGCCTACATGGCCCTGTGTGAAAAAGTGATTACCCCCTAAACATAATAACTGGTTGGGCTACCCTTAGCAGCAACAACCGCAATCAAACATTTTTGATAACTGGCAATGAGTCTTTTACAGTGCTGTGGAGGAATTTTGGCCCACTCATCTTTGCAGAATTGTTGTAATTCAGCCACATTGAAGGGTTTTCGTGCATGAACTGCCTTTTTAAGGTTATGCCACAGCATCTCAAACGGATTCAGGTCAGGATTTTGACTAGGCCACTCCAAAGTCTTCATTTTATTTTTCTTAAACCATTCAGAGGTGGACTTGCTGGTGTGTTTTGGATCATTGTCCTGATGCAAAACCCGTGCGCTTCAGCTTGAGTTCACAAACAGATGGCCCGACATTCTCTTTCAGGACTTTTTGGTAGACAGCAGAATTCATGGTTTCAGAATTCATGGCTCTGTCTTCTTGTCTGAAGACTGGGTGGACGCTGGCCCAGGAGATGAAGGGGATCCAAGGAAGGAGGAAGTCTTCCTCCGACGGGAGCGTTTCTTCTGGTGAGGGGGCCGGCTCCGATTGCGGAGAGGCATCCTCCGGCTCTATGTCAGGAGTGGGGAGGATGGCGGAGAGGATGGCGTCCAGCCTATGAATGGCCCAGTGTCATGACTCGCCGCTCGTCATCTGCCTTAGCTGCGCGCACACCTGCGCCTCGTCAGCCACGGGCTATTTAGCCCACTCAGCCCAGTGCAGCGGTCTGGAGCCGTCTGTTTGCATCGGCACATCCTCGCAGCTGGATCGTCCCTCAACAACAGCTAAGCTACGCTTCTACGTAAGCATCTTATCCCTTACCTTTTGCAAGTCTTCTCCCCTGTGCACAGGTGGATTCCTTGGCGGCGGATACCCCGTCATCGCCATCCTACCCTCACCGTCGTCACAGGCTCTGCAGGACGCTGTCTCCCGGGCTTCTCCCTTGGCCAACGCCAGCCACCTGTCACCTACAAGTAAGCAGCACTCTGCTCATTATACCTGTCTAGGTATGGTGCCCTTTACCCCTGTCCTCTGTTCTCTCCATAGGGTTGCCCGGCTGTACGGCGCACCGCTCTGCTTCCTGTGCATCGGCGTTCACCCTCATCACATATTCATATCTCACACATCCATCCATACACGCCTGCTTGTTGAATAAAGCTGTTAAATCTACCTTGAGCCTGCGTGCGTGTTTCCTGAGCCGGACATTATGTCAGTACGGCTCCAGCAGAGTGGCTCAGCAGACAGCGGGCTCGCACGCCGTCTTTCCACCCTTGAGGCTCGGGTGGATTTAATAGCCCACCAACAGCAGGTGATTTTAAATCAATTAACTAACATCACTCACCAGTTAGACCGCTTGGACCCCCAGCAGGTGTTCCCCCCGGCTCGTCAGGGAGGGGTAGCTCCTGCCGCTCCTGTGGCCGGCCAGTCTGCCGCGGGAACGCCAACCCGACTCACGCCAATTCCAACCCCCGCCCGCTTCAGTGGTAAGCTTGGCGGAGCGCGGGGGTTTATCATGCAGTGCGAGTCGGTGTTCCTGCGCGTTCCCGGGGATTTTCCCTCGGACCACAGCCGAATTGGCTATATAGGCAACCTCCTGGAGGGGCGAGCGCTAACTTGGGCTTACGCCGTCATGGCGAAGCCCAGTTATGCAAACCTCTCCTACAGCCAGTTCGTGCAGAGCTTTCTCGAGGTGTTCGATCATTCCCGGCGAGATAGCATCCTCGCTGACCGTCTCCTTGGTCTCCAACAGGGAAGCCGGTCAGCGGCGGATTACGCTATCGACTTCCGGGTCGCAGCGGAGGAGGTGGGCTGGGGTGAGGCGTCACTCTGTAGCATCTTCCTCCGCAGCCTCAGCTCTGGTCTGAGGGATGAGCTGGCCAGCCGAGATCTTCCGGAGACGCTCTCGGAGCTAATCTCCTTAACAATTAGCTTGGATAACAGGCTGCGTGAACGGTCCGCCGAGCGGAAGTTAATCGGCCGCTCGCGTGGAGGTTCCGTCCGCACGCCTCAGGCTCGCCCCCTGGCGTTACCTCCTCCGGAGTCTCCCGAGGAGTCGGAGGCAATGGTGGTTGGTTGGTCAAGGCTCCCCCTAGCGGAGAAACAGCGCCGCCGGGAGCTGGGCCTCTGCATGTATTGCGGAGGCGATCAGCATACCGTGGAGCATTGCCCGGAGAAGCCAAACGGGGTGGGGGTGGGGGTCCGCGAGTCACTGTAGGGGGCCTCGCGGACTCTTAACCGGTCGAATCCCCTCACAAGTCTATCTCTGCCCATATGATTCTGTCACAATGCCATGGGGCACCTCACACACGCACTGGTGGACTCAGGAGCAGAGCAGAGCTTCATTTCAAAGAGCCTGGCAACCCAATTGGGCATCACCTGCCATCCTCTGGCCGCTCCTCTCAGCCTGGTCACCCTCTCCCGTGCGCCCCTTGGACATGTGACTCATCGCACCCAGCCGGTCCCTGTAATAATCTCAGGTAACCACCTGGAGGACCTTACCTTGTATGTCCTATCCTCTTCTGTGTCGCCTGTCATCTTAGGCTACGCCTGGTTGCGCCTGCACAACCCAGTGCTGGATTGGCAAGACAGGAAGAATCGCCGCCTGGAGCTCCTTCTGCATGGGCACCTGCCTTCAGTCAGCAGCCTGCGCCCCGTCCTCTCCCCCTCCCGCCTCGGACGCCGCGCCTCCGGATCTCACCCTGGTGCCTTCGGAGTTCCATCACCTGGGCCTCGTGTTCAGTAAGTCTGGGCGATGTCTCTCTCTCCTCACCGGCCCTACGACTGCGCCATCAACATCCGCCTGGGGGCGCCCTTGCCATCCGGACGCCTCTACAGCCTGTCAGCGCCGGAGCAGGAGGCCATGGACAGTTACATCAAGGAGTCACTCAGCGCAGGAATCATCCGCCCTTCTTCGTCTCTGCTCGGCGCGGGGTTTTTCTTTGTCTCGAAGAAGGATGGGTCACTCCGCCCCGTATTGATTTTCGGGCCCTTAATGACATCACGGAGAAGGACCGCTATACCCTGCTATTAATGGACACCGCTTTCCACTCCCTCCAGGGGGTGACCTGGTTCACTAAGTTGGATCTCCGCAGTGCTTACCACCTCGTCCGGATCTGGGAGGGGGATGAGTGGAAGACGGCCTTTCGAATGCCTAGTGGTCACTTCGAGTATCTGGTAATGCCGTTTGGGCTGACCAACGCCCCCGCTGTGTTTCAATGCCTCATTAACGACGTCCTACGTGATTTCCTAGGCCTCTTCATGTTCATGTACCTGGATGACATCCTCATCTTCTCCAGGTCACGGGAGGAACACCAGGTCCACGTGAGGCGGGTCCTACAACAGCTGCTGGAGAACAGGCTGTATGTCAAGGCCAAAAAGTGTGAGTTTTACGCCAAGACCACCTCCTTCCTAGGGTTCGTAATCTCGCACAACCAAGTCCTTCCCGATCCCGAGAAGGTCAAAGCGGTGGTCAAGTGGCCCACACCGACCTCAAGAAAGCAGGTGCAGCAGTTCATTGGGTTTGACAATTTTTATCGCCGCTTTGTGCCCAATTTTGGAGCCATTGTTGCCCCTTTGACCCACCTCACTTCTCCCAAGAACCCCTTCCAGTGGACCGAAGAGGTTGCAGCGGCTTTTGAGGCATTGAAGACAGAATTCTCCTCCTCCCGGGTCCTGACCCAGGTTGACCCCACGCTGCAGTGCCTGGTCGAAGTCGACGCGTCTGATACGGGAGTGGGGGCGGTGTTCTCTCAGCGATCACCCACCGATGGGGTTAAACAACCCTGCGCCTTCTTCTCACGGCGCCTGTCTCCGGCTGAGCGCAACTACGACGTCGGGGACAGGGAGCTACTTGCCATCAAGCTCGCCCTGCAGGAGTGGCGCCACTGGTTGGAGGGGGCTGCCCAGCCGTTCGTGGTGTTAACGGACCACAAGAACCTTGAATATTTAAGATCTGCCAGACGACTGAATGCCTGCCAGGCGCGCTGGTCATTGTTCTTCGCCCAGTTCCGTTTCACCATCACCTACCGCCCTGGTTCTAAGAATGGCCTGCCCGACGCCCTTTCCAGGCAGTTTTCCCCTGAGACCTCGGAGGAGCCGGGTCATACCATCTTGCCTAGCTCGTGTGTTGTGGGGGCGATTTCCTGGTCCATCAGGGACAAGATCCGGAGGGCGCAGGAGACTGAACCAGATCGGGGCCGTGGACCGGAAGGGAGGCTGTTTGTCCCATCAACTGTCCGGAGGGAGGTTATTCATTGGGTTCACACCTCCAAACTTGCCTGTCACCCTGGTGTCTCCCGGCTTGTGGATCTCCTTCAGTGTTCCTTTTGGTGGCTGGGGCTTCAGAAGGACGCCGCCAACTACGTCCGGGCGTGCCCTGTGTGTGCCACCGGCAAGTCAGGTAATTCTCCCCCCGCGGGTCTGCTCCAGCCCCTGCCGGTCCCTGGCAGGCCCTGGTCTCACATAGCCCTCGACTTCGTCACCGGTCTCCCGGTCTCCAACACCTACAACGCTGTGCTGACCATCGTGGATCGATTCTCCAAGGCTGCCCACTTCGTGCCGCTCCGGGGCCTCCCTACGGCGCGGGAGACAGCGTACCTTCTGGTCCAGCATGTGGTCAGGCTGCACTGGATACCGGTGGACGTCGTCTCTGATCGGGGGCCCCAATTTGTCTCTGAGGTATGAAGGTGTTGCTGCAATGCTCTGGGGGCCACGGTAAGCCTCTCCTCCGGCCACCACCCGCAGTACAATGGGCAGTGTGAGCGTGCCAACCAGGAACTGGAAACTGCCTTACGCTGCGTCACCTCCTCCAACCCGTCATCCTGGAGCGCGCACCTGGCCTGGGTGGAGTATGCCCACAACACGGCACGGTCTTCTGCCACAGGGATGTCCCCTTTTAAGGCGTCCTTGGGGTACGACCCACCTTTGTTCCCGAAGCAGGAGGGCGAGCTGGCCGTTCCCTCATCCAGGCGCACCTGAGACGCTGTTGGAGCCTGTGGACCAGAGCGCGCGATGCGCTATTACGCACGGCGGCGCGCAACAGCTCCACGGCGAACCGCCACAGGAGACCGGCCCCTGCCTACCAGGTGGGCCAACGAGTCTGGTTATCCTCTCATGATGTTAACCTCAAGGCTGAGAAGTGGAAGCTGGCCCCACGCTTCATTGGCCCTTTCACCATCTCAAAACTCATCAACCCGGTGGCTGTGCTTCTGGCCCTCCCCCCCTCCCTCCGTATATGTTCCACCTTCCACGTGTCAAAGATCAAGCCCGTGGTCTCCGATCCTCTCTGTCCCCTGCCCGCGGCGCCGCCCGCGCCTCTGATGATCGACGGCCATCCGGCCTGGAGAGTCGCCTCCATCATGGACTCCCGGCGCCGAGGTTGCGGGCTGCAGTACTTGGTGGACTGGGAGGGAGTCGGTCCTGAGTGGAGGTCTTGGGTGCACTCTTCCTTGGTGTTGGACAGGAGTCTCATCACGGAGTTCCACCGGGCGCACCCGGACAAACCAGCGCCAGGAGGCGCTGCTAGGGGGGGGAGTACTGTCATGACTCGCCGCTCGTCATCTGCCTCAGCTGCGCACACACCTGCGCCTCGTCAGCCACGGGTTATTTAGCCCACTCAGCCCAGTGCAGCGGTCTGGAGCCGTCTGTTCGCATCGGCACATCCTCGCAGCTGGATCGTCCCTCAATGACAGCTATGCTACGCTTCTACGTAAGCATCTTATCCCTTACCTTTTGCAAGTCTTCTCCCCTGTGCACAAGTGGATTCCTTGGCGGCGGATACCCCGTCATCGCCATCCTACCCTCACCGTCGTCACAGGCTCTGCAGGACGCTGTCTCCCGGGCTTCTCCCTTGGCCAACGCCAGCCACCTGTCACCTACAAGTAAGCAGCACTCTGCTCATTATACCTGTCTAGGTGTGGTGCCCTTTACCCCTGTCCTCTGTTCTCTCCATAGGGTTGCCTGGCTGTACGGCGCACCGCTCTGCTTCCTGTGCATCGGCGTTCACCCTCATCACATATTCATATCTCATACATCCATCCATACACGCCTGCTTGTTGAATAAAGCTGTTAAATCTACCCTGAGCCTGCGTGCGTGTTTCCTGAGCCGGACATTATGTCACCCAGAGGTTAAGATGGCGCCGCTTGACGTCTTCCGCGACGAATCGCGCCCACTCCCGGTCCTCGGGAAGCCACTGAACGGCGAAAACCGCCTCTTCCAGCAACTCTTGGGCTTCCAGCTCCTCGTCCATTCAAATCATCGTGCCCACGTATGAGGAGAAAAAGGAGAAGGGAAAAAAAACCACAACTCTACTCCGCTGGGTGTTTTTTATGCGGTCAGGACATTCTGTCACAAACCCCCGTGTGCCATAACACTGCGCACGAGGGAGAGAATGAAAAACCCAATCGCAGGAGTAGAGAGTGCCATGTTTATTAAAGTTCACAAAATACCAAGTCAAATAATCACCAAGTTCAGTTCAGTTAACCACACAAAATACAGAGAGGTGTAATGACAGGATTTGGCCACCAAACAAACAGGGCTCCAGCCGAAAGCTCTACAGCCTGGTCTAAAATGGAGCCTAGTACTACAGGGCTGCGTTAAGCACAAAAAGGAAAGGCAGTCAGCCTAGTGCTGCAGGGCTGCAATGCACAGGAGAAAAGGCGAAGAAAGACACTTACAAGGCTGGGGCTGATCCGTGGTGCAACATGCAGTCTGGAGGATGAGGATGGAAAGCAGGGCCAGCCGAACCACCAAGGGAAATAATCTGAGTGAAGTGACGGGCTGGCGAACAACGAAAGTAGTGGAGGATACACGGGGAGAACCAACTGCCGTGTATAGAGGCGAATGTCCCGACAATCTCTTTCCTCTGGAGCAGTAAACAAATACTCCTGAAGCTAACGAGGAAAGAGATTGCCGGTGTGAGGATGCGTGGGCAGAACTGATTGGCACCAAGTGTGTGAGAGGGCATGTAAGAGTGTGTGAATGGGGATGAATGAAGCGTGTGCATGTGTGTGTGCGTGTGATGTGTGTATGTGTGTGAACACCCGTGACCGTGCAGCTGATGGCACTTGACAGGAGGAGGGGGCGTGCCAGAGCTGTCAGGAGGAAACTAGGGCAAATCATAACAATAAGTCAGAACCGGGTTTGGCCTCCAAACCCAGATTCATGAAATTTTTTTCCTCTTAATAATAAACACCTTCATTTAAAAACTAAATTTTGTGTTTACTTGTGTTATCTTTGTCTAATGTTTAAATTTGTTTGATGAGCTGAAACATTTAAGTGTGACAAACATACAAAAAATGAGAAATCAGGAAGGGGGCAAACACTTTTTCACATCACTATATGCACATCCTGTTATAACTGGGGATGTGGCTGTGTTAAGAATTAACCAATCACATTCAAACTCATATCAAGTTGGAATCAGCACACACTTGCCACCATTTAAAGTGTCTCTGATTAACCCCAAATAAAGATCAGCTTGACATGGTTAGGGACCCAGGAGACAGATGCTGACACGAGTAGATAGAAGACAATTATTCTTTATTAATATAATGTGTGTTGGGTGAGTGAGTGAGTGAGTGCGTGGCTGTCTGGTCACTGGAGCTGAGCGTTTCCTGCGGCGACCTGGCAACCCTGGAACACACAAGCACAAACAATTACCACTGTTCGCAGGGAAGAGAAACCTGAAGCTTGTGATGCTTACTTGCAGGCGCCACAGAGAGAATCCTGCTGGCTCCGAGTGCCCGTGCGGCGTGGTGCTCGTGATGCTCGACGGTGAGGAGGTGAGGAGGAACTCTGAGGTGGAGGAGATGGCGTCCCGTCAGCTGGGGAGGTTAGTCCGCCGCCAGGGAGGTCCACCTGTGCACAGGGGAAAAGGCTAGGAGAGGATGAGTGTAAAGGTTGCTTACTTGACGTGGCTTGGCGTGAGGACCTGGCTTGGGTTCTGGCTTGAGGTCGTACCCTCGACGCATTGCTGGGCAAAGGCGACAGACGACTCCGTGCAGAGCAGTCTGAGGTTCTGGCTTTTAAAGCCCGTTGATTACCACCTGCCGGTGTGTGCGCAGCTGAGGATGATGATGACGGCCCAGTGGCCACCATGACACAGCTGTTCTAGTAGGCTTTTCCTGACATTTTTGTAGTCACTTCCAAAGCATCAGAGGGATCTTATTGTTCAAATGTATCAGTCAGGAGAAGGGTACAAAAGAATTTCCAAGACATTAAATATACCATGGAACACGATGAAGACAGTCATTATCAAGTGGAGAAAATATGGCACAACAGTGACATTACCCAGAACTGGACTTCCCTCCAAAATTGATGAAAAGACGTGAAGAAAACTAGTCAGGGAGGCTGCCGAGAGGTCGACAGCAACACTGAAGGAGCTGCAGGAATTTCTGGCAAGTACTGGCTGTTTAGTACATATGACAACAACCTTCCGTCTAGGGTGGCAAGACGGAAGCCTTATCTTACCAAGAAAAACATCCAAGCCTGGCTACATTTTGCAAAAATGCATTTGAAATCTCCCAAACGCATGTGGGAAAATGTGTTATGGTTAATGAAACCAAGGTTGAACTTTTTGGCCATAATTCCAAAAGGTATATTTGGCACAAACACAACACTGCTCATCACCAAAAGAACACCATAACTACAGTGAAGCATGGTGGTGTCACCGTCATGCTTTGGGGCTATTTTTCTTTAGCTGAAACTGGGGCCTTAGTCAAGGTGGAGGTAATTATGAACAGTTCCAAATACTAGTCAGTGTTTTCACAAAACCTTCAGGCGTCTGAAGGTGAAGAGCTGAAGATGAAGAGGAACATCATCTTTCAGCACGACAATGACCCAAAGCACACATCCAAATCAACAAAAGAATGGTTTCAACAGAAGAAGATTAAGGTTTTGGAATGGCCCAGTCAGAGTCCAGATGTGAATCCGATCGAACATCTGTGGGGTGATTTGAAGAGGGCTGTGCACAGGAGATGCCCTCGCAATCTGACAGATTTGGAGCGTTTTTGCGAAGAAGAGTGGGCAATTATTGCCACATCAAGCTGTGCCACGCTGATAGACTCCTACATAAAAAGACTGAGTGCTATAATAAAAGCCAAAGGTGCTGCAACAAAGTATTAGTTTAAGGGTGTACATATTTATGCCAAGAGGCTATTGTAAGTTTTTTATTTTTTATTTTTTCCCTTAAAAGCTTTCAGTTTGTTTTTCAATTGGGTTGTTCAGGTTATAGGTCACATTAATGGTGGAAAACATTTTGAAATGGTTTATCTTGGTACCATTTTTTTTTTTTTTTTACATTGTGGAGAGTGCAAATAAAGGAACCAGATCTGCACGACAGACGACTTTATTTCTCTCTCTCACTGTATTCATACACAGAAAAAGACCTTTTTCAATACACCAGGGTCTCTCCTTTTATATCACTCCATTCCTTTCCCCTGTTGCCTGAAATCTTGCATCACAGTACATTTACACATTACAATACGTACTGTCCTCTATTTATTCCCCCACGCTCTACCGGCAGGGAGAATATTCCCCTCCCCTCTACTTCCTGTCTGAGATGATTATCCCAGCGTGGGTTCCCTACACCGCACCGCCCCCCCCTCCCGAGTCTCAGACTGAACTTCAACCCTCACGTCCTTTTGGCTTCGGTCTCCTCCCATATCTGCTGTAACGAGGGACCTTCGACTCCGTGGCGCTGTTGTTCCGGTTGTGCTGTTGTTGTGCTGTTGTGTCGGCTCTTGGGGGTGTGTCTGTCTGCGGGTGGGCAATGGCGAGGGGGGGGGGGCATTCTACTTGCCCGTGTGGCTGCTCTGATGAATCTTCTACCTGGGGAGTTCTCAGTGGGGGTCTTCCACGTCAAGGGGCCCGAGCCAATATCACTTGCTCGTCTGCCACCACAAAGGCGGGCTTAAGTCTGCCTATACATATTTTCTCCCAACGACCCCCCAAATCTAACAAAAAATGTTTGTCCCCTGGTTCCAGCACTCTGAACGGGCCATCGTATAGTGGGCGCAATGGGGGGTGGTGGGCATCGTGCCTGACAAACACAAACGCTGCGTTCTTCAAAGTTTTTGGCACAAAAGCGCATGGAAAACAGTGGTGGGCCGGGCCTGGTAGCGTGCCTGTATCTGTGCTATGCTGTGAACGGTGAGACAGACAGTTGTCCGGCACGGGATTATCTGGTAAAAATTCCCCGGGGAGCCACAGTGGCTGAGAAAAAACAGGCTCTGCCGGGGAAGCCTCCAAATCCTCTTTTGGTGCGGAACGCAACCCTAACAGAACCCACGGCAGCCAGTCTACCCAATTTGCATCCGTAAGCGAAGCCCTGAGTGCTGCTTTCAGCGACCTATGGAAACGCTCGCATAACCCATTGGCCTGTGGGTTGTACGCGGTTGTGCAATGAATTGCTACACCCAGGCTACAGGCCATCGCGGACCAGAGGTCGGAAACAAACTGCCGGCTCCTATTGGACGTGATGTCCGATGGGATGCCAAAACGTGCCACCCATGTTATCAAAAAGGCACGCGCCACATCCGCGGACGTGGTTGCCGCTAGCGGGACTGCTTCTGGCCAGCGTGTGGTGCGGTCCACCACTGTCAGAAGGTGCGTGAACCCCTGCGATGGCGGGAGGGGGCCCACGAGGTCCACGTGAACATGGTTGAACCTCTTAGCTGGTATACGAAACGGCTCCAAAGGGGCCTTCGTGTGTCTGTGCACTTTGGCTCGTTGGCACGCTACGCAGGCTGCAGCCCACTCTTTCACTTGTTTGCGCAGGCCTGGCCATACGAACTTCGCTCCCACCATTTTGACTGACGCGCGCACTCCTGGGTACGCCAGAGCGTGAACTGACTCAAACACTCGGCGGCGCCAAGCAACTGGGACCACCGGGCGTGGGCGTCCCGTGGAGACGTCACAGATTGGGGGGGGGGGCTGCCATCTTGCAGTACTCTGCTCTCCAGCCTTAACCCTGTTGGTCCAGACTGGAGCGCGCACAAGACCGCATCACCAATCTGCTCTGCGGCCATGGCTGTATAATCTATCCCTAAAAACTCTTGCAGTGCCCTGACCGTCTGAGGCTGGGGAAAATTCGCCACGGCGCGCACTTTGTCCGGCAAGGGTATCGCTCCCTCCGGTGAGAAGTGGTGCCCCAAAAAGTCAATCTCCGTCACGCCGAACTGGCATTTCGCCGGGTTGATTATTAACCTGTGCTCTTCCAACCTCCGGAAAACCGTCCTGAGGTGGATTACGTGTTTGTCCTCGGACGCGCTGGCCACCAGGATATCATCCAGGTAGACAAACACAAACTGCTGATCGCGCAACACCGCATCCATCATGCGTTAGAATGTCAGTGCCGCACCTTTTAATCCGAAGGGCATGCTTAAAAACTCAAACAAGCCAAACAGAGTTATTACCACTGTTTTGGGTATGTCCTCCGCGTGCACTGGGACCTGGTGGTAACCGCGGACCAGGTCTATTTTAGAAAAAATGCGTGCCCCAGCGAGGTGAACGGAAAAATCCTGAATATGGGGAATCGGGTAGCGGTCATGCGCTGTGGCGTTATTCAATCTGCGGAAATCTCCGCATGGTCGCCACGATTCCTCAGCCTTAGGGACCATATGTAGTGGGGATGCCCATGGGCTGTTTGAGCGCCTGATGATGCCCAGCCTTTCAAGTTGGCAAACTCCTTGCGTGCTATGGCCAGTTTAGCTGCGTCCAGGCGCCGAGGTCGTGCGAAAACGGGTGGCCCAGTGGCGGTGATAACGTGTTCCACCCCATGTTTAGTGATGGCCGCTGAAAACGTTGGGACCCTGAGTGCTGGGAACTGAGTGAGCAGTGTGTGGAACTTACCGCCTGGAGCTGTGACGTTGGCTAGTGTCATTGGCCCTGCCCCTCGAGCTGTACAGGGGAGAGAATCAAAAGACATTGCATTAACCAGGCGTCTGTTAGCAACATCGACTAGCAACCCATGTGCACACAGAAAATCAGCTCCCAAGATCGGGAAACTGCATGTCGCTATGACATACGGCTGTGTAGGGATACAGTCAGTGTCCTCTCACCAAAAGTCCTAATGTCCGAGCCGTTTGCGGCTATCAGCTCGGGGCCGCTAGCTCCTGCTAGCCGGTCGGCGTAGGATGGCAGGATGAGGCTCTTTTGGGAGCTGGTGTCTACGAGGAACCGTCTCCCCGAGCGCGAGTCCGTCATGTAGAGCAGCTTGTTTTCTTCACCAGCGGTCGCAGCTGCTGCTGACTGCCGGCCTTGGCGTTTCCTGAACGCTTGAATTGGCACGGTGGCACACATCTGCGTGTGTTCTCTCCAAAGCGGCAGTGGTAGAAGCAGAGTGTGTCTCTCTGGCGCCTTCTGGCCCCCGCTGCCGCTACCGTCGCCGGCTCCTCGCCTCCACTGGTCGTCTCGCTGGGTTCCGACGCTGCCGCGTTCACTGTGAGGGCTCTGGTGGTGAGGATGATCCGATCTGCCTCCTGGGCTAGCGCACGGTAGTCGCGTGTGGCCAGCAATGGCGAGTTGGCCAGGACCACTCTTGCCTCTGTTGGGAGGTTCCGGAGGAAAAGGTGGGCAAACAGAAAATGCCCATAGTCCGTGCCCATCAACGCCAACATCTTCTCCATCAGTTCGACCGCCGACCCATCTCCTAACTCGGAGCGCCTCAGGAGCCTCTCCGCTCTCTCACAGTCCGAGAGTGTGTAGCGCCGTGTCAGTGTGGCCTTGAGAGCCCTGTATTTATCGTGGACTGGAGGCTGTTGGAGCAGGCTCGCTACTTGCTGAGACGTGCGAGCGTCCAGCGCTGCGACCACATAGTAATATCTGGTGTCATCTGCCGTTATTTCCTGGAGGGTGAACTGCGCCTTGGTGTGGTGGAACCAAGACCGCGGGTCGTACAGCCAAAAGTCCAGTAGTTTGACCGAAACAGCGCACGCGTTGCTGGGGCTTCCCGTCCGGGCCGTCTCTGGGATGCTTGCCGCGTTGCTGGGACTTCCCGTCCGGGCCGACTCCGGGGTTCTTGCTTCGTGTTCCATAATTCATCAAGGGTCACCAGTGTGGAGAGTGCAAATAAAGGAACCAGATCTGCATGACAGACGACTTTATTTCTCTCTCTCACTACATTCATACACAGAAAAAGACCTTTTTCAGTACACCAGGGTCTCTCCTTTTATATCACTCCATTCCTTCCCCCTGTTGCCTGAAATCTTTCATCACAATACATTTACACATTACAATACGTACTGTCCTCCATTTAATCCCCCACGTTCTACCGGCAGAGAGAATATTCCCCTACCCTCTGCTTCCAGTCTGAGATGATTATCCCAGTGTGGGTTCCCTACACCATCACAAAAACCTGGCATTAGAACAGGGGTGTGTAGACTTTATATCCACTGTACATCTACAATAAGACAAGTCTGCACAACATAAAGAGAAAAACTTTGCTGTCAAAAAAATGAAATCAAGGCAAGACTAAAGTTTACCAGAGAACACATACACAAAGACCAGGATTTGGAGAGTGTTTGTTTTACTATTACAAATTGAAGTATTATTCCTGTTGAATTCAAATTAGGTTTTTATGTGGAGACGGACCCACACACTGTTGTACATGAGGTCTAAAATTTGATGCCACACCCCTGCAAGACAGCATTGAACAAAAGAACCTCATTACAACTGTGCACATGGAGGTGGAAATGCCATGGTTTTTGGGCTGCTTTGCTGCAGCAGGGCCTGGCCTACTCACCATCATAGAATCCATTATGATTCCACTTCAGATGTGAGCCCATCTGTCCAAAAATTGAAGCTGAAGCAGAAAATATTTCTGTAAATCCACCAAGGAATTGCTCAAAAGAAAAGGGATGATTTATTTTTTTCTCAGATCGTCTAAATTTAAGGAATGCCTTTTTTTCTCTCTTCCAGATCAGGAGCTTGCAAGAGTGAGGAGTCAGTTCATAGAAAGGGTCTCCAGAGAAATTCTTAATCAGCTCCTTGATGATCTTTTGGAAGCTGGCATCTTAAATGATGGTGAGAGAGAATCAATACTCGAAGAGAATAGAAGCAGGGCCGACAGGGCACGGCACTTCATTGACATCGTGAAGAGGAAGGGAGCCGCAGCGAGCAGGAAGATGATTTGTTGCATTCAACATAGAGATCAGATGCTTTCTTTTGAGCTGGGGCTGACCAATGGTGAAGCTGTTTGACATGGTGAGCAGTTCAGTGATTGATTGGATTTTGTTTTAAAGAGTACAACAGCTTTGCCTCTTAAAACCTGCAAGTTTTGTGTGTGTATCACCATAAAATCTTTAAGAAATTACTATTGAAGTGACAGAAGTGAAACAACATATCTGGAAATGGCCTAGAGCCCTTTGCCCCCCCTCAAAAAAACAAAAAAAAAATCAGTATATTGTAATAGTTAATAGAATTCAAACTCAAACAAGGCTGTTTACACATTCAATTCAATTCAGTTTTATTTATATAGCGCCAAATCACAAGTCGTCTCAAGGCACTTTACAGAAAAGAGTGGGTTTAGGCCACACTCTCAGTTTATAGAACCCAGCAGAGACCCCTAAGAGCAAGCACTGTGGTGACACAGGCAAGGAAAAACTTCCCTTTAACGGGCAGAAACCTTGGGCGGAACCATAGCTCATAGAGGACGGCCATCCGCCTCGACCGGCTGGGTTGAGTAGCTACATTCAAAACAAACATACAAATACAACATTCAAATCCAGACAGTCCAGTACTAAGTCTGGCCAGGCTGTACATGCGAGCGAAGGCCTGGCAGGGGCAACATTTCTAACTAAAGGCCTTATCAAAGAGAAAAGGTTTCAACTTGGTCTTGAATAAAGAGAGAGTGTCTGCCTCCTGAACTGAACTGGAAAGATGGTTCCACAGGAAGGGAGCTTGATAGCTGAAAGCTCTACCTCCCAATCTACTTCTAGATACCTTGGGGACCACTCGTAGTTTGGATTTTTGGGAGCGCAGAGCTCTGGTTGGATGATAAGGAACTAAGAGTTCTTGCAGGTAAGAAGGAGCCATACCACTAAGAGCTTTATAGGTTAAGAGCAATATCTTGAATTCAATTCTATATTTTATTGGGGGCCACTGTAAAGAAGCTAAGACTGGAGTAATGTGATCTCTTCTCCCTGTTCTCATAAGGATAGATGCAGCTGCATTCTGAATGAGTTGGAGAAACTTTATGGACTTATTTGGGCAACCTGATAAAAGTGAGTTACAGTAGTCAAGTCTAGAGGTGATAAAGGCGTGGACAAGTTTCTCTGCATCCTTATGAGACAGGATGGACATAATTTTAGAAATATTACGCAGATGGAAGAAGGCAGTCTTTATGGTTTGCTGTATATAATAATAATAAGTTTATTTATAGAGCACTTTTCACAAACAGAGTCAAAAAGTGCTTAACATGGTAAAAAACAAAAACACAGGCACATAAAACAGTAAAAAAAAAAAAAGTAGACAGTAAAAGCACATAAAAATACAATCAACACATAGTTAATTAAAAAGCCAGGCTAAAAAGGTGGGTCTTTAGTTGCTTCTTAAAAACACCAATGGAAGGTGCAGATCTAAGTTATGAGAGCTGAAAGACACATCTTTATATGAGAGCTGAAAGACACATCTTGGTCAAAGACAACTCCAAGATTCCTAACAGAAGACGGAGAAGCCAGTGCAATGCCATCTAGTGTTGTTATCGTGCTAAAAAGAGTACTTCTAGCATGTTTGGGGCCAAGAACAATGACTTCAGTTTTATCTGTATTCAGCAATAGAAAGTTGTAGTTCATCCAGGTTTTGATAAGTTTTTTTTTTTATTTAAGTTTTTGTAAAGGGTATACAGGTCATTACAGCATTGCATTGTTTACATTTTCATCGCACGTTCCCTTATATTTTGCTATTTGACAACATTGGTAGAATAGTTATTACAACACTCCTTTTTTTTTTTAAAGTGAAAGAAAAAGTGAAATTAAAGAGAATTAAAACAAACAAACAAACAAACAAAAAAATGAATAAACAAACAAACAGAACAGCAAAAAACAAACAAACAGAAAATTAAGTAATTAAAAGTAAAAGAGCATCTGAGTAGTGTTGGAACAAAGAGTGGGACCATCATTGAAATGGTATTTGTCAAAGATTAGATCTAATGGAAGACACATATGTGATCCAGGGTTGCCAAAAGTTCATGAACCCATCCATGTCCTGTCTCAGTGCGAATGTCAACTTTTCCATCGAGTAAATGTCTTGAATCACATTAATCCAATCTTCAGGTGTAGGACAGTCCTTCAGCATCCATTTTTTAGTTAGGGCTTTTTTACTTGCCAATATTAAAACATTGAATAAGTGTTTATCTCCTCGTCTTTCCAGTGAGTCCGGTAGTAAACCCAAATACAAAGTTATAAAAGAAAAGGGAACTGTTATTTTGAATATTTTCCCCAATATTGTCTGTACATTGGTCCAATATTGGTGGATAACTGGGCATGACCAAAACACATGAAAATGATTTGCAGTCTTTTCACCACACAAGCGCCAACAGTTCAACCCCTTATGGGTAAATTTGTTTTGTGCAGGTGTTCTGAAAAATCTTACCAAATTTTTCCATCCAAATTCTCTCCACTGCAGGGATGAGGTACTTTTCCATTGCTGTCTATTTAGCTTTTCCCATATTTCCAATTGTAAAGTGAAATTCCCCTCTTTTTCCCATCTCTCTTTTATATATGATGTGTTGTCTCCTTTTAAGTCTTGAAGACCTTGGTATATTTTAGAAATATATCTGATCCCTGGGATCCCTTTATATGCCATTAAGAAGACCTTCAGAACACCTGACTGGGCCCTTTCCAAATCCTCCTTTTTAAGTATATTGTTTATGTTGTGTCTAAGCTGAAAGAACCTGTAAAGGTCTTGATTTATTAGACCTTGTTTTTTCAAATCTTCAAAACTTCTTAAAGTTTGCCCCTTAAAGAAATTGTAATATTTTATCAGCCCTTTCTCTTTCCACTCTTTAAATCTAGTGTCTGTTTTATTGGGGGTAAAGTCTTGATCATAGGCAATCCATTGCAGAAGTCGATAGGGCTCTTTAGCTTGATTCTCTCTGACTATCTTAAACCAAATTTTTAGCGGGGTCTCTATCCACGGGTTAGTGTTATTCAAGAGTTTAGGTAAGGCATTGTTCCCTATTATCGCCTGTAGGGGGATGTCACTTGTTATTTGGCATTCCATCTCCTTCCATTGTGCAGTGTAGACTGGGTTACATATCTCTACTAAAGTTTCAATTTGTGCAGCTATAAAATAGTCCCTGATATTTGGCAGCGCGAGCCCACCTTTGTCTTTGTTTAGCTGTAGGGTTCTATATCTGATTCTAGGTCTCTTGCCCTGCCATATGAATCTTGAGATCCTTCTGTCCAGCTCCTGCCATGTTTTTTTGGGGGGGTTCTACCGGTATTGTTTGGAAAAGGTGTAGAAGACGTGGGAGTATATTCATTTTGACTGCTTCAATTCTTTGTGCAGTACCTAAGAATGGTATCATATTCCATCTTGCTAGATCAGATTTTATTTTTGTCACCAGTGGATCATAGTTTAGTGTTATAATTTTGTTGAGTTGTTTCGGGATATTGATCCCCAGATATTTCATAGATTCCAACTCCCAGTTAGTTTTGAGTTCACTTAGTGAATAATGATTTGGGTCATAGTTGAATGTTAAAACTTGGGTTTTATGCATGTTTAATTTGTACCCCGATAAATCTCCATAGTCTGAAAAAACTGAGATTAGTTCTGGTAAGGTTTTGATAAGTTTTAAGACACTCCTGGAGTAAACCCAACTGGCTGGGATAATCTGGATTGATGGATAAATACAATTGAGTGTCGTCAGCGTAACAATGAAAATGAATAGAATGCTTCCTCATAACTTCTTCCAAAGGCAGCATGTATAATGTAAACAATACTGGTCCAAGTACTGATGCCTGTGGAACTCCATAGCTAACCATGGTCTGAGTAGAGGACATGTTATAGACATGAACAAACTGGGAATGGTCTGATAGATAAGACTGGAACCATCTTAGTGTTATTCCATTCAAGCCAATTTGCTGTTCAAGTCTCTATAGCAGAATATGGTGGTCAATGGTGTCAAAGGCAGCGCTAAGGTCCAATAAAACAAGGACGGAGACAAGTCCTTTGTCAAATGCCATAAGGATGTCATCAGTAACTTTCACTAAGGCTGTCTCTGTGCTGTGATGTTTCCTAAAACCTGAATGAAATTTCTCAAATATAGAATTTTTTTCTAAAAAGGTGCACAGTTGATTGGTGACTACTTTTTTGAGGATCTTGGAAAAGTAGGGGTGGTTAGATATTGGTCTATAATTGGCCAAAATCCCAGAATCAAGCATTTTTTTAAGTCGAGGTTTAATTACTGCCACTTTAAATGACTGCGGTACATGTCCTGTCAATAAGGACATATTAATTATGTTCAAAAGAGATGGACTAATCAGAGATAGCGATTCCTTCACTAGTCTAGTGGGGATTGGGTCTAAAAGACAGGTAGTTGGTTTAGAGCGCTGACACTATTAGGGCTAAATCAGAATGTTTAATATGAGAAAATTTAGAAAAGTGGAGTTCTGAGCCTGTGGGAACAGCAGTGTTAGGTAGAGGCTTGGTATTTTTAGGGATGCTATTTTTTGGAATATTATTCCTAATACTGACAATTTTATCATTAAAAAAATTCAAAAAGTCGTCAGCACTCAGAGTTGGAGGGATGTAGGGATCTATGGCATTTTGGCTCTTGGTTAGCTGAGCCACAGTGTTAAAGAGAAATCTGTGGTTGTTTTTATTTTCTTCTATCAAGGATGAATAGTACTGTCGCCTAGCACTACAGAGAGATGGGTGGTAAGGCTGGCATTCCAGGCTGAACAAGATTCTTCTGTCTTATTTGCACGCCAGAGCCTTCACAGGATCTAACTTTCTGTTTTAACTTACGGGTGGGAGTTGTACCATGGAGCTAGTCTCCTATTTTTAATAGTTTTCTTTTTAAGAGGGGCTATGGAGTCAAGTGTTGACTGCAGTGAGGCTGCAGTACTACCAACTAAAAGGTCTAATTCTAATGGATTCAAGTAGTCAGTGCTGTCTGATATTAACCTCGCCAGCCCACGTGACAAACGTGCAATGCATTCTGGGCGGGGTAGGTTCAGCAATTGTAAACGGACTGCAAACACACAGCGCCTTGGCATTTCTTGTGAATGAACGGAAAAAAAATCACAAAATGGACCGTGAAGGAAAATTTAAAGGGACCGTACTCCGCCAAATTGAATGGGACTGCAAAGGCTAACTATCTGGCGAAGCTTGAAGGGGTTAATGGACTAGATCCCTACCAACATATCACATGAAGTTCGGATATAAACATTCTGCCAAACTTCGACCATGCCTTCATTTATAATTATATGACTTTAAGCATAAGTCCATACACACATGAAGTTTTTAGTAACTTTAGGTCTTTGAAGCAAGCGAAAGTGCAGTTCACAGACGGATGGGTGCATGACTTGCAGATGTACAAGGTAGACTTGAAGACAGTTGTGCTCACAAAAGTGTTTTTTTTAATTTCTTGTCTTGATTACAAGTATTTATTTACTAAATAAAATAAGTGCATGCCATAAATTGAATTATGCACCCAATATACATGTGAAAGTATGCTTATAATATTTTATAATCAACCCCTCCTTTCCTGAAGTTGGTGCAACCCCTGATGCACTTGTGTCCCGCACCTGTTGTGAAAAAGGCTGTGTGGAAATAAAATCCCATATAAGCACCGCAACAACATCCTGCAGGCCTGTGCAGACAAGGATTTTTACCTGAAACTCTCTGATGGGAGACTAGAACTCAAGCACAGTCACAAGTACTACAAGCAGGTACAAATGCAAATCTTTGTGACAGGCTCACATTTCTGTGACTTTGTTGTCTGGACCACAAAAAGTTGTGTTGTTGTACGCGTCACACCAGATTCTGACCTGTGGGAGCAAACACTTTTACCAGTGGCCCAGAACTTTTTTTTATAAAGTTTTCCTACCTGAGCTTGTTGCCCGTCACTTTACTGACTCTGACCCCACAACACACAAGAGGAAAGCTGCAGCTGATAAACCCACCCAGAAGCCCAAAAGATGACGTCTAACTGCATTACAGCCAGGTCCCACACACAATCCCAAAAGACAGGCACAGAACACAGCAGAAGTGTGGTGGACTTGTAGGCAGCCAGAAGAGCTGGATGACATGGTTGCCTGTGATAACCAAAACTGTGAAATTCAGTGGTTCCATTTAGGATGTGTGGGACTCTGAAGCACCAACCCCACAGCAGCCGTGGTTTTGCGACGTGCACATAAGAGTAGTGCTGTAGCATGAGACAGTTATGCGCTATAACGTTGTGCGAACAATGATACATGTCGATCATGCATGTCAATTTATATTCTTGTATTGTGTCATGGTTATGGTTACAGTTTTGCATCTTTGAAATAAAGAGCTGGAGTTTGTAAGCCATTGTGTACTTTATTCCAAAAATTGTTACAAAGCAAGCAAGTGTATTTATATAGCACATTTCATACACAAGGGCAACTCAGTGTGATTTACATATATAAAAAGAGGAAAGAAAGCAAAATGTTTGAGCAATAAGAAAAATTGAAGAGGTGTTGCTTTAACTAAGATAAGATAAAATAAGATAAGATAAGCCTTTATTAGTCCCACAATGGGGAAATTCCAGGATTGCAACAGCACAGGGATAGCAACACTCAGAGCAACAATCAGAAGACAAGAAAAAACAAGAGCAGCGAGTATACATATGTACATATAAATATATAGACACAGTGCGGAGTATTGTAGCTAGATGGAATAAATATATAAATACACACAGTGTGGAGCATTGTCGCTAGATGGAATAAATATATAAATATATAAACACACACAGTGCAGAGCATTGTAGCTAGATGGAATGAAACAGCATAACCGTCTACTTAGTTTTCCTAAGTAGACGGTAGATGGTTTAGTATCCTAAACCATCTGTTTGTTCTCTCCCATAGATTGAGTCCCCATCGTGCTGTTTGCTCTCTACATGTCTGTTCTTTTCATCTTCTCTGTCCCCTCACCCCCCAGCCAGTCGCAGCAGATGACTGCCCCTCCCTGAGCCTGGTTCTGCTGGAGGTTTCTTCCTGTTAAAAGGGAGTTTTTCCTCTCCACTGTCGCCAAGTGCTTGCTCACAGGGGATCGCCTGATTGCTGGGGTCTTTCTGCAACTGTGGGGGATCCCCCTACAGTTGAAAGTGCTATGAGATGACTGTTGTTGTGAAATGGCGCTATATACTGTAAATAAAGTTGAATTGAATTGAACGCCTGTTTTATTTGAGGCTGATCTGTCACGCACTGCAGCTAAAACTCGCACTGCTGCTCAGCGCTGCCGGATTTTTAACCCCTCCACTGC
This sequence comes from Pholidichthys leucotaenia, assembly GCA_020510985.1. Lineage (NCBI taxonomy): Eukaryota > Metazoa > Chordata > Actinopteri > Cichliformes > Pholidichthyidae > Pholidichthys > Pholidichthys leucotaenia. The sequence goes on along the minus strand of CM035847.1, from coordinate 221,570,249 downwards.
CGGTCGGTCCTCCGCTGCCTTTGACCAGCTCTGTGTCCCTCCCGGCTCCATCTCATCTGTGGAGGAACTCAGCTCTTGGTTTCACTTCTCCTGCCAAACCATCTTGGACTCTGTGGCTCCACTGAAAACCAAGCAGCCTCGATCCAAACCTGAGCCATGGTTCAATGACAGAACTCGTGCAGTCAGACAGGAGTGCCGCAGAGCTGAACGCAGATGGAAGAAGGACAAACTGCAGGTGTCACTGCAGATTTTAAAAGACTGCTGGCATCAGTATCAAAATACTGTCAAGCAGGAAAAAAGCAAATATTTTGCTAACATTGTTTTATCTCATTGTCATAATCAACGTGTTTTATTTAACACTATTGACTTTGTTCTTAATACCCCACAGACTGACTGTTTGGAGGCCTCCTCTGAGTTATGCAATGATTTTATGAACTTTTTTATTGATAAGGTGGCCACCACCAGGGCTCTCATCTCACCTCCTGCCTCTGATCCCTCTGTCTCTGTCCCTTCTTTTGCTGTTTTTTATCAGTTTGAACCTGTGACTCTGTCATTTTTAGAGGAAGTGGTTGGCCACATTAAGCCCTCAGGGTCTCCCTGTGATGCTGTCCCTTCTAGACTTTTTAAAGAGGTGCTTCCCAGTATAGGCCAGTCAGTGGTCACCATCTTGAACTGCAGCCTGTCATCTGGTGTGGTTCCTGCAAATTTTAAACATGCAGTAGTACAGCCCTTGATTAAGAAACCTGGTCTCAATCATACTATGTTGGCAAATTTTAGGCCTATTTTCAAGCTGCCATTTCTCTCAAAAATTTTAGAGAAAATTGTCTATATGTAGCTGAAATGTTTTCTGGATGAACACGGTATTTTGGAGATTTTTCAGTCTGGTTTCAAAGCTCTTCATAGCACAGAGACAGCCTTGTTAAGAGTTTTTAACGATATTCTCTTGGCATGTGATTCAGGTGAATATGCTGTTCTTGTGTTGCTTGATTTAACTGCTGCCTTTGACACAGTGGGCCATCATGTTTTTAATTTCCCGTTTGCAGCACCTAGTGGGCATTTGTGGCACTGCTCTCAACTGGTTTAGGTCCTATCTGGCAGACAGGACTTTTAAAGTTAGCATATCTGGGTTTGGAATCCTCTTCTGCTCCTCTGCCATACGGGGTCCCACAGGGGTCAATTCTAGGGCCCATGCTTTTTTCTCTGTACATACTTCCACTGGGTTCCATTTTTAAAAAGTATGGTATCTCTTTCCACCTGTATGCTGATGACTGTCAGATTTATGTCCCTCTAAAACAAAAAGCTGCCTCATCAGTAAACTCACTCCTGGCATGCACTGAAGACATACTGTAAAGTCTTGGATGGCCCTAAACTTCCTAAATTTTAGTGATAAGAAGACCAAAGTGATGGTGTTTGGACCTAGTCGTCCCTGTGAGTCCTTTCCTGTATACTTGGGCCCCCTTACTCCTTATGTTAAATCCACAGCTAGGAACCTTGGTTTTATCATCGACAATGATTTGAAATTAGACACGCAGATTCGTTCTGTGGTAAAATCCAGCTTCTTTCATCTAAGGTGTTTAGCAAAAGTAAAACCCATTCTCTCTAGACCACACTTGGAAACAGTAGCTTTTATTTCATCTCGGCTGGATTACTGTAACGCACTTTACGCCGGTGTCAGCCAGTCATCTCTTTCCCGTCTGCAGCTGGTTCAAAACGCTGCTGCTCGTCTTTTGACAGGTACACGTGGAAGAAATCACATCACACCCATCTTAGCTTCATTCCACTGGCTGCCCGTGTATTTTAGAGTTCATTTTTAAATTCTTTTATTTGTTTTTAAATCCTTGAATGGTCTTGCTCCGCCTTACCTCTCTGAGCTTCTGCATCCCTACGCTCCCACCCGGTCCCTTAGGTCAGCTGAACAGCTGCTTTTGGAGGTACCAAAGGCGAGGCGCAAACTCAGAGGGGACAGAGCCTTTTTGATCATGGCCCCCAGGTTATGGAATGATTTACACCTGGACATTAGACAAGCACCTTCACTGTCCATTTTTAAAACACGTCTTAAAACACATTTTTACTCCCTGGCCTTCGACCCAGTATGAGACATTGATTTTATTGAATGAAATGGATTTTTATTTATTTTACTTTTTATTTTATTTATGAATTTATTTTTTTTTTTACTGTGGTTCTTGTGTTAGCGCCCTTTGTGTTAGTGCCCTGCTTTTATGTTCTCTTGCTGTACAGCACTTTGTGTAGCGAGTGTTGCTTTTAAAGTGCTTTATAAATAAAGTTGATTGATTGTTTAATAAACCAAAAACGCTGAGAACACAAAAAACAGCATGGGGATTGAGACACAAAACTGTTAAAGCTATGATAATAACTTCACAGAGAGAACACTGGGGAAACACGACAATGATGCCACACAGACTGACACTGAAACCCAACATGTATAGACAGGGGGATAATCACAGAAACACAGAACAGGTGGGGATAATCAAGGGTAGCAGGGAAGTGGCTACAGGTGAGGAGAACAGTACACATGAGGGAATGGCTATGGGTATGGAAACATGAGGAGCTGGGGACAATATGGAGACAAATATACACACAAGACCACCAAAATGACAATACAGACAAACAGGGAGTAAATACAGCGCACCCAGGGAGACACAGGAGATAATACAGGTAACAGGGGGGTGATAAAACATGATTAAAGACACAAAGGAATAAACAATAGCACTGATAATGATACAATAATCAAAGGGAAAATCGGAAAAACCACAATGAACATCAGTGTGGGACTGTGCCCAGAACTTGACAAATAGGGGTATAGTATTGTAAGAATAGTTAACCCATGAGATATTACCAGTAGAGAGAAACTGGTGATTTTCAACAATAATCTGATGATGTTTATTTCTGTTTTTCAGCCATGTGAAAGAACATCACACACTCATCCTGACTGCTGCTGCTGCGGGCTGGAGCACCTAAAGATGACTTAAAGACCATCATGTGTTGACATGACATGAAATTTTAAATAATTATAACTGAGATGTTCAGTTTGTTTAGATCAAAGATTATCTGCAAAAGATACACTTTCAGACCATTTAAGAATGTAACAGTAGGCTACACTTTCTAAAATAAAAAAATGCATTGTGTTTTTAATATGTTTGGAAGTGCACTCTCGGAAAACACTCATGGTTCATAGGAGTGAGAGCTTCCTTCATCTTTGATGCCCACCACTTTCACAACAGCTGTGAAATTAGTTATAGTCAGTAGGTCATTTGAACGAGGATGTGGGATGTCATCCCCCTTGTTAGCAAAATGACCCAAAACCATTCCCATTGTTAACCTGCCATCATCCCAATCAGCACATTTCCCCCAACCTGGAAAAAATAGAGAACCGCCCTCCCCCTCCCCATATCATTGTAGAAATTTGCAACCTGTTTTTTTTCATAAATGTGTGACGTTTTGAAAAATTGCACCCTTTTTCTCATAAATTTGCAACTTTTTTCTCAGAAATTTGTAGCATTTTTCTCAAAAACTGCACCTTTTTTCTCATTCATTTGTAATCTTTTTCTCATAGATTTGCAACTTTTTCCCTCAAAAAACTGCAGCTTTTTCTTTAAATGTGCAACTTTTTTTCTCATAAATTTGTAGCCTTTTTCTTGTGAATTTGTGACTTTTTTCCTGTTAATTTTCAGGAAAAAAAGAATTTTTTTTGCCTTGTAGATTTGCAGTTTTTATCTTGATGCTGGTTAAATTTTTATGCTATCTAACTGAATTGTTACTTGTGACTTTTTAATTGTAAATTAGCATCTCATCATATTTTTACACTTTTATTCTTGCACTAATTTACATTCACACATTTGTACCTTATGCTAAATTTATGAATATCCCCATCCCCTTGTTAAAAAATAACTTGCCTACTGCTTACAGTATCATTACTACTAATTCTACACAGAGATATCCATGCTTTGTGTTAATGTATTTAGTGATTTCAATAAACTGTTTTTTTTAGAACAGACCAAGAACAACAGATGTGAATTAGCAAATGTACAGATACTTTTATGCACTTATTTTCTGTTGTGCACTCTCTAAGACTAAGCAATAAAAACATTTTATTGCAAGTTTAAAGACACTACCATACATATAAACCAATTAAATTGGCCCAATTTGTAATCATTATGTTAGACATAATCTGTCCAACCTGTGTACACATGTATGAGATGTATTTTCAGAGAAGTGGGGGAGTTTTTATTTTCCAAGAATGACAAATGCAATGTCATTCAGTTACTTGTAAAAAATTGTTGCTTTATAAATATAAAGAAATCAAGATAAATTTGCACTTCCAGGGGAGCTAATGTGAATTAACTTTAAATTCATGCTCAGTATTTGCCATTGCATTTTCTACAGAGAGCTTGTTTTATAGTACGAGTTGAATCTCAGCCTACTTGGGTGAAACAAAGATCGTATTTTATCATTTCTACAACAGAAAGGCTTCAGCACTTTAGAGCAGATTGTAGGACTGGAGGATCATTGGCTTATTTAATGATTAATAAGGGACGGTTTCTTTCCTTGGTAGCAACTGATAAGATTAAAACAGCACATTTGTGTGGGGCCCCTTCTGCTCACCCAGCCACTATAGTGTTCAAACATGGCTACTACTATTGCTGGTGCAAACGTCATTTCGAGGGAGATGTCAGTATTCGCTTAACTTATAGGTTTTGGAATGACCAACCAGTTTTAGGAAAAAAAAAATCCACTTTATTAAAACAGATAATGTGACAATATATAATAAGGTTAAAATCTAAACTCTAAAAAAGGTGAAAGATAAAAGTCTAAGAAGGTTTCAGGGAACAAAGTCTTTCTGAAGTGCTTATAGTACAGAGCAAATGATCCATTAAAAGTAGAGAGATTTCTTCTGGGTATGAGTTAGTTTCTGACTTAGGGCCAACAAATCCACTTTTTCCCAAGCCTCCTTGCTGCAGATTTTAGTGTAGATTTTTTTTTTTTCCATAGGCTTGAGCAACGCTGCTCTTCCTCACACAGATGCATCACCAAAGGCCAACAGGAGGAGACCTGGTGGTGGTGGTGGGGGGGGGGGGGTGCACAGAGGGGGAGACGCCAGCACGTGCTGTGTGTCACTGCTGAAACTGACGGGGACAGGACCGAACCTCTAACCTTCACTGTCACGCTGTAGTACGTAGAGTTGTGCAAGCCACACCCACTGACGTAATCGCCAAACACTGCACAGGAGCTCATAAGCGCTGCAAGATTCCGTATATTTCTACCCTACTTTATATGCTAAAATAAAATTACCCCCCGCATAGTTTGACTGTTGATTATTAAAACTGAATCCAGAGCAATGTTGAACTCTGTTTTTGTGACGAACTAGAAAGGGATGAAGCTTTTGCTGAAGAAAGAAAAAAAAATAGTTGTAAAAACGTGAGAAAAACTATAGTGTGTAGGTATAATTTGTAGACTATTTAGCGCTTTATTTAAACTGTTTATGGAAGTGATGGGCTCATTTTTATGCTTACTTCCTATAGCAACACTATAGTAACTTGATAATGCAACAAAAATGAAAGCCAGCAAGCAGGAAGAAGACAGAGCAGACAGGCTGTGGAAGAGGTCGACAGAGTTCAAGTTTAACTGACTGGCTGTAATTTACACACCATTTGCGGGCGCAAAATCTGAACGATGGCGGGTAAGTGTTTACTTTAAATGCACTATGCAACAAATCGTGACTTTTGTCATGTTGGCGGCAGCATTAATGCGCGTAACTGTGTTTCCCGTAAGTCGGGCATAGTTTTACAGTGGGTGCATGTCAAGGAACCGTGTTAATAACGGACTTTTGTGTTTTTGTCACGTTATAACATGTAGGCTACTTTTACTCTGCACAGCATGAGATCATCTCAGCCATTTTTTGGCCTCAGAATGTGGATTCAGGGTTTGTCAATGAAAATCAAATCGAAGTCAGCCAGTTTTGTTATAGGATTAGATTACTTCTGGCCATATAGGGAGTAAACAATAGTTGGTTATTTTCTGCAGAGTATGAAGGAGAAGAGCACAATACACCAACTTTCCCCTAATATGGGGAAGAGCAGGATTCACTATGCAGCCCAGAGATTGTGCAGTACATAAATGAAACCTCATGACTGTGTGAGCTGGTCTGCACGTCGACTGACTATTTGAACAGGAACTGAAAACGGGCAGTCTCTAGTCGACACAATATGGGGCCCTACCAGAAAGTAAACATTTGTGAAATTCAGAGTAGTCTATTGTCCCTGATTTAGTCTGTTACTGTCACACTTGTGGAGATCTGATTGAGGGGACACTCACACTGTCCTATCTGTGCCATATTCGAGCATGTTTGACCCCCAGCGTCCAGATCGTTTGGCTAGTGTGATCACTTTACTCTGTGCTCAAGTCTGGAGCATTTCCTCAGCCCTGACATGGTGAATGAATGAATGAATGAATGAATGAATGAATGAATTTATTTCGGATAGTACATTACAGGTTAAAAGAAACTGTATAATATAACAACAAGGTCAAATTAGACAAAGACTCCTTCTACTATACAATTCCACGTGAGTTATCCGAAATGGGTGATGGCTGAAGCCGCAGCTTATATTGCCCACCCATATTCCATCCAAGAATTCAAAGGCGAAAAAAGAGAAAACAAGACAAGAGCGATTACAATTTAAAACAAGGCTAAGACAAAATATGACTGAGAGAAAAAGAAAACTGAGCTAGTCTAAGTTAAGCGGTTACTATTCAAAAACAAATCTAAGACATAGTGTCACAGAGAAAAAAGAAAAACTAAGCTATAACACAACACAGGCTGGAAATGTCAATCCTTATGTGAGTTTACATGTCTTGTAAATATGTTTGGAGTATTTCTTCCTTTAGTTTTTGTTTAAATTGTCCAAGCTTTGTACATGATTTTAATTCAGGTCCAAAATCGTTCCATAATCTGACACCTTGCACTGAAATACAATGTTGCTTGGTAGTTGTTCTCACTGTAGGCTTTTGAAATATACATGTTCCTCTGAAGTGATATCGTTTCTCCCTTGTTTGGAACAACTTTTGGATATTTGCGGGCAGTGATAGATTCTTCACTTTGAACATTATTATTGCGGTTTTAAAGTCGATCAGATCTTTCAACTTGAGAGTTTTTTGTTTAAGAAAAAGTGGGTTTGTTGGTTCCCTGTAAGCTGCTTTGTTGATTATTCTAATAGCTCTCTTTTGAAGCATAAAGAGTGGATATATGTTTGTTTTATATGTATTTCCCCATACTTCATTACAATATGTCATGTATGGGAGTATTAATGAATGATACAAGGTGTATAGTGTGGGTTGATTCAGCAAATTTTTCACTCTGTGTAATATTGCAATTGATTTGGATACTTTACCTTTTATATAATTAATATGTGGCTTCCAACACAGTTTGTTATCAATTATTACTCCAAGGAATTTAGTTTCGGATACCCTTTCAATCTCTACACCATTTACACTGAGTTTGGGTACTGGGTAGTTGTGATGGTTGTTAAAGACTATAAATTTTGTCTTGCTTAAATTGAGCGTTAATTTGTTCGAATCAAACCACAGTTTCAGCTTTCCTAATTCCTTTCCGAGTGTATCCAGAAGTTGTTCCAAGTTGTTTCCACTGCATAGCAGGTTAGTGTCATCAGCAAACAATATTAAGTCCATTTTTTCTGAAACTTTACATATATCATTTATATACATATTGAATAATAATGGTCCCAAAACTGAACCCTGTGGGACTCCACAGGTGACCTTCAGTAGCTCTGAGTTTTTGTTGTTAACACATACAAACTGATATCTATTCTTTAAGTAACTTCTTAACCAGGACAGTGCTACCCCTCTGATACCACAATTTTGTAGTTTCTTTAATAATAGATTGTGATCTACTGTATCAAATGCTTTTTTAAGATCCAGGAATACTCCAACTGAATACTCTTTATTTTCAATGGCTGTTGATATTTTTTCTGTAAATTCCATTAAGGCATATGCTGTTGTCCTTTTGTGTCTGAACCCATATTGCTGCTCACACAATAAATCATTCTTCAGTATGAAGTTGTCAATTCTCTCATAGAATATTTTTTCAAGTATCTTGGAAAATTGCGGTAATAGTGAAATTGGTCTGTAGTTGGAGAGTTCCCCTCTGTTGCCTGTCTTGTAAATCGGAATTACTTTAGCTATTTTCATTGCATTGGGAAATATACCTGATTGGAGAGACAGGTTACAGATATACGTCAGTGGTTTCACTATGCATTCGATAACAGTTTTGACTAGTAGCATATCAATACCATCGCAGTCAGTAGATGTTTTACTTTTGAACGATTTAACAATTTCAATGACCTCTCTTTCGTCTGTGTTCTTTATGAAGATGGAGTCTTTTACAGCAGTGTTATTGCATATTGAATCACCTGTTGGCACCGTAGTGGGTATTTCTCGGGCCAGTTTAGGTCCAATGTTAACAAAAAAATTATTAAATTCATCTGCAGGTGAAGCTATATTCACATTCGGAGTCGATTTATTATTTTTTGGAGTGTTAGTTGGGTAGCTGGTATTTCTGCTTTTATTTCCAAGGATACTGTTGATTATTGTCCATGTATTTTTAATATTGTCTTTGTTTTTTTCCAGTTCTTTACTGTAATAGTCTCTTTTACTACATCTTATTATATATGTTAACTTATTTTTGTATGTTTTATACCGCTGCTCTGCTTCTTTTGTCCTTTTCTTTATGAAAGCTTTATATAATAAATTTTTCTTTTTACACGCCTTTTGTAGTCCTTTGGTTAGCCATGGTTTGTCAGTAAATTTGTGTTTAAGCTTTTTTTTAACTAATGGGCAGTTTTTTTCATAAAGAGTGGTTACAATGTTTGTAAATGCGTCATAGGCTTCATTTACATCTGATACATAGACTTCTGTCCAGTCTTGCTTCAGCAAGTCCTCTTTAAAAGAACTGATTGCGTTTGGTGATTTGTGTCTGAACGATTTTGAGATTTTTTCTGCGTTGGGCCCCGTGTGGCCATGGATAAGTGCAAAGATTGGCAAGTGGTCGCTTATATCATTTATCAATAATCCACTTTCTATTTTCTTGTCGAGAACATTGACAAACAGGTTGTCAATAAGTGTAGCAGAGTGAGCTGTGATTCTACTGGGATGTGTTATTGTGGGATATAGACTCATGCTGTACATAGAGTTCATGAACTCTGTAACTACATTTTGTTGATGTGGATTAAGTAGGTCAATATTGAAATCTCCACAAATTGCTACCATTTTCTTACTAGTAATATTATTGTACAGCTCGACTAATTTATCTCTGAATGTCTCAATGCAAGTTCCCGGCGTTCTGTATATGCAGCTTATGATTAGATTTTTTGTTTTGTCTAGGTCAATCTCAACAGTAACACATTCCAGAAGCCCTGGTAGTGCTGAGGACATTTCATTTACAAGCTTACATCTATATAGGTCATCAATATACAGTGCAACACCACCACCCTTTATTGGTTGGAAGATATGTGCTTGGGCATGGAACACAGGCTTTTTCTTGCATCTTTGTGCTGCTTGTGTTAAACCCCTGCATGATGTGAATATGATGTGCCATCGATGCAACCATTCCACTTGACAATCATTTAACAACGGTGGCAAACAGTTGGCGCTGGTCTCCTTTACTCCTCAGCAGATATGAATATACAGTTGTACTTCAGCAACTGGAGACAGTAGGTGTCACCATGGGTTGAGATGCCGTCTCGGCACTCAGCCCATGTTTTCCCTCATCCCTGCTTCCCATTGAGCAGCGTCTCAGCTGGCCCCCAGCTGGCAGCATTATGGACGGCTGGGGCCAATTAGTCTTCATCAGCTGGGGCGCTGCCAATGAGGATAAATAGGAGCAGCCTCGATGACTCGGGGCTGCGACATAAACACATTGCTAAGCTGAAGCCCCTTCGTCTGGTGTCAGCTTATACTCCTCTTGCAGCATTCCTGTGTTTGTATCCCGCTGTGAGTATGTACGTCTTGCTACCCCCACGTCCGGTACGAGCTGCTTACCTCTGCGCTGTGCAACCTGTGAGTGTACGTCTGCATGAGTATCTGTGCTCTCCTCATCCCTTCCCCTTTACCCTGAATAAAATATCACGACTCACTGGCTTGTCCCTGGCTCTGATTGCCCGGCTCCCTAGAGCCGGATATGACAGTAGGAGTGCACCTTGAAATTTATAAACACTTACTGTATGTAATAGTGACTCTCTACCAACACACACCTGAAAGCAACACTAGGAGCCACAAAAGGAAGATTGTAAAACAAAGATATAGCAGGTGACTACATCAGAAGTTCTAGGAAAATCAAGTCATTAACACCCAGACTTTCTCAAGAAATAGTCACCTGGTAAGTCTAAATTCTTGATAACGTTTTGTAAGTATTCCAGTTCAACCAGTTTTCTGTACTGGTCTTTTTGGAGTACAGTCATTACAACTGAATTCACTGGTGACAGATTCTTCTATAAAGTACTGGTCAAATGTGAATAATTTCCTAGATTATTAGGTTAATTCAAAAAGACAAATATCAAATAATGTTTAGTTAGCAAGTTATTCCTCACAGTGGATTATGGTGTTTAGACTGTTATTTTTGAATGTCACTTTTGCTTACCATTGAAATAAATCACGCTGAGTGTTAAGATATACACCATATGGTGTCCCACATGCTGTAGAAAGGGAATTAACTTTTAAATTAACTATTCCTAACAGAACTAATAAAGAGGGGTTTATGTGTTCTAATGACACCAGGAGCTATGTTGTCTGGGACAGTTTGCTCCTGCTAGACACACCCCAATACCATCACAAATGCTGGCTTTTTAACTTGATGCTGATAACAATCTGGATGGTCCTTTTCCCCTTCAGCCCAGAGGACACGATGTCCATGATTTCCAAAATCAATTTGAAATGTAGACTCATCAGACCACAGCACACTTTTCCACTTTGCGTCAGTCCATCTCAGATAAGCTCGGGGCCCAGAGCAACTGGCTGCATTTCTGGGTGTTAATATATGGTGTTTGCATTGCATGTTAGAGTTTTAACTAGCATCCCTGTGCTGTTGCAATCCTGGAATTTCCCCATTGTGGGACTAATAAAGGCTTATCTTATCTTTTTTGTAGATGTAGTGATGAACTGTGTTAACTGACAATGGTTTTCCGAAGTGTTCCCAAGCCCATGTGGTAATATCCTTTACAGAATGACGTCTGTTTTTAATGCAGTGTGGCCTGAAAGATCAAAGGTCATGGGCATTCAATGTTGGTTTTCAGCCTTGCTGTTTAAATGTAGAAATTTCTCCAGATTCTCTGAATCTTTTGATATTATGGACTGTAGATGATGAAATCCCTAAATTGCAATTGCATGTTGAGAAACATTGTATATCTTTGCTTGTGAAAAATTGAGCCTTTCAAGGACGCTCCTTTTATTTTTTAATTTTATTTAACCCCTTGCACTCCGGTCAATTTCCCTAAAAACGCCAAAAAATAACGTGCCCAAAGTAAATCGAAAGCTGTTCTTCAACCCTTTGCAGCGTCTTCATGGGGTTGGTCTCATTTAAAAGAAAACACTTTGAATTTTTTGGCAAAATAGTCATAATCTCTCTAAGTGCTCCGGCCACTGAGTTACAGTCATCTAAACATACTGAACTTGAAGAAAATAAATTTGGCCTGGGTGTTTTTTTGGATACAAATGCTTGCAAATAACACACAGCTTCAGATCCGGGCTGGAAAATGCAACAGAAATGTAGAACCAAGTGTTATCCAGCTGAGGTCAAAATTTTGTAACAATACCACAAAAAATGAATATATTACACAGCTTTGCTCTCGGGTAGTTCCCAGGTGTTTTTGAACTGTGCCAAATTGTGCCAAATGGCACAGTTTGGAAAAACGTCTGTAACTTTTGAATGATTCAATATAGAAGCTTCATCTTGAGCTCTAATGAAAGGTGACACTCAGGGCTGTGTGTGTGTGTGTGTGGGGGGGGGGGGTTGTCCCCCCCCCCTCGCTACAGAGGACGGACATCGGCCATCGCTACATGACGGAATAGACTCATGTGGCTATGTGGTGACCGCGGCGCAGTCACCGCGGCTTCCCCCCCCCTTGCTACAGAAAAGTAGCGGGGGGGGGCGTTCACGGTCCGGACGCGTCGAACGACCCGTGTACCACGGCGCACGGACTTCGGACTTCGTGCGCCGCACAGTTGTAATTTACCGATCGGTCAAAAGTCATTTTTTGATTACAATTTTCAGGGATAAAGAATAATTTAGCTTATAACACTTACCTCTTCACAGCAGCATTGTCCTGGCGAACTTCTCTTCCTCATTGTCAGATGAATAATTCCATTATTGCGGTTTTGCGCTTCCATGATTGCGGTTTTGGCGAATGATTTACAACCTTTGTCGTCGGCCTCCGTCGGTCTATGATGACCATGGAAGAGAATCCTAAACGTCTATTCTGCTGGAATAAGTGGAGGTCGCACTTGTGGGTGGTCTCCGTGCTGCTGGGTCTGTAGCAGGTTCTTCCTGCGGGTCCTTTTTTTCATCTGCTGCAGCAGTCAGTCTCTCTTCACCCAGCCCGAACTTCTGTGCTTCAGTTGGTTTGCTGCATTCACAGCGTTGGTAGGCGGGTCCTTCTTGCTAGGTTTTCAGTCATTGGTTCTTCAAGGTTTCAGAAACCCAATTCAAGGCTCTTATTAGTCGAATGAGAGGTCAATCATATCTGATCTGTTCGCGGCTGTGTCTGTAGTGGAAGAACTTTTTTTTTTTTCAGTGTGCGCTTGGACGCAGCACCCTCGTGCGTCCTAGAGCGCACAAGGGCGCACGAGAGCGCCCTCGTGCGCTCTGGGACGCAGTGACGTGCCCGTCCGCAGTACACCGGAGTGCAAGAGGTTAACCTTTATCTATACAGGGGAGGTCCACTGAGAGGCAACTTCCTCTTTTCAAGGACAGCCTGTTCACATTCACATGGTTGCGCATTCATAATTCAATTCAATTCAATTCAACTTTATTTATATAGCGCCATTTCACAACAACAGTCATCTCATAGCACTATCAACTGTAGGGGGGGGGACCCCCACAGTTGCAGAAAGACCCCAGCAATCAGGCGATCCCCTGTGAGCAAGCACTTGGCGATGGTGGAGAGGAAAAACTCCCTTTTAACAGGAAGAAACCTCCAGCAGAACCAGGCTCAGGGAGGGGCAGTCATCTGCTGCGACTGGCTGGGGGGTGAGGGGATAGAGAAGAAGAAAAGAACAGACATGTGGAGAGCAAACAGCAAGATGGGGACTCAATCTATGGGAGAGAACAAACAAATGTTAATGACCAGCAAAAAAAAAACTATTTCAGAGAGAGTGAGGAAAGGTGTGAGGCCCAGTGCATTACTGGAGGTCCCCCGGCTGACTAAACTTATTAGCAGCATAACTAAGGGAGGGTTCAGAAACACATGATCCCTCCCTAATTGTAGACTATATCAAAAAGGTAGGTTTTAGCCCTATTCTTAAAAACAGAGATCGAGTCTGACTCCCGAATCCAGATTGGTAGCTGATTCCACAGGAGAGGAGCTTGATAACTGAAGGCTCTGCCTCCCATTGTACTTTTGGAAATTCTAGGTATTACAAGTAATCCTGCATTTTGGGAGCGTAGTGCTCTTCATACCTTGAAGCTGCCCAGTACAACCACAGACTGACCTGTGGCCGCTGAGCAGCTCCACTGGAGCAGTTGGAGTTAAAGGTGGATTCACACTACAACGTTTGGACCGACTTTTACCGACATTTTGGCAAACATCTGGCTCTGCTGGCAAAAGTTAATGATGGTGTTTGTTGGCAAGCGCTGGCGAAAGTTGTGTTCTTTGAAAGTTTTCAGCAATTTGCCGGCGTTTGGAAATACATGTTGGTGAAAGCTGTGCTCAGTTTGTAAAAGTTCTTAAAACACTGGGCTAAGTTATGCAGCGTTTAACTAAGTTGGCCGAAGTTAAAGCTGTGTTCACACTAGTGTTTGGACTGATATTTACAGGTGTTTTGAAAAATCAGAGAAATTAGTCCAAACATTGGTGAAATTATATTCGCGAGCAGGTTTTTTTAATCAAGCACACACCAATTTTTACAAACTTTTACGAACTTTTGCTTGCATTTGCCAGTGTTGCATTCAGATTTGGCAAACTTTTGCCAGCTTAGGTCAGCTGACATCAGCGTCAGGCGACACTCATAAAGATCAGCATTTGTGGAGGCTTCCTGCCATTCTGGACCTGCTTTTGGAGTGAACACATCTCCCTTGGGCATATGTTTCAGTATTTACTTTCATTTTATACTCCTATGTAGTTACTTCTGCTTACCATTTTCCTCTGTTCATTCATTCATTCATTCCTCTAAAAAATATTACAGTAATGCCTATAGACTCCAATACTAAAAGTGCAGAGGGGAGCATTTTCATGAAAACAAAGATTTAAAAAAAAAAATACATAAACAAAATGTTTAGAAACGTGCTCAATGTAAGTCTTAATGTTCTTCTAAAAATTAGTATATTGATGCAAAAAATATTTTGTAATTTTTGGCAGGTCGACAATAATATAAATATTTACATCCAGCTGCTGGAGAAAGACAAACATGGAAGTCCAGTGAGGATGTCACAGCCAATAGCATCGCTAGCTTGATGTTACATGCCATCGTCTGGGTTTGGGTTGTTGGGTTGCCAGGTAGTGAATTGTTCAGCTAAATACTTGAGTGTCAAGGCAGACATCAGTTTCCCAGTCGTTCTCAAGTATTGCACAAAAAAGGAGCAGGATAAATATGGGTTCTGCTTTTGATGGCTAATGTCTGCTGAAGAGTCTCAAAGGGACGAAAAGTCACGCAGAGGTGACCACTTTTCTTCTGACAGGTAAGCTATCCAGTGCTAGCTACAGTATGATGCTAACTAACCCATCATCTTCTGCTGCTAATCTGGTGGTTAGGGGATGGGGGGGCCAACAGTCTAAAGTCTATGTGACAAACAAAATTTTATTTCTCACATATTCATATTAGGAATGTGCATATTAATGTGCCATTATAACTGTGTTATAATAGCACAGCAGTGCTATAAGACCAGTTAGCGTTGTTTCCCTGTATGTAATCGATCATGTGTTTGTGACACCATAAGTGAGACGGGGGGTCTGTGTAAATGACCTCCCCTCCGTTCTTTGATGTGAGAGTGTGTATAAATAAAGCCTGTTTCGTCACAGTCATCTCTCCTTATTGTGTGAACCCCTTACAACGTCACACTGGTGTCTAAAGTGGGCTCATGGACGAGATGGAAGCCAGAATCAGAGTGGAGATTCAGCAGCTTGAGCGGTTCATCGCTCAGCTGGGGATGGACGACAGAGCTGATACACCGACCCCCGGAGCTGCTCGCCAGGATGAATGGAGTAGCGGACCCGACGGGACCAGCATACCCCGCCTTCTGCCTTTCTCAAGGCAGAGCAGGCTAAGCAGAGCAAAGTGGCCCGCCCTTTTCAGGGCAGGACGGGCCGGTGATTCCACTGCGACCAGGGGCGGTTATCGACCAAGAAGCGACAGTCCCACCAATCCGCCAACGGGCCAAACTTCCCCGCTTTAACAGCAAAACCCTGCTGGACAACTATCTGGTCCAGGTCGAGCTGGCTGCTGCGCTGAACGGCTGGACACCCAAAGAGACTGCCATGCAGGTCGCGCTGGCCCTGGAGGGAAGGGCTGTCTGAACGCTGTCCAACCTCCGGCCCGAGGAACGTCACAGTTGGCCAGCGCTACAAGGACTGCTCTGTTTGGGAGAACAGCCAACGCTGAGCACGCCCAGGAACAGCTGGCCAACTGCCGGCGAGGCAGCTGAGAGAGCCTGGGAGCCTACGCGGCAGACATACGGCTGCTGGTGCGGTGTGGCTACCCGGATTTTGAGCCGGGGGCAGTGGAGAAGCTCGTCCTCCAGCACTTCATCCGGGGGCTCCGCCCGGCCCAGCTCCAGAACCACATCTGGATTCACGCCGCGAGCAGCTGGGAGACGGCTGTGGCAGAAGCAGAGTGGGTGGGACCGCTAATGGATTATGCAGCTGATGCGTTGGCGCCGGGGCAGAGAGCCTTCCAGGCCACAGCTGAGAGCAAGGAGGAGGAAGAATGGCGCCGGACCACAGCGGCGTGGCCAGGGAGAAGACAGCAACAGCGGGGTGAGGAAGGGTGTTTCCGCTGCGGGAAGCCAGGACACATCGCGCAGTACTGCCCGGCACCCACCCCGCGACAAACCGGCCCCTCGCCAACTTTAAACTAGATCGAGGTGGTATGGATGGGGACCTGCCGCCTCCCACAGATATTTTCCCCCATGAACTGTCACCACATTTGGGCCGAATTGGATACTCGCTAGGGATGTACCTACAGTGCAGCCTGGACAACACGCCGATCCGGGCCCTGATCGACACCGGTTCTACCATCTCCCTGGTCCGACCCAGAGTGCTGCCTGGTATGGATGAGGAAAAATCGCAGGGGTGGGAACCCACCGGGTGCTGCATCACCACAGCCATCGGTGAGCGCGCCAGACTGAGAGGGTGGAGAGTTCTTGTGGTGGGGGTGGCCGGCCAGAACACAAACCACTCCTTCTGGCTGGCTGACATCCAAGACCCCTGGATTATTGGACTCGATCTGCTCACAGCATGGGGCACAGCAATTGAAACTGCCAGATCGTCCCTCCTGCTGGGGGATTGGACCATCACGCTCTGCAGTGGGAGCCAGAGGAGGAACCCAGGGGCCTGCGTGATCGAGGGGCCACCAGAATGGGTTGAACCAGGTGGGTCGCTGCCAGAACTGAACACAGCGGCGCCACCAGCACGAGCAGAGGGAGCACAATCACCAATAGAGACAGCAAGGGGGAGGGCGACAGCGGAGCGGGTCAGTGTGTCAGCAGAAACACAGCAGGTGGTTGAGGAATTGTTCCAGCAGAGCTGCAGCAGACTAGAATTGGGACAGAGATGCCAGCTGTGGGAGCTGTTGGACTGCTACATTGACATCTTCGCTGCCAAGGATGAGGAGTGCACCCGAATCAGCTTGGTGCAGCACGGGATCGACACCGGTGAGACCAGGCCGATCCGGCTCCGCCCCTGCCGCCTGCCTTGAAAAAGGCAGACGGTGGGCAGTGGTAGAAAAAAAAATACAGGAAATGCTGGAGGCAGATGTTATTGAGCCCTCCAGCAGCCCCTGGGTGGCGCCGGTGGTTCTGGTTAAGAAGAAGGACTGTTCGTGGGGGTTCTGTGTGGATTACCAGCGCCTGAATGACGTCACCCGCAAGGATTTCTACCCTCTGCGCCGCATCGATGACACACTGGATTACATCACCGGCTCCAGCTGGTTCAGCTCGCTGGACCTCCGCAGCGGCTATTGGCAGGTAGAGCTGTCACCGGAGGCCTGCCAGAAAACAGCCTTCTCCATCGGGCAGGGACTGTGGCAGTTCAAGGTGATGCCATTTGGACTTTGCAACGTCCCGGCCACCTTTGAACATCTGATGGAGCGAGTGTTGGCTCACGTGCCCTGGAGTCGCTGCATTGTTTACCTGGATGACCTGCTTGTTCACACAGCTGACTTTGATGGCACCCTGTCCAACCTCGGGGAAGTATTAGACGCCATCTGACAGGCCGGGCTGTGGCTGCACCCGCGGAAATGCTACTTATTTTGGTGAGAAACCACCTTCCTGGGCCACGTCGTCAGCACAGCAGGGGTTGCCACCGATCCAGAGAAAGTGGCAGCGGTGAAAAACTGGCTGGTGCCGTGGGATGTGGGAGAGCTATGGAGTTTTCTCAGACTGGCCTCCTATTATAGGAGATTTGTGAAGGACTTCGCCACCATCACCAGCCCGCTGCATCAGCTGACACAGAAGCCGCACGTTTGAGTGGAGTGAGAACTGTGCTGCTGCCTTTTCCCGGCTTCGCTTGGCACTCATTGGAGCCCCCATCCTGCAGTATCCCGACGCGAACTGCCCTTTCATCGTGGACATGGACGCCAGCAACCAGGGCATCGGGGCGGTGTTATCCCAGGAGGGAGAACATGGAGAGCAGGCAGTTGCTTTTTTCAGCCGCACTCTCAGCAGAGCCAAAAGGAATTATTGTGTTACTCACCAAGAGCTGTTGGCTGTCATCCAGGGGCTTCGTCATTTTTGCCCGTATGTGTACAGTGGGAGGTTCTAGCTCAGGACGGATCATGCTTCCCTGACCTGGCTACTGAACTTTAAAGAGCCAGATGGACAGTTGGCGAGATGGCTGGAGGCACTGCAGGATTATGATTTTCAGATTGTGCATCGGGCAGGCCGCCTCCATGCCAACGCTGATGCGCTGTCTCGGCATCCCAGTGCTGTGGAGGACTGTCAACACTGCCAGCGGGCAGAGGACCGAGACCAAGCCGTCCCATGGGCTGCTGCTCTCTGGACCGCTGTGAGCAGGAATAACACAGTGGCACACAGCTCCTCCTTGCGTAATCAGTCAGCTCTCCCCAGCGATGACGTCACAGAGGCCCTTGCCGAGCAGCAGCTGCAGAGCGAGCAGGACAGAGATCCGGTCATCTCCTGGGTTCAGCAGGGGCTGGATGTGGGCTAGCGGCCCACCTGGGAGGCCGGGTCCTCACTGTTTCCTGAGACCAAGGCCCTACATTCCCAGTGGGCCAATCTCCACTGTCACGAGGGTGTTGTGTATCGGCAGTGGCAGGCTCCAGCTGGGCAGCGTCACGTCTGGCAGCTGTTGGTTCCCCAGCAGCTCTGCCCCAATGTGCTCCAGTTGGTCCATGAGGTGGTGGGGGCGGGCCACTTTGGGGTGATGAAGACTCTGCAGCGTCTTCGGGCCCGGTTCTACTGGCCCGGATGTCGCCATGACGTAGAGCTCCATGTCCACTGCTGTGACACCTGCACGACTCAGAAAGGGCCGACTCAACAATCCCACGCCCCCTTACAGCAGTACCGGGTGGGAGCACCAATGGAGCATGTAGGAGTGGATATTCTGGGCCCTTTCCCGACCACGGACCCGAACCACTACGTGCTGGTCGCAATGGATTACTTCACCACATGGCCAGAGGCGTATGCTGTCCCTGATCAGAGCACCGCCACCACAGCATCAAAGCTGGTGGACGAGATGTTTTGTCTGTTTGGCGCACCGGAGGAGCTGCACAGCGATCAGTGACGGAACTTTGAAGCAGAGGTCTTTGGGGAGGTTTGCAGGCAGCTGGGCATTCGGAAGACCCAGACCACCCCGCTGCACCCTCAGAGCGATGGCCTGGTCGAACGTTTCAATCGGACCCTTACCACCCAGCTCGCTGTCCTAGTGGACCAGCGACAGCGAGACTGGGACCTGCATCTGCCCTTTGTTCTGTGGGCGTACCAGACGGCAGCACAGGAGTCCACCCAGTGCACTCCTGCAGCGCTGATGTTTCGACACGAGCTGCACACACCGTTGGATTTGGTGTTCTGCCCCCCCCCCCCCCGAGCTGAAGGTGGAGGGTTGGATTGTTTGTTTTGCTTGAAAGAACGTCTCCACACGGTACACGGACTGGCTCGGGAGGCCTTGGCGGCGGCAGGGAGTCAACAGAAGTGGGCATATGACTCCCGCTGCCAGGGGAGGGACTTTGCACCAGGGGATTGAGTCTGGGTTTTCTGCCCGGATTGCAAAAGGGGACTGTTGCCAAAATTGGCGAGCCATTGGTCAGGACCGTGCGTGGTCCTACAGAGACTGTCAGATGTAGTGTACAGGGTGATCTTCGATCCAAGATGGCGCCCACAGTGGCCGCCATGGTGCTTCGCTGCCCTTTAATTTGTTTGTTTCTGTTCGTCAGTTGTGTGTCTGCCTGCTCTTATACCCGAGAAGAGCTTCTAAATATCAGGTCTTTCACTCCCACGGACCTTCTCCCGGTTTTTTTGGCTCCTGCCGCCGATCTGGTCCACTTTCTAGCCCAAAAAGTGAGACGGCGGAAGAGAGGAAGACGAGCGGGAGCTCTCAAACGGCTTCGGAAGAGGGGCACGCGCACAGCCTTGCCTGGAATATTTCTGACCAATACCAACTCTCTCTCTAACAAGGTGGACGAACTGAGACTGCTGATGCGATTTAAGGACCTCGCTAATTTGTCCGCACACACACACACACACACACACACACACACACACACACACACACACACACATATATATGCTTGCTTGCTTGCGGTTGTTCATCGAGTCCGATGATGACGTCCACTTCTATCGGTGAGTCCTTTGATGGCTGTGTAGTCCTATCCTGGACCCACATGTCCTGTTGCAGGTAGGGCATGTAAAAGTTGTGGTAGTGGCAGCAGGGGCTGCAGGTGCATTCCTCCTCAGTCTTCTCTCCTGTCTTCTGGCTGTTCTGTCCTCGTCCATCATACGGGTCCCCACAAGGCACTGCTGTCGCCAGGTGTTCCGGTCAGCAGCAACCTCCTCCAGAGCCTCAGGTCTGATCCTGCACTTCTTTAAGGCCATCTTTAGCTGGTCCTTGTAGCGCTTCTTCTGCCCTCCAGCAGAGCGTCGACCATGGTGTAGCTGGCCATATAACACCCTGCGAGGCAGCCGGTTTGGGGGCATCCTCACCACATGTCCCAGCCAGCGTAGCTGTTGCTGGGTGATCGTTGCCTCAATACTCCTACAACTGGTCTTAAAGAGTATCTCAGAATGAGGCACATGGTCACGCCAGGTGATTCCCAGGATGCGCTGAAGGCAGTGTATATGGAACTGCTCTAGATCCCTAATGTGGCGGCTGTAAGTCACCCAGGATTCACAGCTGTAGAGGAGAGTAGTGACACAGACTGCCTGGTAAACAGAGATCTTCGTTTGGAGATGGAGGTTCTTGTTCTGGAAGACCCGACGCTGGAGTCTCCCATAAGAAGCTGATGCCTGCCTGATCCTGTTCTGGACCTCACTGTCAATGGTGTTGTCTACAGAGAGGATGCTCCCCAGGTACTTGAAAGATGGAACAACAGACAGCTGTTCACCAGCAACAGTGAAGGTAGGTGGAGTAGATGGGATATTGGTGCTCCATTGGCAGACGACCTCTGTTTTGATGGTGTTCACTGTCAGTCCCATCCTGCTGTATGCTCTCACTGCAGCAGTAAGAACAGACTGGAGATCTTGTGGGCTATGAGATACCAGAGCACAGTCATCTGCATACTGTAGCTCAATGACTCACCCTTTGCAGTTTGGTGGTTGCCTGGAGCCTCCTTATATTAAAAAGGTTGCCATCTAGACGGAAGTCCACTGTTACACCACTGCTGTCCTTAATCTCCTTGTGGAGAAGCTGGGTGACACAGAGCAGGAAGATGTTAAAAAGTACTGGTGCTAATACACACCCCTGCCTAACCCCTGTACAAACGGGGAAGGAAGGAGATTCCTGTCCTCCTATAGTCACCCGAGTAGTCATACCATCATGAAATTGGCGGAGGATATTGACAAACTTGCTGGGGCAGCCAAACTTAAGAAGAACTTCCCATAGGAGTTCTCTATGGACAGTGTCGGAAGCTTTGGAGAGATCAACAAAGGCCATGAACAGTTCCTGGTGTTGCTCCCGACATTTCTCCTGCAGCTGCCGAGCTGTGAAAATCATGTCCACACCGTGTGTGTGTGTGTGTGTGTGTGTGTCACACACACACACACACACACACACACACACACACATACTATATATATATATAATTCCCCCTTCTCCCCCTCTCCCATGTCTGAAGTGAGTTTCGCGCTAAAAACATCTGCTTCCACCGGCATTTTAGTCAACATTTGCCTATGGAGCTTAACTTAGGCCGACTTAGGGGAACTCTGCATAACTTAGCCTAGCACTCAGGAACTTTTACAAACTGAGCACAACTTTCACCAACGTTTATTTCCAAACAATGGCAAATTTTCAGCATGCTGAAAATTTTCAAGGAATACAACTTTTGCCAGCGTTTGCCAACAAACACCAACTATCATTAACTTTTATTAACTTTTGCCAGCAGAGCCAGACGTTTTCCAAAACGTCAGTAAAAGTTGGTCCAAACATTGTAGTGTGAATTCACCCAAAAAAGCAGGTCCAGAATGGCAGGAAGCCTCCACAAACGCTGATCTTTATATGAGCGTCGCCTGACACTGGTGTCAGCTGACCTGTGCTGAGTATTTGTTCGCTTAAGTTAACCAAAGTTAGCAACAGCTACACATACACTAGCCTAAGTTGGCAAAAAGTTTGCCAATGCTGAATGCAACAGTGGCAAATGCTAGCAAAAGTTTGTAAAAGTTTGTGTGCGCTGGATTAAAAAAAAAAACCTGCTCATGAACTTAATTTCACCAATGTTTGGACTAATTTCTCTGATTTTTAAGCTGGTGTGAACCCAGCTTAAGGGCACCACAGTGGGGTTAAGGAGGGTGGGGCAAACACTGCTATGTTATCTGTCCCACCCAGATCTGATCCTGCCTGTCCAGGGATTGAACCGGTGACCCACCAGTCAACCGTTTTTTGTTTTTTTTTTTGATCAAGGTCTTTTTATTTGGCTTTTTCAATAGCAAAACAAAATATGAACAAAAAGAAAACATAAAAACATTAACACCCCCCCCCCCAAAAAAAACCCCAAAAACAAAACTGCCAGATAGACAAAAACAATGCATTTATCCAGGCATCTGAATATAAAATGGACAAATAGATGTATAACAAATCTGAATAAATAATTTAAAAATAATAATAACATTTACATTATCATGTTGTTGGCTTCAGCATCTTCAACAAAGGTTAAAAAGAGTTCCCAAATGACATACAATTTCTCAGTGGATCCCTTGACAGTATATCTTATTTTTTTCCAGTTTAAGAAGGTACAGAACTTCTCTGATCCAGTGACCCTATGTTGGTGGCTTAGGATCTTTCCATTTAAGTGATATCAGTCTCCTAGCCAGGAGAGTGCAGAAATCAGCAAACCGATTTCTTGCTTTTGAAGGGGAGTGTCTGTCTGATTCACCCCGAATAGGGCCAAAAATGGTGACAGAGTTATTGTCCTTTTGCAGATCTTAGAGAAAGTTTCAAAGATAGTACTCCAATAAGTATGTAACTTTGGACATGTCCAAAACATATGTACAGCGGAGAAAATAAGTATTGAACACGTCAACTTTTTTCTCATTAAACATATTTCTGATGGAGCCATTGACCTGAGATTTTCACCAGATATCAGTAACAATCCAAGTAATCCATACATACAAAGAAATCAAGGCAACTATGTTCACAAAACAAGTTATATTTAATAAAGTGAATCACAGAGGGAAAAAGTATTGAAGATGCTTCATGAAATTCATTTAATATTTAGTAGAAAAGCCTTTGTTGGTAATAACAGCTTTCAGATGCCTCCTGTATGGAGAAACTAGGTGCCAGCATTGCTCAGGAGTAATTTTAGCCCATTCTTCCACACAAACTGTTGTGGGTGTCTTCTATGAACTCTGATCTTCAGCTTGTTCCATAGATTTTCAATTGGATTCAGGTCCAAGACAGGATAAACCACAGTTAATTTATGTTTTAATGGGGAAGTGGGGCAATCACTTGTTTGCACAGGGCCATGTAGGTTTGGATTTTTTTTCCCTTAATAATAAACACCTTCATTTAAAAACTGCATTCTGTGCTTACTTGTGTTATCTTTGTCTAATATTTAAATTTGTTTGATGATCTGAAACATTTAAGTGTGACAAACATACAAATAAAAAAGAGAAATCAGGAAGGGGGCAAAGACTTTTTCACACCACTGTATGCCTTTTTGCACCTCTTTTTTCATGTGTTCAATACTTATTCTCTGTCTCATTCCACTTTATTAAATATAACTTGTTTTGTGAACACAGTTGCCTTGATTTCTTTGTATGTATGGATTACTTGGGTTGTTACTGATATCTGGTGAAAATCTCAGGTCAGTGGCTCCATCAGAAATATGTGTAATGAGAAAAATGTTGACCTGTTCTATACTTATTTTCCCCGCTGATTTGAGTGGCTGGATCCTGTCTGCAATGATCAAAAATGGGATCCACACTCGGTTTTGTCTTAGAGAGCCTAGCCTTGGACCAGTGTAATCAATGTACTATTTTGACCTGAATGATAGCATGTTTGAGACAAATTGATGAAGATGAAATTCCCTGCAGTACCTTATGCCAAATTTCCTCTGAGATTTGTTCGTTTAGATCTATCTCCCATTTGTTTTTAAGGGGCTCTAATGATGCCAAGTTATAGGTGTAAATTAAATTGTAAATTGTGCTAACAGACTTTTTTTTATTGGTTTACAATTAAAAATAGAGTCCCCATTGTGAGACTAATAAAGGCTTATCTTATCTTATCTTGTCTTAGTAAAGAGGAAGGGCATGATGGAAAACAATCTAGATTTGAGGTGACAAGGCTGCGAAGCTGCAAATACTGATAAAAGTGAGATTTGGGAATATTGTATTTCTCTACTAATTGTTCAGAAGATGCAAAATTACCATCAATAAAGAGATCTGATAATAAGAGCATCCCTGTTCTAGACCATTTGTCAAAGGCCCCATCCATCACTGATGGGGCAAACATATGATTTTTTTTAAACTGGGGCGGCCAGGGACAGGCCGCTGAAAGAGAAAGATCTTCTAAATTGTTTCCAGATCTTAACAGTGCAGTACAACTGGATTGGAAGAGAAACTGGAGATAGGCTGTGCATATGGTAACTTTGAACATCATAAAGCTTGTAAGGAAGTGGATCTAACTGATGCTGCCTCTAAGCCTGTCCACTTGAAGCCTTTGATGTCACCGCCCATCCAGTATAATAATGCCCTAATACTGACCACCCAGTAGTAATATAGAAAGTTTGGGAGTGCCATCCCACCCAGTGAGCAGGGTCTCTGTAGTATACTTCTTTTATTTCGGGGTGTATTTTTGTTCCAGATAAAACTTAATATCCGATTATTTAATTTGGAGAAAAAGGACTTTGTTTAAAAAAAAAACTGTCAGGCACTGAAAAATGTTTAAAAATTTAGGCAGAACATTCATCTTAATCATGTTTATTCTTCCACCTAGAAACAGGGGTAACAGGCTCCATCGTTCCAAATCCTGCTTCAAATTAGCTAATGAAGGCTGATAGCTGTGGAAAGAGCTTTATGGTTTGATGTCACCCATATGCCTAGATATTTTAGGGTTTTTTTTTGCAGACCTTAAATGGAAATAAGTTTAAGGTCATCTCATCAGCCCCAGGGCTGATAGGCATCAGCTCACTTTTCTGGATATTAACCCTATAGCCTATATAGCACCCTACAGGGTGCTGCCAAATGAATAGATGCGAGCAAGGGAGCGAGAGAATGATTGAACAAGAGAGTAAGCGAGAGTGAGGGAGTGATGAGTGGAGATGGTGATGGTGGGGCGGTTTTGTGTGGTGCTTTGCATGTCGGGTGGCATGTTGGAACGCCTGCGGTGGTCCGCTGATCAGTTGCTTGGGTGAGCGTTGGGGTGGTGATCTGCTTCTGTGGCCGCGGCCGCCCTGGGGTGGGTCGGTGGGCGTGTGGTTGCTGGCCTGCGCCAGTGGTCTCCCCGACCGCTGGTGCGCATTCATGCTCACTGTGGGGAGACTTGAATAACGAAACCGAATTGTCTTTCATTTCAGTTTATTCAAGAAATCATTCCACTGTCTGCTCTTATTCTTAAGCAGCGAACAAAGAGCGTGAACACACCAAAGTTCTCTCATTTAAACCTTCTCACATCAAACCATTTCCCTCGCGGGGGAAATCACACATCTATATCAAAGTCTCTTTATTCACATTCATTAGCCTTTTATTTACATAACTCCCCCTTCTCTCTTCCCGAGCCTCAGTGGTCAGGAAGTCTTCTGTCCCCTGTCCTCCGCAGGGGGTCCAGGCTCTGTGGCTCCG
Organism: Pholidichthys leucotaenia; assembly: GCA_020510985.1. Taxonomy (NCBI): domain Eukaryota; kingdom Metazoa; phylum Chordata; class Actinopteri; order Cichliformes; family Pholidichthyidae; genus Pholidichthys; species Pholidichthys leucotaenia. Next base: position 221,544,346 of record CM035847.1, on the reverse strand, counting down.
CACCGCAGGGGGCTGGCTCTCCTTCATCGTGGTTAAATCACATATGCAGTGTCCAACATATACATGTCTCACAACACAGCCATATAACCCCCCCCCAAACGATGAAGAACAGACTAATTCCCAAAATTTAATAGCACCTTACTCACTACTGAATAATCAACATCAACATTCAGTCTGTGCGCCGCTTGGGCTTCAGCCGTCTGCCGAATCTGCTGTGCGTTGGCCCCGCCTTGCCTGCGGTGCTGTTCTGCTTCGGGTCTGTTGACTGAGGAAGAGAGTGGTTAATTGCCCTCTGCGGGGGCCTGCCTCGTCGAGGCGCCACCGCGACCGGTACAGACACGTCCTTCATGACAAAAGCAGGTTTTAGTCTGTCAATACTGACTGTCTCTTTTCTGTCCCCAAAATCTAGCACAAATTGCTTATCACCTGCCTCCAGCACTCGAAATGGCCCTTCGTAAGGTGGTTTGAGCGTTGCTTTAAGGGCTTCGCGCCTGACAAAAACGAAATCGGCATTTTTCAAAGCCTTGGGGACGAAAACTCGTGGAAAAGCGTGATGAACCGGACCCGGGAGCGTGTCTGCCCCCGTGCCAACTAACGGTCCCAGAGCAGAGAGAGGTGGGGGCTCTGGGTGCTCTGGTAAAAACTCGCCCGGCAGCCTCAGAGTTTGTGCGAATACCAGCTCCGCTGGGGAGGCGTCTAAGTCCTCTTTAGGCGCAGAACGCAACCCTAATAAAACCCATGGGAGTTTATTTACCCAATCTGCATCCGTGAGCGACGCTCTGAGTGCTGCCTTCAAAGACCTATGAAAACGCTCGCATAAACCATTAGCCTGAGGGTGGTAAGCCGTAGTGCGGTGAATTTTGGCTCCTAAGCCGTTGGCCATCGCTGACCACAGCTCAGAGATGAATTGCGGTCCTCTATCGGACGTAATGTCCGACGGAACCCCGAAGCGCGCCACCCAAGCCGTTAAAAAAAACGCGAGCCACCTCCGCGGCCGTGGTCGTCGCAAGTGGGACCACTTCCGGCCAACGTGTGGTGCGGTCCACCATTGTCAAAAGATACGTGAACCCCTGTGATGCCGGTAGGGGGCCCACAAGGTCGACGTGCACATGGTCGAACCTTCTGGCCGGAATGCGGAACGGTTCTAACGGGGCTCTTGTGTGCCTGTGAATTTTGGCCCGTTGACAGGAAATGCAGGTTTTTGCCCATTCCTTCACGTGCTTGCGCAGGCACGGCCAAACAAACTTTTCCGCCACTAGTTTCACCGACGCGCGCACCCCCGGGTGCGCCAGTGAGTGGACCGAGTCAAAAACACGGCGGCGCCACGTGGCCGGAACCACCGGACGCGGGCGCCCCGTCGACATGTCGCAGATCAGGGGGGGCATACCGGTTTGTAAACACTTGCTCTCCAGCCTCAACCCTGTTGGTCCAGACTGGAGCGCGCGCACGTCTGCGTCCGCCCCCTGGTCCGCTGCCATGGCTGCGTAATCTATACCCACGTGCACCGGGGCTGCGCGCGCTACCGTGCCGCTCTCCTGCGGCGCGGTCACGGTGGCCCGTTCTGCCTCTGCGCGTGTCGGGGTCGTGAACGCGCGTGAGAGACAATCCGCTACTACATTGAATTTGCCCGCGACGTGCCTAATGTCAGTGGTAAATTCCGAGATTGCGGCCAGCTGCCTCTGCTGCCTGCCGGACCACGGATCTGAAATTTTGGCCATGGCGTATGTGAGCGGCTTGTGGTCCACATAAGCGGTGAAGCACCGTCCTTCCAGCCAGAACTGGAAATGACGAATAGCCAAATGCAGCGCCAACAGTTCTCTGTCAAACGCGCTGTATTTTCGCTCAGCCGCGCTTAAAGATTTGCTAAAGAAAGCCAAAGGCTGCCAAACTCCGGCTACCTGTTGCTCAATAACGGCCCCTATGGCTAAATCTGAAGCGTCTGTCGTCAGCGCGATACGTGCTGCAGGGTCTGGGTGGGCCAGGAGCGCAGCGTCAGCCAAGGCTTTTTTAACCTCTGTGAACGCGCGCTCCCGCTCCGGGGACCATTCGACCGCCTGGGTCGGCTTTTGTTTTTTGAGCGCGGCATATAACGGTTGCATGATTTGAGCTGCGTGGGGCAGGAACCGGTTATAAAAATTCACCATCCCCAAGAATTCCTGTAGTGATTTGACCGTTTGTGGACGGGGAAAATCCGCTACCGCGCGTACTTTCTCTGGTAACGGAACCGCTCCCTCCGGGGAGACGCGGTGACCCAAAAAATCAATCCGCTCAACGCCGAACTGGCACTTGGCTGGGTTAACTATTAAGCCGTGCTCTCCCAGCCTCCTAAAAACTGCTGTGAGGTGCGTTTCGTGTTCGTCCTCTGAAGTACTCGCGACCAAAATGTCGTCGAGGTACACAAACACGAAAGGGAGATCGCGTAACACGGCATCCATCATCCGCTGAAATGTTTGCGCCGCCCCTTTGAGACCAAACGGCATGCGTAAAAATTCGAAAAGTCCGAACGGGGTTATTACCGCTGTTTTAGGAATGTCCTCCGGTTGGACCGGGACTTGGTGATAGCCGCGAACTAGATCAATCTTTGAAAAAATGCGCGCCCCCGCCAGGTGCACCGAAAAATCCTGAATGTGCGGGATGGGATAACGATCGTGTGCCGTAGCGTTGTTTAGCCTGCGGTAATCCCCGCACGGTCTCCAGGAGCCATCGGCTTTCGGTACCATGTGCAGCGGCGAAGCCCACGGGCTCTTCGACCTACGAACGATGCCCAGCCTCTCCAGGCTGGCGAACTCCTCGCGCGCAATGGCGAGCTTAACTGCATCCAAGCGCCGAGCTTTTGCAAACACGGGAGGACCAGAAGTGGGGATGAAGTGTTTCACCCCGTGCTTCGCGACCGTCGCTGAAAAAGTGGGCACAGTGAGCGCTGGAAATTGGGTGAGGAGTGTGTGAAACTTACCACCTGCTGTAGCGACGTGGGTCTGTACTGGTGGCGGGGACACTCGAGCTGAACAGGGGAGAGAGTAAAAAGAGAGTGCATTTACCAGCCGTCTATTAGCAAGATCAACTAACAGATTGTGTGAACACAAAAAATCCGCGCCCAACATGTTGAAACTCACCGCCGCTACTACAAAAGTCCATTCATATGTGCGGCCATGTAAGCATAAAGGCAAGGTCCTTCTCCCGTAGGTGTTGATGTTCGAGCCATTTGCCGCTGTAGCTCCGTCACCGTGGGGTCCAGCTACCCGGTCCGCGTATGTTGGGGTGATGAAGCTCACTTGTGCTCCGGTGTCAATGAGGAACACTCGTCCGGAGCGCGCATCCGTGATGTAGAGCAGCTTGTTGCGTTCTCCGAGGGTCGAAGCTGCTAGCGACCCCCGGTCTTGCCGTTTCCCGAACTCCTGAAGATGCAGGGCGGCACACACCTGCGTGCCTTCTCTGCGAACCTCCGATGGTAAAAGCAGAGATCTTCTCCTCCGCTGTGTCGTGCCCGCGCCTCTGTCGCCGGGCTATTGGCTCCCCCTCGTCGCGGCCGTGTTGCCGCCATCGTCGGCCCGTCTGGTTCTGCCGCCTCTGGCTCCCCGCTGTCTCGGGTCGCTGCTGTGGTTGCTTGCCCGCCGCAGGCGTCCAGGATCCCGTCTGCCTCCTGGGCCAGCTCCCGGAACTCCTCCAGGGTGTGACACTTTTTGCCGGCCAGCGTGCTTCTCGCATGCGCCGGGAGGTTGGAGAGGAAGATGAACTGAAAAATGAAATCATCGTTGTCCAACCCTCTCAGCTGTATCATCTCCTCCATCAGGGCGCTCGGCCTGTGTCCACCTTGGTCTAGCAAAGACAGGATCCTCCTCGCCCTCACTTCAGCCGAGGGGGTGAAAAACTTGATGAGGGTGGATTTCAGCTTGCTGTACCTGTCGGTCGCGGGTGGCTGCTCCACCAAGCTTTGCACGCACCGAGCTGTGCTGTTGTCCAGTTTAGCGATGACATGGTGGAACTTAGTGTCATCCACCGTTACTCCTGCGAGCGCGAACTGCGACTCTGCTTGCAGAAACCACGACCGTGGGTTATCCTGCCAGAAATCAGGCAGCTTAACGGCCACTGCGCTCGCCAGCTCTGAGCGCTGTGAGTCCGGGACCCTGAGAATTTCTTCGTTCATTCTCAACGTCGTCAGTCACCAATGTGGGGAGACTTGAATAACGAAACCGAATTGTCTTTCATTTCAGTTTATTCAAGAAATCATTCCACTGTCTGCTCTTATTCTTAAGCAGCGAACAAAGAGCGTGAACACACCAAAGTTCTCTCATTTAAACCTTCTCACATCAAACCATTTCCCTCGCGGGGGAAATCACACATCTATATCAAAGTCTCTTTATTCACATTCATTAGCCTTTTATTTACATAACTCCCCCTTCTCTCTTCCCGAGCCTCAGTGGTCAGGAAGTCTTCTGTCCCCTGTCCTCCGCAGGGGGTCCAGGCTCTGTGGCTCCGCACCGCAGGGGGCTGGCTCTCCTTCATCGTGGTTAAATCACATATGCAGTGTCCAACATATACATGTCTCACAACACAGCCATACTCACTGCATTTGTATTGTGGTCACCCTAAGTAATAAGGGTGAATGAATGTGGGTGAGTGTGTGGGGGAGAGCATGAGTGGATGTGAGTAGGTCGGAGCGCGAGTGAGAGTGTGTGTATGGGTGAACATGAGTGAGTGTGGGTGACTCTGAGGGCGAGTGGGAGGGGGAGCGAGATTGAGCAGCTACAGGAGTGGGATGGAGTGGGTGGGTCTGGGAGTGCGAGTGCGGAATTGTGTAGGGGAGAGGGTGAGCGAGAGTGAGTGAATGCGTGTGGGTGCGTATGAGAGCATGAGGGTGTGAATGAGTGGGAATGGGTGTGTGTGCTGGTCGGGAGGTGCTGGATTGAGGGGGTAGTGCCTCTTGGCTGTGTGGGCTCCCCTGGATGGGGTGGGGTGGAGGGCCGCCTTCTTTGGGCGTGGGGGTCCCTGGGGTGTGCGACAGTGGCACTGGGGTGGTGGCCATAGTTGCCAGGTCCGCTTATTATAATCGACTTTGGGCTTGTTTTTTCTAAAGTCACTTGCAAATCTTGTCAATCGCCGGTTGCGGGTTTTCGGGCTTGTTTTTTTAACATGTAGTTGCTTATTTGGGCTTGCTTTGCTGTCTTTGTGACAGCTCTCTCAGCTTGGTTGCGCAAGATTATAAGCTGTGTCTCCATACCAAGATGTTCAAAATCTGTTAATTTTTGGGGAAATTATTGAGGTAAAAGTGGCCAGCCAGGGGCTTCACTTCTGGCGGCCAATGACCCAACTCCACTCGGCTCTTTACTTGCTAATGGGGCGTGAGATATCCAGGTTTTTTTTATATACAGATCAGTGCATATACGACCTTAAATTGAAAAAAATATTCTCCATTGAAATGAATGGCAAGAGCAAAATTTTCTTTTGATCCCCATTAAATTTTGCCACGAGTTACACATATGATGTTTGCCAATTTAAAAGATAATTTTCCATGTAATTAAAGTTATCGGCTGTCGTGTAATATTTAATTTTTGTATAAAGGACTAGCGGACAACTCCCATCATCCCACATTATTAAACTGTTATCGTGTTTAGTGCTGTTACTTATGCACAATGCACATGTCTTTTCTTTTGATCAGAGTTTAAAAATTTAATTTATTCAAAGTTTTTATGTTGACAGTGTTTACTATAAATTTGCTGTTGCTTATGCAGAATGCATATGTATTTTCCTTTAATTAGAGTTTATAAAATTCTGTTATTGAATGCTGACTGTGTTTACACTCAATTCACTGCAAACAAAAATAAATCTATATATCGATAGATGTTATCATGCAGCCTCTCTTTTATGCAATGTGGTAGGTTGCCTGTTGGGTTTTTTTGGGCTTGTTTCCATAGAGCTGGTCGCTTGTTTCTCTCATGAAACCTGGCAACACTGGTGGGGGCAGGCCCGCTGTGGGGGTGCCTGAGGGGGGGTCGCGCTGGGGTTGTGGGCTGGTTTCCGGCCTGGGGGGTGGGGGCACTGGCCTCCTGGCGCCTGGGCCGGGGACCTGGCATTGGTTCCGCTGGGGAGGCGGGAGGTTGGCCGGTCCGGGGGTGTGGGCCGGCTGCGCCGGCTGCCTGGCAGCCCAATCTCCCTCAGCAGTCCCTCCTGGGCTGAATGCCTGGCTCTCCTGGGGCTTGTTGGCCTCGGACATTTGTGCTCTGTGGGGGTTGGTAGCGTTGTCCTGCTTGCTCGGGGTCTCCGGGGAGGGAGTTGCTGTGACCGGCTGCCCTCTTTGTATGCTTTCTGACAAACCACTCACATGCACACACTTATTTTGCACACGCTGTCATAGACACACACACACACACACACACACACACACACACACACACACACACACACACACACACACACACACACACACACACACACGTCTCTCCTTTAACAGGTGCAGATACCAGACTCATGTTGAGACCTCTTTGGTGGAAGAAGCAGTCTGTTTTGTTTTAGTTGTTGGTTTGTTTGGCTTCTTTGTCTGTTCCTCTCCCTTTTCTTTCCCCCTCCCCACACCTCCTTTCCCCATTCTCCTCTTGTCGGGTCGTTCATGGGTAAAATAATTTAAATAAAGTATAAAAAGTTATTACAAGAGGAGTTTACAACAATATACAGTACACAGATATGTGCTGTATAAAGCTCCTTTTGGCAAAGTAAATCTGTTTGACCGTTATGTGTTGCAGGCCACAGGGGCCAATTCCATCCTTGTCAAGGGGAGTGCTAAAAACATGCAAGTTAGGTTAATTGGCATCAAACGGGATTCTAAATTGTCCTTAGGTGTAGCTGTGAGCGTGAATGGTTGTCTGTCTCTCTGTGTTGGCCCTGCGATGGACTGGCGATCTGTCCAGGGTGTACCCTGCCTCTCGCCCAAAGATGCTGGGATAGGCACCAGCCCCCCTGCGACCCGAAAAGGATTAAGTGGAAGAAGATGAATGAATGAATGAATCTGTTTGACACAATAAGGGTAGCAGATTTCTGGTCTGCTCACCTAGCTACCTGACAGGACAAGGGGAAAAAACCCTATAGCCAGATATTCTGCCAAAATCTCTTAATAAAGCCAATAATTTAGGCAGACTCAAGGAGGGTTGTGATATATATACCAGCATATCATCTGCATAGAGCGATACCTTATGCATTACGCCAGCGCGCTGTATTCCTTTAATATCATTATGTTGGTTAAGGGCTAGGGCAAGGTGTTCCATCGCTAATGCAAACAGCAGCAGGGACAGAGGGCACAGTAGACCACAGTAGAGTTCAAAATAGGAAGACAGATTGTTATTTGTGCAAACAGCAGCTAATGGTGATGTGTATAGAAGTCTAACCCACGTTATGTACTTGTGGCCGTGGCCAAACCCAAACCTCTCCAGCGTGCCAAAAGGTAGCCCCACTCCACCCGATCAAAGGCCTTTTCAGCATCAAGTGAAATAACTACTTCCGACAGGCTGGGTGGAGAGGGGCTATAGATGTCAACGATGGCCCTCACGAGCCATCAATAACATGCCGATTGCCAGCCGATGAGTTTGCATGTTTTATTAACAAGAGAACAAATGACAAAATAAAGCGCCACGGGGGGCAAAACACACTATAACTATGACTAAGATTATGGATGAAGGAAAACAGACTCTGAAGGAAATACACTTACTGTGGGAAGAACGTCACAAGAATCTTAGACCAAGGATAGACGAATAATTGACGAGGTCGCAGCCCAGAGTAACCTGAGCTGCTCCCTTAAATAGGGCTAACAGATTAATCAGCTGAGGAGAGCGTCATCAGCTGATTGAATTCCAGCCGTCCCTGCGGAGCTTGGCTCTGACAGCCGGAAGCCCCGCCGAGACGCTGTCACAATAAAAGCCCAGAGGCCATATGGTACACCTGAGAAGAGAACGGGGAAATACCGAACAACCCAAGCACAGACAGAGTCAGCGCTCGGACCATGACAGTAGCCCCCGTTCACGAGGAGAATTCCAGACGCCATGTAACATCGAAGCCCCCCCCCCCCAACCCAGAAGGTCAACAGGACCGCCCCAGGGAGGGAGGAGGGGGAAAGGCAAGGAGGGCAAGAACCGAACCTCATAATCGAGAGAAAAAAAAAACAGGCAAGACAACAAAAGAGATTCTCTTAAACAGTAACAAAAACATCTCTCAAACAGAAGTACAGGCACCATACACTGTACCCTAAAAATACCAGGAAAAACCGGGAACCAAGAAAAAAAAAACATGCTAAAGAGCGGTGACATACAAACAGTTCCAATAAGAATAAATAAACTGTAGCGGTTTGATTAATAAAACCTGCTTAAAACCACAGCATCGCTGCTTATATTTTTGCATGCCGCCTCACTGGTGACCCCTCGAACACGCACACGTTTTGTGCGAAAGCAACCTTCCGAGCTGGACAGCCACACAGCTGCGTTGGTGGCCCCTTGAAGACGCACACGTTTTGTGCAACGCAGCCTTCTGTTTTGGATGGCCACGCTGGCGAACCGACGCTGAAAAAAACGAGCGGCCAGCGAACGCAACACCCGGGCATGAATGCTCCGTCGCCTGAGGTCTGCACAACCACGCTGGACCGGCCGCTCTCACTGAGAGCGCACGCACCTCGTCCTCTCTCCACGACGGCAACCTCCAGGGCCGACGGGGAGCGCAGCGCGTGGAACTGAACGCACCATGGCCGCACGAGCGACAACGATCGTCTCCTCCCTCTCACCGCTCCAACGCAGCTGCACGAGCCCGGGGCACAAAGATCGTCTATTCCCTCCCGCCGCTCCAACGCCTCTGCACGGGCCTGAGGGACTAAAGATCGTCTATTTCCTCTCAACGCTCCAACGCACCATGGCCAAATCTACAGCAACAGCTCAACCTGGATTTTATTGGCGCCGTCTGCGCTGATCTCCGCCAAGTTTCTGCACCCTGACTCACCACTCCAGCGGCCCACCCACGCACTGAACCCCCGCGCACGCATCGGGGAGTTACAAGGACGGCGCATCACGCATGGGACAAGTAATGGCTCCACAGACTGCCTTCCTCCTTCGCCGCTGCCTTTCAGGGCTGCTCGCTCACCTGAGGCACGCATGCAGCATACTGGAAGGATTTGTTAACAGTCTCAGCCACGCCACAGACCGCCATCGTCCTCCGCCGCTGCCCCACAGAACCTTCAGGGTTGCTCGTTCACCTGAAGCAAGCACGCAGCTCGCCACTGGATTTTTTTAATGGTCTTAGCCACGGCACAACGGGATTTCAGCCGTCAGCTGTTCCCGGGAGCTTTGGGGTTGCTTCAGCACCCAAAACCAACAGTCCCCCTGCTTTGTTTACTTTCTCTCTTACAGCCGCTCCTGCTTTTCTTCATGGCCACAAGAGGAGTCAGAGACTATTTTTTCTTCTTGTGGACCGCTGCACGTTCAACGGGACCAGCCCTTCGACATTGCGGACCCACAAGCAATTTTTGCGCGGCTCAGGACGATTTCACAGCTCCTGCCGACACTTACTACCCCTCCCCTCCCTCCCCCTCCGCCTGCAGCGAGCTTCTCCCACAGCTCGCTCACACAGATGGATCATCGAGGTCGCGGCCCCCTACCGTTTCCCACTTGGGGGGGAGCGTGTGTGGCGGTTCGTTTTAACCCCACAACAGACTAAGGACACTCAGCCCTCTTTTCTCTGTTTTCCTGCTACACTACTGAGATGCAATGTGCCATTCATGTATTTGTGATGCAAACATGCATGTATTGTGATGTAATGCGCCATTCGGTATAGTGTGCATATGGCTTGTCCTTACTGTGCTTTTTCTGAGCATCTTACATATGTAGATGTGCTTTGGTGTATTAATGTCTACAGGTAGACGAGTTTCTTCTGTCTCACCTATGTGATGTTAATCGTTGCCTTTCAGGCATGGTATTCACATCGCGGAGCAGCAAACACTTTTGGTGCGACTACCCCCCCCCCCCCCCCCTCCTGCACAGAGCTTTTCCCTGCTCGCTGCCCAGACTGCAACATCGAGGTCACGGTCCCCTACCGTTTCCCTCTTGGGGGGGAGCAGTGTAGCGGTTTGATTAAACCCCCCACAACACACAAACAGAACACAGAGACAGTCAGCTCGCACTCCTGGGGTTTGTTCCGCTGCACGCTGAGTTTACAGCCTTGAAGTTAAAGTGTTCATGCATTTTGCCCTTACTGTGACCTAGAGACTCAGATCAATATGTAGATGTGCTGGTTAGCCTCTTTGTCTGACACTTGGAGCGAGGTCTAGCTAATCTGCCCATTGTGATGTATGTCTTACAAATGCAAATACCTCCTGCCTGTTCTGTTGTCCCTTTGATCATTCTAAACTGTGGGGTACGTCTCTTTGATGTATTGTTATGATCAAGTATTTAAGGTGCAACTCTGTAACGCAATCTCTCTCTCTCAATCTGACTTCAACCCTGCTGCAGGACACAGATTTTGTGTCCCCTCTTCACTGAGAGCCTGAGGAATTCGGCTTCAGCCTGCTCATGCTATGGCTGGAGCCGAGTTCCCGTGACGGCGGTATGATTAATAAAACCTGCTTAAAACCACAGCATCGCTGCTTATATTTTTGCATGCCGCCTCAAAACGGGCACATTACCAAATACAGAGTACCCAGAAATACAGGGGAGAGAAAAAAAAGACACGCACAGAGCGGCAATATACACAGTTCAAAAACAGTCCAGATAACAAAACACAAGAGCATCGCTAATATTTCAGAAGAGCAGGCAGAGAAAAAAACACAGGGATGACAGCAGGCAGAGCACAATAGCACAAACATAAATAGTTTGGGTGGTCTTCCTGCGTCCAGCGTCCAGAGCACTGGCAGGGAAAAAAGGATTAGTTTGGGTGGCCTACCCCAGTTCCAGGCCTGGAGAAACAGCACCTCTGGCGGCTGGACCAGATCGCCAAACAAAAAGTCCAGTTTGTAGGGTGGCTGACCCAGAACGCCAAACGGGCAAAGCAATCTCCCAGTCGGCCGACCCGCGTCATCCAGCCACCAGGACTGCAGGGGGAGAACTCCGAGATGGCCTCCCTATAGAGAGGGATAGTGAGGGAGGGCCAAGCCGATAACGGTGAATCCCAGCTGCCCCCGATGGAAGGGAAAAAGGAACGGGGAAAGGATGAGGGACCAGTCCGGTGTCGATTGGCGGAGGATCTGCAGCTCCATCTCCGAACCCCACACGGACTGGCGCTGTGCTTTCATTGGATCCCGGGCGGGACCGTGCTGCACCCACGACAGACCCCGACTGGGCCGGAGCCATACCCACAGCGGACCCCGATTGGGTCAATGTAGCACCCACGACGGACCCCGACTGGGCCGATGTTGCACCCACAACAGGCCCCGACTGGGCTGAAACAATACACACGACGGGCCTCGACTGGGCTGGCGCAACACCAGGGATGACCTCCAGACAAGAACCCAGAACCTCCAAGGCGACGATCAGAATGGACTCATCACCGGTGACCCTGGGAGAAGGCTTAGAAGAGAGAAGAAAACCAGGATCAGGATCACTGGCAGTGGCAGAGCCCAGCGAGACAAGCTCGGACAGCGCCCGACTCGTCTCCCCGAGAGACAGGCAAAAATGTTCCAGGATAGAGGAAAGGAAGACAAAATAGAGCACTTGCCTGATCTCGGGCTCCATTGCAGCCCAGGACTCCGCCGATCCAGGTTCAGTGCGCTGAAGGTCCAGTTCTGGCTCCCACTCGACTGCGGCGGGCTCCGCAGCCGGCATGATGGCGTCCACAGTCCGGGGATTCCCTGACGCTGACGTCCATGCCAAGGGCCCACACGGCGTGGTGGCAGGGGATCCGTGACCTGCCAGGTCGGACTGTCCCTCCATGAAGACCCGGGGATGCTTGTTCGTCGGCGCAGGCTCCAATTTGCAGTCCGCCTCCTCCTCTGCCTGTGTCGTGGCTGAGGGGCTGGAACCAGGCTCTCCAGGCCCGCAGGCTCCCTCCTCGTCCAACGGCGTAGTCCTGGCACCGAGAAACGCTCAGGGGAAGGAGACACAAAGGTAGCAGGTTCATAATTAATCACCGCAGCAGGTGGAGAGAGCTCGGGGGACTGTGAACCCCAAACTCCACCCCCAGGGATCAAACAAGGCAATTCACCCAGTGAAGGAAAAGAATGAAGAGACACTTGCCTGATCCGCTGAGGGCCGATGGAACCTGCTGTAGTGGGCTTGGTTCTTCCCTTTCCCCGATGGATGGTGATGGGGGGCCCCCCGGGAAGACGAAGAGGAGCCGCTCGCACTGGATCAGGCACGGAGGCAGCCGGAGACGGACTCGTGGAGCTCACAGCAGCTGGGAGGAGCGTTGAGGAGGAGGGAGAAACAGCCGAGGTGATCCGGGAATGAGGAGCTGACGGAACAGCAAGGTCAGATGACCTGGAGGCGGTGGCTGCTGTGTTTTCCTCCTGTCGTGAGGCAGGAGCAAAAGCTGGCTGGGAGGCAGAGTTCCTTCGGCAACCTGGAACTGGATCTGGACGGGGTTCTCGCTGAGGCTTACCACGGGCATTGTGACAATGTTTACTGGCAGAGGGCGAGGTGAAGGTGAGGTCAGGGAAACACCGCACCTGGGCTGGACAGGTGACAGGAGCTGAATCCCGAGGTGAGGAACGGGGATGCCTCACCATTGGCCTCCTGCCGGAGCCTCCCTCCAGTCCGTGGATCTCCTCCCTCATCGGAACGGCCGTATTCAGGGAAGGAGGTGAGGGTTCCTTGGCCGCCCTCTCAGCCGCCCTCTCTATCTGCCCTCATTGCGCCACAATCCACACCACTCTCTCCTTTCCTTCTGGAAAGGAGGTTAGATGATATTTCAGTAAAGTCCTCTGGGCGAGATCCAGGTGCTCATATGCCGCGTAGGTGGGCATAAGGAGACGAGCTTCGGCCAGGTAGCCATCTATCTCCCAAACCCACTCGGGGAAATACCAACGCTCGAAGGCAGACATACTATAAAAATACTAGCACCCAGAGAAGGGAAAAAAACTCAAGCCCAACAATGCAAACTCTCGGTGAACGGTGTCTCGTTGTGGCTGCGACCTACTGTCAACGATGGCCCTCACGAGCCATCAATAAGACGCCGATTGCCAGCCAATGAGTTTGCATGTTTTATTAACAAGAGAACAAATGACAAAATAAAGAGCCACGGGGGGCAAAACACATTATAACTATGACTAAGATTATGGACGAAGGAAAACAGACTCTGAAGGAAATACACTTACTGTGGGAAGAACGTCACAAGAATCTTAGACCAAGGATAGACGAATAATTGATGAGGTCGCAGCCCGGAGTAACCCGAGCTACTCCCTTAAATAGGGCTAATAGGTTAATCAGCTGAGGAGAGCGTCATCAGCTGATTGAATTCCAGCCGTCCCTGCGGAGCTTGGCTCTGACAGCCAGAAGCCCTGCTGAGACGCTGTCACAATAAAAGCCGAACAACTGAACAACCCGAGTGCGGACAGAGTCAGCGCTCGGACCATGACAATAGAGGATATTAAGGTGGCATCTGATATTAGAAACGGAGTAACGATTCTTAATAAAACCTGTTTGATCAGGTGAAATAATTGAAGGGAGAATTTTCTTCAAGCGACGTGCCAGCACTTTGGGGAGAATTTTTGTATTGGTGTTTAAAAGGGAGATTGGATGGAAAGAGCTGCATTCAAGTGTTTTTTTTCCCTTTTTTGATGGGTACTTGGGGGCAAGGTTGTGGTTGAGAGTGACTCTTCAAAAACTGACAATAGTAAAAGGGAAAGTTGATCCAAAATTAAAAAAAATAAAATAAAATTGTTGGATAGCCATCTGGCCCTGGAGATTTGCCACTTGGCATGGACTTGATTGCTGAGATTCTTTCCTGTGTCAAAAAGTCCCTCTCCAACTCCTCAGCCATATCTGAGTCTATGGTTGGAATTTGCAAGTGTCCCAAAAAATTCTCAATTTCAGTTGAATCTGCCTGAAATTCTGATGTGTACAATGATTGAAAAAAAAAATTGAAAACAGGAGTTAATTTTAAGATTATCTGTAATTTTAATACCTTGCTCATTATTAATTGTAGAGATGGTCTGATTGGCAGTTCTTTGTTGCAGCTAATGGGGAAGTATTCGTCCAATTTTTTCACCATGTTTATAGCAACCATGCCGGAATTATGAGAGAAGATATTCAGCTTGCTGAGCTGACAAAATGTCAAATTCTGATTGTAAATGCATGCGCCTTTTCATTATTTCTGCGGATGGTTGGAGACTATAAGATCTATCCAGCTCCAGTATTTCATCAGCCAGTTCCTTAATGCATAGTGTATTTATTCTCTTTTTATTAGCACAATAAGCGATAACTGTCCATCCATCCATCTTCTTCCACTTAATCCTTTTCGGGTCGGGTAGCGGGAAGGGGGGGGGGGCTGGAGACTATCCCAGCATCTTTGGGTGAGAGGCAGGGTACACCCTGGACAGATCGCCAGTCTACTGTAGGGTCAACACAGAGAGACAGACAACCATTCACTCTCACAGTCATACCTAAGGATAATTAACCCCAGTTTGATGCCAATTGACCTAACTTGCATGTTTTTGGCATGTGGGAGGAAACTGGAGAAATCCCGGAGTAAACCCACACAGACAAGGGGAGAACATGCAAACTCCACACAGATCACTGTTGGTCAGGGGCTAGGATCAAACCCGGGATCCCCCGGCCAAGGGTGAGTTGCTTTGCTGCCGCAGTGCTAATCACTCCGCCACCATGCTGCCCAAGAGAGATAACTTGACTATGCAAATATGTTTTCAAAGACTCCCAAATAATTAAGGGGGGCATTCCTGAGGTATGATTAATTTCTAAAAATAATTTAATTTTGGATGTGTAATAGAAATATTTTGATAGTTAGGATATTATACTTTTACACAATGAGCTTGCTTTAAACGTCAGTTGAAGCAGATTTTTGCAGCTTACATACTCACATCATAGGATATGATTGCAAACATGCACCCACTGTTGCTACACAATGAAGTATCTGCTTCTGTTCACATATAGAGAATGTTTTTGGGACATGGGGTTGTGCAGGAAGTGAAGAAATACAGACGAGGACAGCAACACGATGCGGCGCCGACTGAAAAAGTGAAAACATCTGCTGTGTGAAGATAACGTTGAAAGCTGGTTGAAACCAGTTTGGACTGAGACTAAGCTTTGTAGGAAGCTGCTGGAAATGCCCAGTGGTCAGAAGAGTATATGAACTGTTGAAATTCTTTGTTCAAGGTGTTTTTCTGCCAGGTTGCGCTGAGGATGATCCAAGATGGCGCCCACAGTTGTCGCCATGGTGCTTCACTGCACTTTTTTTTGTTTGTTTTTGTTCGTCAATTGTGTGTCTGCCTGCTCTTACACCCGTGAAGAGCTGCTAAATATCAGGACTTTCATTCCCACGGACCTACTCCCAGTTTTTTTGGCTCCTGCCGCCGATCTGGTTCACTTTTTAGCCCAAAAAGTGAGACGGTGAAAGAGAGGAAGACGAGCAGGCGCCCTGGTGCGGCTTCACAGGAGAGGCAAGCGCACGGCTTTGCCTGGGATCTTTCTGTCCAATGTCAACTCACTTTATAACAAGGTAGATGAACTGAGACTGCTGATGCGATTTAAGGACCTCTCCACCTTGTGTGCCCTCTGCTTCACTGAGACCTGGCTCAAGGAAAAGACACCGGACAGTGCGCTCCTCCTCGAGGGATTTCAGCTGTTTCGTGCAGACCGAGACACGGGGCTCTCTGGCAAGACCACAGGCGGAGGAGTCTGCTTCTACATCAACAGCAGCTGGTGCTCCGATGTAACTGTGATCTCCCAACACTGTTCTCCTGTTCTGGAATATTTATCCATCAACTGCAAGCCATTTTATTCCCCGCGTGAGTTTGCTTCATTCATTCTGGCCGCTGTCTACATCCCGCCCGACGCGGACGTGTGCGAGGCTCAGCACGCGCTCGCGGATCACATTCAGCAAGCAGAGCGGACTTTCCCGGACTCTCTGGTTATTGTGGTTGGCGACTTTAACCAGAGCAACCTGAGCCACCAACTCCCCCAGTACAAACAGTTTATTAAATGCCCCACCAGAGGAGAGAACACGCTGGATCACTGTTACACTACAGTTAAGGACGCATATCGCGCTGTTCCCCGCGCTGCGCTCGGACTATCTGATCATGTGATGGTCCACCTGATCCCCACATACAGACAGAGACTGAAGCTCACAAAACCTGTTGTGAGCACTACAAGGAAATGGACCAGTGAAGCTGTGGAGGAGCTGCGCACGTGCTTGGAAATAACTGACTGGGACATGTTTAAAGGAGCCACGCACGATCTGGATGAGTACACGGACACTGTGACCTCATATATCCACTTTTGAGAGGAGTGCATTCTTCCATCGCGCACCAGGGTGAGTTACTCCAACGACAAGCCCTGGTTCACAGCTAAGCTCAGACAGATCAGGAAGGAGAAGGAAGCAGCGTTGAAAAGTGGAGACAGGGACTGCTACAAGGAGGCCAAATACCGGTTTAGCAGAGAGCTGAGGAGAGCTAAATCTGTGTATTCTGAGAGACTCCAGCAGCAGTTCACTGCTAACGACTCTGCTTCTGTGTGGAGAGGACTGAGGCAAATCACCAACTATTGGCCTCAGGCTTCTAAGGGACAGGATGACAAAGCCCTTTGTCAAAGACTGTCCCAACACTATGCCCGTTTTGACACCTCGTCAGCTGTGTCCAACTCCCCCCCTCCCCCCAGCGTCACTGCCTCCATGGCCCCCACTTCATCAAAGGCGGCCCCCCCTCCTCCCCCCCTGCCCTTGCCATCAGTGAGCAGGACATGCACAGACAGTTCTCCAGACTGAACCCACGCAAGGCCCCCGGTCCGGACGGCGTGTCTCCCTCCACCCTGTGACACTGCGCAGAGGAGCTGACTCCTGTCTTCACAGACATTTTTAACACCTCCCTGAAGTCATGCCATGTGCCGGCCTGCCTCAAAACCTCTACCATCGTCTCTGTCCCCAAGAAGCCACGGATCACTGGACTTAACGACTACAGACCTGTAGCTCTCACCTCTGTAGTCATGAAGTCCTTTGAGCGCCTGGTCCTGCCCCACCTCAAGACCATCACCACTCCCCTCCTGGACCCGCTGCAGTTCGCCTACTGAGCCAACAGGTCTGTGGACGACGCAGTCAACCTGGTCCTCCACTCCATCCTGCAGCACCTGGACTCCCTGGGAACCTACGTCAGGATCCTGTTTGTGGACTTCAGCTCTGCATTCAATACCATCCGCCCCGCTCTGCTCCAGGACAAGCTGTCCCTGCTCAACGTGCCTGACTCCCTCTGCAGGTGGCTCACCGACTTCCTGACAGACCAGAGGCAGCATGTGCAGCTGGGAAAGACTGTCTCGGACTCTGTAAGCATCAGCACCGGATCACCCCAGGGCTGTGTACTTTCCCCCTTGCTCTTCTCCCTGTACACCAGCTCCTGCACCTCCAGCCACCAGTCTGTCAAGCTGATCAAGTTTGCGGACGACACCACCCTCATCGGGCTCATCTCCAACGGCGACGAGTCTGTCTACAGGAGAGAGGTGGCCCGGCTAGCGTCCTGGTGCAGCCACAACAACCTGCAACTGAACGCTCTGAAGACAGTGGAGATGATCGTGGACTTCAGAAAAGTCACAGCCCCTCTGCCCCCCCTTACCCTCACAGACTCCATCACCACTGCGGATTCCTTCCGCTTCCTGGGCACCACCATCACCCGGGACCTCAAGTGGGAGCCGACCATCAGCTCCCTCATCAAAAAGGCCCAGCAGAGGATGTTCTTCCTGCGGCAGCTGAGAAAGCTCAAGCTGCCCACCAAGATGTTGGTGCAGTTCTACACGGCCGTCATCGAGTCCATCCTCACCACCTCCATCACCGTGTGGTACGCAGGAGCCACCTCCAGGGACAGACTAAGACTGCAGCGCATTGTGCGCGCTGCTGAGAAGGTGATTGGCTGCAAGCTCCCATCCCTCCAGGACCTGTACATCTCCAAGACCAGGAGGCGTGCAGGTCGGATCATAGCCGACCTTTCACACCCTGGACACGCACTGTTTGCCCCCCTCCCCTCAGGCAGAAGACTTCGGTCCATTCAGACTAAAACCTCCCGCTACATGAACAGCTTCTTCCCCTCTGCCATCAGACTGCTGAACACTAAGTGACTTATTAGACTCTCGTGCACTATGTACAGCAGCTCAACCGGACTCATGACAACTATCACTTGTTTTCTTTTTGCACTACCGACTGCATTATGTGGAACTCCACAATATCTGCTGCTTGTTAATATATTTAAAAATTGCATAGATTAGTATTACTTATTCTTATTCTACCTTTTATTGCATGCATAGTTTTTTACCTTTAGTGTTACTCCATGTTTAATGCTGCAGCACTGCACCGAGACAAAATCCTAGTTTGTGTACTACATGAACAATGGCAATAAATCTCATTCTGATTCTGATTCTGAGAAAGACTGACAGCTGTGTTGACTCTCTGCATGCTTCAATAAAAGATAAGCTGAGGAATAGCTCGTCTCTTGTGATCTTTAATCTTTTGTAATAATTCTTTGCTGAATGTCCAATTTGAACACTTTACAGCAGATGATATAAATTTGGTAAAAGACTCCTCTGAAAGAAGATGTTTGAGTCTCCAAGGACAGTAGTCAGATTGAGTGTTAGGAATATGCATTTTCATAATCAAAGAGCCATGGTCTGAAATAACTGTAGCTTCATAATTGCACTTAGTTACACAGGAAAGTAACTTTTTTTTTCTACCCCTTGTCCTGTCAGGCAGCTAGGCAAACAGAACAGGGATCTGTCACCCTTATTGTGCCAAAACAGATTTACTTTGCCAAGAGGAGCTTATACAGTACTTAACTGTGTATTGTATATTGTTGTAAACTCCTCCTGTAATAATTTTTAATACTTTATTTTAATTGTTTTACCCATGGAAGACGCAACAGGATGGGGAAGAGGGAAAGGAAGTGTGTGAAGGGGGAAAAGAAAAGGGATGGGAACGGACAAAAACAAAAAACAAAAACAAACAAACAAACAAACAAACAAATCAGCAACTAAAACAAACAAAAGACAAACTGCTTCTTCCACCAAAGATGTCTCAACACGAATCTGGTTTCCGCACCTGTTAAAGGAGAGACACTTGTGCGTGTATGTCTGTGTGCATATATATGAGAACGTGCACAAAATAAGTGTGTGCATGTGAGTGGTTTGTCAGGAAACATATGAGCGGAGGGCCAGTCGCAGCAGCTTTCCCCCCGGGAACCCCGAGCAGGCAAGGCAGCGCCACCATCCCCCAGCCTCGAGGTCAGCAAGCTCCAGGAAAGCCAGGCATCCGCCCCTGGAGGGACGATCAAGGGAGGCCAGGCTGCTCGGCGGCCGGTGCGGTGAGCCCACACCCCCGGACCCGCCTTCCGGTGGTGAAGTTACTTTCCTTCGGGCAGGAAAGTAACTTCTTATCAAGGAAAAAATTATCTATGCAGGAATAGTTCTTATGAACTGACGAGAAAAAAGAATATGCCCTGAAAGCAGGGTTACGAAACTGCCAGACATTAGCTACAACATACAACTTCAAAAACAGCTGTACAGCTTGTGCAGATTTAGAAAGGGAGGTCTTAAGGTGCGTTCAGGTTAGGCATTGGTTTGCTTGCTACTGGATAACCATGAAAACTAGTACTACCTGTCTCATGGGTTGGGCCGTCGGCGACTCAACCAGCAACCCCTCCCTTCCGAGGGCGTAGAGGGTGAAACTGGGCATCCATCTGGTCAGTCACTGCAACAGATACTGGAGTCAGTTTGTTTTGACCAGTCCTTGCTACTGATAATACCTCTATCTGCCAAGAATGTGCCGCTAGTCCAGCAAAAACTAGCGGTACTCAAATACTTTGCAAGCAGTTTCATGAAATGGTCAGTCAGAAAGCAACTCATACTGGCTCGGACATCGCCTGGGTTGGCAGAGTCAGGAGTTCCTGGCAGCGGAGGGCGGGGGATGGAGCTGTGTGGAGGAATCTGATCAGACCTAAATGAAACAGTCATTGTCACCCCCGACAGACTGCTATGATGATGATGATGATGATGAAGGTGCGTTCACACCAAATGCGAAAGGGCAAATTTTTCGGGTGATGCGATTACATTATAACTCAATGTAAATGCACAAATAAACATGAATTCAGTGTCTAAGTGAGATGCAGACAGGCAAAGTTCCCTTTATAACTTCTACAGCAGTGTTCAGCCTACTGTGGAAATCCTTTAGGTTTACATTATCCGATGGAGAGCTCACCTGAAAAAGTTGTCCTTGTCTCCAAAACTTTATAAGATGATGAGTGTTTCCGTTGCTAGCTTGCTAGCCTCGTCAGCAGCAAGTCCGTGGCAGGAAATCGTGGGTAAATAACTTTGAAATCCCGATTCAGCTGAAGAGCTCCTGGTCCTCCTGTTTCCAGGTGAGTGAGTCTCATTTTCAAACTAGTTTATTCTGCAATGGTGATGCTGTGGTGACCCAGCACGCTGCGGACGGACATTATCTCACACCCATCAGGGCTGGAGGAAGGGGAGGACAATTGACATACGGACAGGGAGCCCCTGGGGGGCAATCAGACTGGACTGTTATGTACCCCCCCCCCCCCCACCGAGGATGGAGAGGATATCCGGGCGCCAGCTGATGTCATGCTAATGATATGTATTGACTGTCCTATTCCCTCCACATTGGTGACCCTAGACGTGGCATGGAGCGTCTCGACTATGCCATTTTCTCCACATTGGTGACCTAACGGGAAATGGACTATCTCTCCCGTTGCCGTGCTGTGGATTCCCTCTTCATTCACACCGGAGCACGCTCGCTGGAGCGGGCAGCGCTGGGAATGAGACGCACCCTGATCGGCGACACAAGCAAACCGAAGGAAACAGCCTGAACGGGGAAAAACGGCACTGTCTGCAGTGGTTTCACTCAAGCTCCCCGACCCTGACTCACCTCCAGACAGCAGAGTTTCAGCACACAGATGCCCTGTGCATACACCGCAGGATTATGAGGACAGCAAAACTGGAAACTACGTGGCCGCAGTGCGCGCCACCCACTAGGGACAAACCAGCTCCATTGACTTATACATCGTCTTCCGTTGCTGCACATCCTGGGGTCCTACATCCTTTAGGGCTGCCCTTGCACCTAAAGCAGCTGTGCAGCCCGCACACAGGACTTTGTATGGGTTTCTCAGCCGCGACGCACAACGAGAATTTAGCCAATTGCTTTCCCCGATGCCTTTAGGGTTGTTCCCGCACCTAAAGCAAAACTGCCAAGTCCCTGACACAGCTTCAGTTGTTTCACAGAAGCTCTGCATCCTTGGAGAATTTGACCGTTCATCTTCCCCACATCCTCGCAGGACTGGGCCCGCATGAGGAGTCAGAGACTAAATTTTTTTACATAGCCGCTGCGGATCACCGTCAGGTTTGCCGGGAAAGTCCCTCACCCATGGCTGATCCGCACGCAATTTTGCATGGCCCAGACACTTTTGACGTCCCAGGCCGGCACTCCATAGATTCCCACCCACCTCCCCCTCGTCCTCCACATTGTTATGCCCGCACCTTTGCCCCAGAGACCTGCCGATCGCCAGCTTCGTTCCTTCAGCGCAACGCGTACCAGCCCCGTCCACAGCCATTCAACGTGTTGCAACTCGGAGCGGAGCAGACTGTGTTTTTCACCCCTCCCCTGTTCCCACCACGGACTGACATGCCCACTGACACTCCTCTACAGCAGGACAGTTCTACCGGGGTGGCAACCCCCGCTGCAGCTTCCACAGGCACCGACTGGAGCCCAAACGACCGGGGGTCACAGCCCCTTCTGAGTGTTCGGGGGGGATGACCCAGCACGCTGCGGATGGACATCATCTCACACCCATCAGGGCTGGAGGAAGGGGAGGACAATTGACACACGGACAGAGAGCACCGGGGGGCAATCAGACTGGACTGTTATATATGCACCCCCTGAGGACGGACAGGACATCCGGGCGCCAGATGATGTCATGCTAATGATATGTATTGACTGATGTGTATTAGATGACAATCACTATGCTAATGTGCCATGCATTCTCTCTGTCTGTATAAGGTGTATAAACGAGCTTGTGACACATGCCTCAGCAGCGCAGTAGCTCACACGAGCTACGAAGTGTGTTTCAGTATGTTGGAGGAATAAAACCTTGTACCCTTCCAGCTCGTTGCCTCTTGCCTGTCCTATTCCCTCCACAATACTTTTATTCCGGTGATGGCAGAATTTCAAAGCTAGCAGCTAGCTAGCTAGCTAGCCTCGGACACGAACGCGCGAATGCGCATTTTCACGTATACTTGCCTCTTTCCATTCACTTTGTATGGATCCGTGCCGCCCGTTTGCATTTGGTGTGAATGCACCTTTAGAGGAGGAGCTGCGGTCCAAGATGGGAGAGTGTGCAATTTATATCTCACCTAAGATAAGGTGGTGTGTTGTCATGTTTGGTAAGCGGAAAAAATAATTTAGAGAAGAATGTGGGATTGTCCCAGTTTGGTGCATAGATATTAACCAGGATTACCGGTAGCGCATAAAGTTGCCCCACTACTATAACATATCATCCCTCCGGATCCGAGTCTACATCTGTCATTGGCTATGTTTACATGGACACAAGTAACCGGATTAAAAGCCTGATTGGAATAAAAATGCTTCACGTACACACGGCAATCTGAATATTCTAACCCGATCACGCTCATTCGGATCAAAATTTCATTCCGATTGAGAGGGGTGGGTTATGCCGATTGTTAATCAGAATGGTGCACATGAAAACACTTATTCCGAACGTAGGGCAGAAAATATGTTTACTGCGCATGTCTGTACACCAGCCACACGTCAATGTGACGTATTTCCGCCTTAGCAGCAGCTAGCAGAAAATATAGCTGGAGTAAAACAAAACTGGTCTGCATCGTCCTGCTGTCTCCCTCTGTTCGTCATATGCAAAAGTATGTACTTTTACCTTCATTACGGAGAACAGCAGAAGCAAAAGTACAGTCTGAATAACACAATACAGGTCCATTTCGACACGAAGCGGGGCTTGCTAACACCGGAAGTTGCTTCTTTTTCTACCATTTTCTGAATGTCAAAATGATTTATTCCATTCAAACGTGTGACACATGGAAACGCACGTCCTCATCAGATCAGCTTTTTCAGGATCCATGTAAACAGTAAAATTCTGATCTGAATTGTAATCAGATTGAAGAAATTTTGCCCATGTAACTGTGGCCATTGTGAAAGGTCTATTTTTCCCAATTAATATGGCCATCCCTCTGACTTTGGAGTTGGATTTAGAGTGATACAACTGCCCCGCCCATCCCCTTTTAATGCAAAAGATGTCTGCGGTGTGCAAATGGGTTTCCTGAAGGAAAGCAATATCAGTTTTTAACCGTTTTAAATGTGTAAGCACCTTCTTACGCTTTATTGGATGGTTGATTGACGTAATGTTCCAGCTGACAAAATTGACAGAGCACTCGTCCAATCGTCCTGCAGCGGTATCAGTCATACTGGATCAGAGAAGTTATACAACTGAGATTGCTGCTTGGGAGAAATTAAAAAAAAAAAAGGTAGAGATCAGTATCAGTAACTAAAAAAGTCTGGCATTTCCCTTCCCACCCACCCTTTCCAACACCTACAAGAGCAAGGTGAACATAAAGCTACCCAAACAAGCCCACGCCAGAGCTCACAATGAAGCTTAATTTAGCGCTTGAAAGTCTGTTATAAAATCTGCTATAGAGTAAAATAATGACCATATTAAAAATAAATAAATGAAATACAATTTTAAAAAAGAAATAATATAAATTAAACTATTAATAGTGCGTTAGTTAAAATAATAAATACAAAAAGAAGGAAATTAACAGACCTAGGCCAAACTATTTACATCTTCTCGTCCCTTATTTTCTTTTTCTTGGCTAGGTGTAGTTGACTGGAATTATAATTTATATCAGTCAGTGAACAAAACAAACATTGCTTGGTAAAATTGTCCTTAAATTGAAACAAAACTTGACATTTAAAGCCCCAAAATAAGGTAGCACAAGGCTGGTAACATTAGCCATAACGGTGACTATATATACCGTATCTATAAACAAATGTCATCAGATTAACACCAAAGAACAAGATTATAGTCCAGACATTTATGGAGGATTCACAACACCATCCATTACTAGTGGAAACTAAACATTTTTTTAACTTTTGTTTTTTTACCTGATGGAGAGAATATCAAATTGAGGTCATGTTCTGTCATATAAAAGTCTCCTTGACATTTAATTCTCTGACTCTGAGATGATGTGCTTCTTAATGTAGGTCATGGCTTTACTAACATTGGTGAATTCCTTCTCTTCTCCGTTGTGCATGATACGCAAGCGGGCTGGAAACAGTATTCCAAAGTGGACACCCATGTGGTTACAGAACAGTTTCCTGACTTCCGTGAATGAGGCCCTGGCATTGGCGACGGCTGGAGTATAATCCGGGAAAATAGCAACTGGCTCCCCGTTATATCAGAGTGGGGCTTGGGAACGTGTTCTGCTCAGCACCTCGATGCAGTCTTGATAATAGTGGAGCTTAGCCACAGTAGGTTGCAGTCTCCCACCTGATTTCTGCGGGGCCAGACTTCTGTGCGACAGTCCACGAGCACGTCTTTATCCAACTGTAGCACCTCTCTTAGCGGCTTTGACACCGAAGTTGTGGAGCTCGCTTTGGTTGTTTCAGCCATCCCCAGTATTCTGATGTTGCATCTTCGCATTCTCCCATCCATGTCTTCACATTTGACTCTGAGCCCCACCACCTCTGCTTTCAATTCAGTTATCGTATTTTGGAGGGCTGTCACCTCAACCATGTAGACAGGCCGGTTACAACCACCTGGATAGTAGCCTTCACTTGGTCCATGTCAGAATGAATCGCCGCCATGTTGTTTGTTCTTTCTGCCTTGACTGCATGTATCTCGTTCCTGAGAGAATTAAAATCCTCGGTGAGTGCATTTTTCATTTCTGATTTTATCACAGCTGAAATTTCAGTCTTCAATGAGAGGAGAATTTCACTCTTTAGGGAGTCAACATCCATTTCTGGTTTATCTGGTGGTGAAGAAGCTGTCTCAGTCAGTGGAACTCCAGCACAAGGAGGCGTTAGGCCTGGTGTTGGATGACTCTGTATATTTGCACTTGCGTAAATTTGCCACCATTTATCCACACTTAAACCTTCACACGGCTTAAAAAATAGGTTCAGAGCAGAATTCCAGCATTTGCAATGCAATGCGCTTATGAGAGTAAAAAAAGAGCTCCAGTAGGAGCTCAAACCAAACACGTCTTACTCCATTGTCAGCTCAGCAGCGCCCCCACCAGTCAACTTTTATACCCAATCGGTATTTATACTTTTATGCCCTACACTCGCCTGTTTCCAATTAACCTGTTTGACTGTGTTCCAAAAAGGTGTTTTTTGAGCATTCCTCAACTTTTCCAGTCTTTTCTTGCCCTTCTCCCAGATTTTTTGGAACATATTGCAGGTATCAAATTCAAAATGAATTAATATTTAAAATAAAAAGTTTATCAGTTTGAACATTAAATACTTCGTCTTTGTAGTGTATTCAATTGAATATAGGTTGAAAGGGATTTGGAAATCACTGTATTCTGGTTTTATTTATGTTTTACACAATGTCCCACCTTTATTGGAATTGGGGTTTGTACTGTGACATATGCGGGGTTCCAGAAAGAAGAGGAACAGATGGTTGTGACGAACAGGCTTTATTCACACGCCCAACCCCTGCACCCCTGAGCACAGACAAGAGGGGAGGTCATTCTCCCAGACCTCCGTTTCAATCATGGTTACACAACACATGATACATCTTGCCCTAATCCTGCCTATAAACACAGCAGTATAATAACTCAGTAATAACACACACAGTAACGTTTTCAGCTGGCAAAGCATGCTGGGAAATCCCTGCCCCCCTTAACATGGCCCCGACTTTACATTGCCCCCCCCCCCCCCAGACTGGTTTCTGTCCCCAGAAAAATCAAAGTCAAACCCAGAAGTCCAATGCGATCAGTCCAGGTGTTGGGGGCGGCTTCGATGCCGACTACCAGCACATCCAACAGCTTCAGTAGGACTACGCACAGTCCCTCCCCTGGCAGCGGGAGTCATGACTCCCACCACTGCCAGGACCTCCCAGGCGACCGCTGGCCCGCGTCCAAGTGTTCAGCCCCTGCCGAGCCCGGGAAAAGCCCGGATCTGTGCTGCTCGCTCCGCTGCTGCTGCGCGCCGAGGGCCTCTGTGACGTCACCGCCGGGGGAAGCATCTGCGGGAGGCGGCCTTTCCCCATCCATGCCGCCTCGCTCTAATTTAATGTCGGTGAGGGGCCAGTTTCTCGTGGGGTGGGCGCGGGGCAGTACCGTGCGGTGTGCCCTGGCTCTTCGCAGCGGAAGCACCTTTTCTCGTTTCGCCGCGGCCGTCTCCTCCGTGGACGTGCCGCCGTGGTCTGCCGTAACTCCTCCTCCTCCCCCTCGCTGTCAGCACGGCGGTTTCCTCCGGCGACCAGACGTTCAGCACGGCAGCCAACTCGACCTGGGCCAGGTGGTCATCCAATAGGTTCTCGCCATTGTAGCGGGGAATCTTGGCCCACTGCTGGATGGATGGGACGGTCGCCTCCCGGTCGATCGCCGCTCCTGATCGCCCTGGAATCGCCAGCCCATCCTGCCCTGAAAAGGGCGGGAAGCGGGGCTGGTTTGCTCTGCTTGGCCCGCTCTGCCTTGAAAAAGGCAGAAGGCGGGGTGTGCTGGTCCGTCCATCGCAGCGAACCACTCCGGGAGTTGGCGTCTCAGCTCTGCGCTCCGTTCCCAGCCGGGCGATGAACTGCCCCGGCCGCTGGACCTCTGCCCGGGTCCTGGCCAACATCTTGCTCCATCCCCACTTCTGACACCAGTGTGATGTATGCGGGGTTCCACAAAGAAGAGGAACAGATGGTTGTGACGAACAGGCTTTATTCACACACACCCAACCCCAGCACCCCTGAGCACAGACAGGAGGGGCGGTCATTCTCCCAGACCTCCGTTTCAATCACGGTTACACAACACATGATACATCTTGCCCTAATCCTGCCTATAAACACTGCTGGGTTGTTATAACGCAGTTATAATGACCCAGCAGTATAATAACTCAGTAATAACACACACACAGTAACGTTTTCAGCTGGCAAAGCATGCTGGGAAATCCCTGCCCCCCTTAACATGGCCCCGACATTACAGTACTGTATGTATGTATGGCTGGTAAAGATGTCACAGCTGGTTACAGCCAACAGCATAACTCGATTGATGCCACTTCTCTCTACTAACCAACTGGTTCTAGAATAAGTGTGACACCTACTGGCCAGGAGACACAGACACACAGAAATTTCTTCAATTATATATAGAGTGATGAATAAATGAAAGTGAAGTAGACTAAATCAGAGTAAGGTGAACATGAGCACAGAGTGATGATATAGAGTGAAGTATGTGGCGGTAATGTACCTGTAAGCTGGTTGCCAACCGCCAATCAAATCTAAAAGAAGAAGAAGAAGAAGGTCCAAATGTTATCTTTATCACCTTTAAATCAACATTAAAATAGTATTGTTAATTCTTTCAAGATACAGAGAGAATTTGAAACCAGTAAAAACAAACAAACAAACAAACAAACAAAATAAAGCAAAAGCTTTTCTGGTGAAACAACACAATTATAACACTGTAACAGCATACACTGCACCAGAGCATGTATTAAAACTGAGTAAGACTATAAATTCCTCCAAAATGATGAGTTTTTCTTAGTTTGCCTGCAATTACACACCTGTTTTTTTTTAAGTAAAACATTGGTTTATTATTCATTGTCTGTACCTCTCTGTAAACAATAGTCTTCATAATGGAATGATATCCGCTGCATATTTTTTTCTTCTAGATAAGGAGCTCATCAGGGTGAGAAGTAAGTTTGTGGACAAGGTGTCCAGATCAGTTCTCATTCAGCTCCTGGATGACCTGTTAGGTGATGTTCTAAATGATGGCGAGAAAGACTCAATAATGGAAGAAAATAATAGCAGAGCTGACAAGGCACGCAAGCTTATTGATGTTATAAAGAAAAAAGGAGCCAAAGCAAGTGAGAAGATGATTTGTCACCTTCAAAATAGGGATTCTACACTTTTTGAGGAGTTGGGACTGACCCTGGGTTTATCGGCTCAGGCAGCTCCTCCTCCTCAGGCAGCTCTTCCTCTTCAGGTGGCTCCTTCTCCTCAGTCAGGTGAGATCTTTGAAGTCTTTTCACTGAAAGTAATAATATCTTAGTCATAGATGTGGACTTGAATAATATGTATAATGTGTTTTTTAATCCAGCTACAGATTCCCAGGATGAATGGTCAACAACACTCATCCACACCACTGAGGAATTCTGGAAGAAGACACAGAGTGATACAAGCGTCAGTCATCAAATACCACACACTGACCTGATTACTGTTCTCAAAATTGCTGGCAGCTATTGCAAGCAGTAAGAAAATTGTTCCGAATAAGATAATAACAGCTTAGATTCACTTTAAACCTGTCTCCCCCCAGGTTTATCGTGTCCAGAAAGATTCCCACAAGAATCGTGTGGCTCTGCTGATCACTAACATCACATTCACTGATGAGAAATTCAACAGAAGGGGAGCTGAGATAGATGAGAAGAACATGGATGAACTGCTCTCAGCTCTGGGTTATGAGGTTGTGAAATACACAAACCTGACTGCAGAGGTATGTTACTAGCATGCACGGACATGCACAAGTAGCAATGCCAACTGTCAGGGGGTGTCAGAATACCCTGTAATGGGATTGTCTGTGATGATAGGGATGAATGGTAAGTAAATGTCAATGAAAATGTGGCTGTGAATGAAGTAGGGAACTCCCATTGCACAGTATCAGCCACCGCACTAAAATAAAGTTCTGTAGATTTAAAAAAAGACACAGTGTAAGCTGTCACCTTTGCTTTGTAACTGCCATTACTTGCATTCTGCTCAAACAGACTGGTTCATGACAATGCATATGGATGACATGCCAGTTTAAGTTCACACATTAAAACACATTTTTTGTTTTACTTTTCAGGTGTAGTTTCATGGTCTTACCTACATAAATTAGGAGTTTTAGTTAGGTTTATAAAGAAAGTGACATGTTTTTTTTGGTTGTGAAAATAACTACATGATATGTCTTGCTGACTGTTTCCAGCTCCTCTATCTTAATCCTAACCTTAACCAAGTATTTTTAGCACCTAATCCTAACCATTTCTCTTGTGGAGAAAGGAAACAGGTGAGGCAACGAGCTGGACGACACATGAACTTTATTCCTTCTCCAACATATTGTACAGTAAAAGAGCTCCCGGGTCTCTGTGCATTCCTCTTTTATACCTTTAATTCCATGCATTGAGACCCGGAACTTCTGACCATAATACACTGTTTGGAACAAAGATCTGTGTAGCATATTAACATAACATAATGCCGGCCCCACTGCTCACATCCTTCTCTCTTCCAGCGGCTCTGGTGGTTTCTCTTCTCCCTGGGGGCATTTGTTAAGCTCCCAGTGCTCATAAAATGCTCCTTACGGCGTGCGTCTCGAAAAGCCGCTGACAACTAAGTCCAACTCCTAGCCTGCCCGTGTGGTTTAGTCTCTAAGCCCGGCGGAACTGCTTTTACTAATAGGAGAAGGGACGAGGGCGGATCTCTGGCGCCTTAAAACCAGATGCTTCGGGTAGATGGTGGCTCGTCAACCTGGGAAGGTAGCCCATCTAGGGGAAGGTAAACCCTGATTTCAAACCTCCGCTGCCTTGCGGCACACCCGGTCACGGGAAAGGCTTCGGGAGTCAACCCTGAGGAAAAATCCGGAGTCGGAGCCCCTAAGGCAGTTCTCTGTTGTGCTCAACATCGTTCTGGCAGCTCCTGCGACGGCGCTGGTGCCAAACTATAGCAGCCCTGCTGTTCCTTTGGATTCATCAGTGACGTGGAGAGGGGGGACATGCTGAATGGGTAACATCTTGTCCTCCATATCTTCCTGCCCAGGCTTGAATCCTACCAACGCCCAACGCTGGAAGGTAGAACACCGGTGCGCATCGGCCTGTTCAGCCACAGGCGGTGCTGTTCCAGCAGAGTAGACGTTTAGGATTCTTCTCCATGGTCATCATAGACCGACGGAGGCCGACGAAAGGGGGCGTGGGGGGTGCATAGTCCATACTGTCCCGTTTGAGACCCCCAGTGGCACTTCCTCCTCCAGTCCGTTGTTCCCCCTTATCCCAGCTGCCTTATCTGGGTGGAGAATCCCCCACCTGTGCCTCCACACAGCCCCCCCAAACACCAAAAAAGGGCACTAACCCCCCATCCTTTGGACTTAGCCGGCGCCCATAGTGGCTGTAGCGGGGGGGTCACCGATCCAGTCGGAGCATCCTGCTGGCGAGGTGTACAGGAGGGCACATCAGTCTGTGGAGGGAAAAAGGGAGGGGGGAAAACACATCAGCTTCACATGCACAGGTCCCTACCGAGGGAATACCAATTTGCGGAGCCACCAACGGTGGATGTCTGCGCCGGGGGTCTTGGGCCAACATCACCTGCTCATCTGCGAACACAAAAGCGGGCTTCAGCCTGCCAATGCAGACAGTCTCCCTACACCCCCCCAAGTTTAACACAAAAATGCTTCATCCCAGGTTCCAACACCCTGAACAGTCCGTCGTACGGTGGGTGCAGCGGGGTCTGGTGTGCATTGTGCCTGATGAAAGCGAAGCTGGCCTTCAGTAAACTCTTTGGAACGAAAGTGTGGGGAAAACAATGGTGGGCCGGGCCTGGTACGTTAAAAGCCTACGTACTGTGCAAAAATTGTACGGGCGGATCAGCCTCGGGCATGGGGTTTTTCGGTAAAAACTCTTCGGGGAGCCGCAGCGGCTGAGAAAAAACAAGTTCTGCCGGGGAGGCTGCCAAATCCTCCTTAGGTGCAGAGCGCAACCCTAAAAGAACCCAGGGCAGGTGGTTGACCCAGTTTGTGTCCGTGAGCGAAGCTCTGAACGCTGCTTTTAGCGACCTATGAAAACACTTGCATAACCCGTTAGCTTGGGGGTTGTACGCTGTAGTGCAGTGAATTTTGACCCCCAGGCTCTGGGGCATCGTGGACCAGAGTTCTGAAACGAATGGTGGACCCCTGTTGGAAGTGATGTCTGACAGAGATCAGAACTATGCAACCCATCCATCCATCCATCCATCCATCCATCCATCTTCTTCCGCTTAATCCTTTTCGGGTTGCGGGGGGGCCTGGAACCTATCCCAGCATCTTTGGGCGGGAGGCAGGGTACACCCTGGACAGATCGCCAGTCCATTGCAGGGCCAACACAGAGAGACAGACAACCATTCACTCTCACAGTCATACCTAAGGACAATTTAGAATCCCCAGTTTGATGCCAATTAACCTAACATGCATGTTTTTGGCATGTGGGAGGAAACTGGAGAAATCCCGGAGTAAATCCATGCAGACACGGGGAGAACATGCAAACTCCACACTGATCACTGTTGGTCGAGGGCTGGGATCGAACCCAGGATCCCCCGGCCAAGGGTGAGTTGCTGTGCTGCTGCAGTGCTAACCACTCCTCCACTGCGCTGCCCTCTGTAGCGCAGTGGCGCTACAATTTATTCTGTAAACTGTGCAACTGTGCAACCCAAGCAGACAAAAAAGCACGGACCACTTCTACAGATATGGTAGAACCCAGCGGGACCACTTCAGGCCAGCGCATGGTGAGATCCACGATTGTTAAAAGGTGCGTGAAACCTTGCGACGGTCCCACCAAGTCCACGTGGACGTGGTTGAACCTCCTGGCCGGGATTTGGAATGGCTCGAGGGGGGCTCTGGTGTGCTTGTGCACTTTGGCCCACTGCCACGTGATGCAAGCTGCAGCCCACTCCTTCACATCCTTGCGCAAGCACAGCCAGACGAATTTTGCCTCCACTAGCTTCACCGAAGCGCGCACTCCCGGATGCGAAAGGGAGTGGACCAACTCAAAAACACAACGGCGCCAATTGCTCGGAACCACCGGTGGAGACATCGCAGAGCAAGGGAGGGCACCCTTCTCGCACCATCCTGCTCTCCAGCCTTAACCCAGGAGGCGCAGACTGGAGCACACAAATGTCCTGTCTCCGGCTTGCTCCGCGGCCATCGCAGGGAAATCTATTCCCATGTAGACCGGGGAGACTAACGTGCACAACAGACAATCGGCCATGACGTTGAGCTTACCGGCAACGTGTTGAATGTTGGTCGTAAACTCCGAGGTCGCGGCCAAATGCCATTGCTGCCAGGCCGACCACGGTTCCGAGACCTTGGACATCGCGTACGTCAGCGGCTTATGGTCCATAAACACAGTGAACTCCCACCCT
Organism: Pholidichthys leucotaenia; assembly: GCA_020510985.1. NCBI lineage: Eukaryota > Metazoa > Chordata > Actinopteri > Cichliformes > Pholidichthyidae > Pholidichthys > Pholidichthys leucotaenia. The sequence goes on along the minus strand of CM035847.1, from coordinate 221,511,861 downwards.
TCTAGCCAAAACTGGAAATAGCACGTCGCCAGATGTAGAGCCAACAACTCTCTGTCGAACGTGCTGTATTTGCATTCGCTGTCACACAAAGTTCGACTGAAAAATGCGAGCGGCTGCCACGAACCGGAGACGTACTGCTCTACCACTGTTCCTATGGCAACATCAGACATGTCCGTAGCCAGCGCTATCCGTGCCAACAGATCCGGATGAGCTAGCAACGCGGCATCCGCAAGCACTGTTTTGGAGTTCATGAAAGCCTGGACTTGCTCGGGAGTCCAGTCAACGTTTTCCGAGGGCTTCTTTTTTTTCAGCACGGCATACAACGGCTGCATCAGCTGGGCTGCCTGGGGAAGGAAACGGTTATAAAAATTGACCATCCCCAAAAACTGCTGCAGGGCCCTCACGGTCTGCGGACGTGGAAAGTCCGACATGGCGTGCACCTTATCTGGTAGCGGAATCGCGCCCTCCAGCAAAATGCGGTGGCCCAAAAAAACAATCACAGGCACACCGAATTGGCACTGCTCCTCCTTGGACACGCTAGCTACCAGAATGTTGTCTATGTAGACAAAAACAAAGGACAAGTCGCGAAGTACTGCGTCTATCATCCTCTGGAAAGTCTGCACCGTGCCTTTTTATCCGAACGACATGCGTAAGAACTCGAAAAGGCCGAAAGGAGTTCAGAATCAGAATCAGAATCAGAATCAGATTTATTGCCATTGTTCATGTAGTACACAAACTAGGAATTTGTCTCGGTGCAATGCTGCAACATTAAAACATGATAAGATAAAAAACTAAAAAAAAAACCATGCAATAAGTGTAGAATAAGAATGAGTAATACTAGTCAAAGCAGTTTTAAATATATTAGCGAGTAGCAGCTATTGTGGAGTACCACATAGTGCAGTCGGTAATGCAACAGAAAAACAGTGATGATTGACATGAGTCTGGTTGAGCTGCTGTACATAGTGCACGAGAGTCAATAAGTCACTTAGTGTTCAGCAGTCTGATGGCAGAGGGGAAGAAGCTGTTCATGTGCCGGGAGGTTTTAGTCTGAATGGACCGAAGTCTTCTACCTGAGGGGAGGGGGGCAAACAGTACATGACCAGGGTGTGAAGGATCGGCTATGATCCGGCCAGCACGCCTCCGGGTCCTGGAGGTGTACAGGTCCTGGAGAGATGGGAGCTTGCAGCCAATCACCTTCTCAGCAGAGCGCACGACGTGCTGCAGCCTTAGTCTGTCCCTGGCAGTGGCTCCTGCATACCACACGGTTATGGAGGTGGTGAGGAGGGACTCGATGATGGCCGTGTAGAACTGCACTAACATCTTGGTGGGTAGCTTGAGCTTCCTCAGCTGCCGCAGAAAGAACATCCTCTGCTGGGCCTTTTTGATGAGGGAGCTGATGGTTGGCTCCCATTTGAGATCCCGGGTGATGGTGGTGCCCAAGAAGCGGAAGGAATCAGCAGTGGTGATGGGAGAGCCTGTGATGGTGAGGGGGGGCAGAGGGGTTGGGACTTTCCTGAAGTCCACAATCATCTCCACTGTCTTCAGAGCGTTCAGCTGCAGGTTGTTGTGGCTGCACCAGGACGTCAGCTGGGCCACCTCTCTCCTGTAGACGGACTCGTCGCCGTTGGAGATGAGCCCGATGAGGGTGGTGTCGTCCGCAAACTTGATCAGCTTAACAGACTGGTGGCTGGAGGTGCAGGAGTTGGTATAAAGGGAGAAGAGTAGGGGGGAAAATACACAGCCCTGGGGTGATCCGGTGCTGATGCTAACAGAGTCTGAGACAGTCTTCCCCAGCCGCACATGCTGCCTCCGGTCTGTCAGGAAGTCGGTGATCCACCTGCAGAGGGAGTCAGGCACGCCGAGCAGGGACAGCTTGTCCTGGAGCAGAGCGGGGCGGATGGTGTTGAATGCAGAGCTGAAGTCCACAAACAGGATCCTGGCGTAGGTTCCCGGGGAGTCCAGGTGCTGCAGGATGGAGTGGAGGGCCAGGTTGACTGCGTCGTCCACAGACCTGTTGGCACGGTAGGCAAACTGCAGCGGGTCCAGGAGGGGAGTGGTGATGGTCTTGAGGTGGGACAGGACCAGGCACTCAAAGGACTTCATGACTACAGAGGTGAGCGCTACAGGTCTGTAGTCGTTAAGTCCAGTGATCCGTGGCTTCTTGGGGACAGGGATGATGGTGGAGGATTTGAGGCAGGTCGGCACGTGGCATAGCTTAAGGGAGGTGTTAAAAATGTCTGTGAAGACAGGAGCCAGCTCTTTCGCACAGTGTCTCAGGGTGGAGGGAGACACGCCGTCCGGACCGGGGGCCTTGTGTGGGTTCAGTCTGGAGAACTGTCTGTGCACGTCCTGCTCACTGATGACAAGGGCAGGGGGGGAGGAGGGGGGGACCGCTTTTGATGAATTAGGGACCGAGGAGGCAGTGGAGCTGGGGGGAGGGGGGGTTGGACACAGCTGACGAGGTGTCAAAACGGGCGTAATGTTGGGACAGTCTTTGACAAAGGGCTTTGTCATCCTGACCTTTAGAAGCCTGAGGCCGATAGTTGGTGATTTGCCTCAGTCCTCTCCACACAGAAGCCGAGTCATTAGCAGTGAACTGCTGCTGGAGTCTCTCAGAATATGCAGATTTAGCTCTCCTCAGCTCTCTGTTAAACCGATATTTAACCTCCCTGTTGCAGTCCCTGTCTCCACTTTTCAACGCTGCTTCCTTCTCCTTCCTGATTTGTCTGAGCTTGGCAGTGAACCAGGGCTTGTCATTAGAGTACCTCACCCTGGTGTGCGATGGGAGAATGCTCTCCTCACAAAAGTGGATATATGAGTTCACAGTGTCTGTGTACTCATCCAGATCATGCGTGGCTCCTTTAAACATGCCCCAGTCAGTTATTTCCATGCACGTGTTCAGCTTCTCCCCAGCTTCACTGGTCAATTTCTTCGTAGTGGTCACAACAGGTTTAGTGAGCTTCAGTCTCTGTCTGTATGTGGGAATGAGGTGGACCATCACGTGATCAGATAGACCGAGCGCAGCGCGGGGAACAGCACGATACGCGTCCTTCACTGTAGTGTAACAGTGATCCAGTGTGTTCTCTCCTCTGGTTGGGCATTTAATAAACTGTTTGTATCGGGGGAGATCGTGGCTCAGATTGCTCTGGTTAAAATCGCCAACCACAATAACCAGAGAGTCCAGGAAAGTCCGCTCCGCATGTTGGATGTGATCCGCGAGCGCGCGCTGAGCCTCGCGCACGTCCGCGTCGGGAGGGACGTACACAGCGATCAGGATGAATGAAGCAAACTCCCGCGGGGAATAAAATGGCTTGCAGTTAATGGAAAGATATTCTAGGTCGGGAGAACAGTGTTGGGAAATCACCGTTACATCAGAGCACCAGCTGCTGTTAATGTAGAAGCAGACTCCTCCTCCTGTAGACTTACCGGAGAGCTCTGTGACACGATCAGAACGAAACAGCTGAAATCCCTCGAGGCTGATTGCGCTGTCCGGTATATTCCCTCTGAGCCAGGTCTCAGAGAAACAGATGACAGACGAGGAAGTGAGGTCCTTAAATCGCATCAGCAGTCTCAATTCCTCTACCTTGTTAGAGAGAGAATTGGCGTTGGATAGAAATATGCCAGGCAAGGCCGTTCGCGTGCCTTTTCTGCGAAGCCATACGAGACCCCCCCCCCCCGCCTTCCTCTTTTTCGCCGTCTCACTTTTTGAGCCAAACAATGAATCAGATCGGCGGCAGGAGCTAAAAAAACTGGGAGAAGGTCCGTAGGAGTGAGAGTCCTGATGTTTAATAGCTCTTCACAGGTATAAGAGCAGGCAGACACACAATTGACAGACAAAAGCCTAAAAAGAAGGGTGCAGCGAAACACCATGGCGACCACTGTGGGCGCCATCTGTTTTCGGAACGTCTTCCGTGTGCACCGGGACCTGATGGTATCCGCGAACCAGATCCACTTTCGAAAAAACACGTGCTCTGGCCAGGTGCACGGAAAAATCCTGGATGTGCGGAATGAGATAACGATCGTATTCTGTGGCGTTAATCAAGCGCCGGAAATGACTACACGGTCGTCACGACCTGTCGGCTTTAGGCGCCATGTGTAGTGAGGATACTCACGGGCTGTTGGAGCGCCTGATGATGCCCAACTGCTCTAAGTTGGCAAACTCTTCTCATGCGCTGGCCAGTTTAGCTGCATCCAAGCGCTGAGGTCACGTGAACACCGGCAGGCCTTTTGTCGTTATGAAGTGTTTGACCCCGTGTTTCGTTTTTGTAGCTGAAAAAGGCCGTGAGTGCTGGGAATTGTGTGTGCAAATGTTGGTACTTACCCCCTGGAGCTATAACGTTAGCCAGTGTTGTCGACCCAGCTCCCCGAGCTGTACAGGGCAGTGAGGTGAAAGAGACAGCATCCACTAATCTCCTATTAGCAACATCGACTAACAACCCACAAGTACATAAAAAATCTGTGCCTTAAATGGGGGCGGAACATGCAGCTACCACAAAGTCCCACTGAAAGTTGCTTCTGTGTAAGCATATAGTCAGTGTCCGCTCGCCAAATGTCCTGATGGTGGATCCGTTGGCGGCCTTGAGCTCGGGACCACTGCCTCCTGCCACCCTGTCTGCATTCATTGACAGGATGAGGCTCTTCTGGGAGCCGGAGTCCACCAAAAACTGCCTCTCTGAACGTGTGTCTGTGACATAAAGCAGTCTGTTCCTGTCACCGTTGGTTGCAGCTGCAACTGAATTCCGAATGTGCTGTCTTCCCGGCTTCTTGAATTGGCATGGCGTCAGGCAGCGTTGGGCATTCGAGCCAAAATGGCAATGATAAAAACAGCTCACCCCGTTCCTTTGTCTCCTGGTGTCCGTCCCGGCTACCACCAATGGCTCCTTGACCTCGCTGGAGTCCCTCACCGATGCTGGTGCCACTGCTTGCATGCTGAAAGTTCTGGTCACCAAAATGATGCGGTCCGCTTCCTGCGCCAGGGCGTGGTAGTCCTTAGCAGCCAGCCATGGCGAGCTGGTCAGGATCACCCTCGCTGTAGCCAGTAGGTTCCTGAGGAACAAGTGGGTGAACAGGAAAGATTCATCGTTCTTCCCCCTCAGCACCAACATGCTCTTCATAAGCTCCACTACTGATTTGTCCCCCAACTCCAAATGCGTTAGGAGTCTCTCTGCTCTCTTACTGTCAGAAACGGTATAGCGCTGGAGAAGCATCCTCTTGAGTGCTTCATATTTTCCTTGGGCCGACGGCTCCTGGAGCAGGCTCGTCATCTGTTGCGTGGGACGCGCATCCAGCGCAGTGACCACATAGTAATACAATAATACTTGGTATCGTCTGTTGTTATCCTGCAGAGTGCGAACTGGGCTTCTACGTATGTGCAAGAACCATGTGGTCTGGTTGTGAAGCCAGAAGTCTGGGAGCTTGACTGAGACAGCGCATGCGGCACTGGTGCTATCCCTCCAGGTGGTCTCCGGGGTGGTGCTTGGCTTGCTTTCCATGGCACGTCTGAGGGTCACCAATGTGGAGAAAGGAAACAGGCGAGGCAATGAGCTGAATGACACATGAACTTTATTCCTTCTCCAACATATTGTACAGTAAAAGAGCTCCTGGGTCTCTGTGCATTCCTCTTTTATACCTTTAATTCCATGCATTGAGACCTGGAACTTCTGACCATAATACACTGTTTGAAACAAAGACCTGTGTAGCATATTAACATAACATAACGCAGGCCCCGCTGTTCACCCCTTACTCTCTTCCAGCGCCTCCGGCGGTTCCTCTTCTCCCCGGGGGGTGCATAGTCCATATTGTCCGGTTTGAGATCCCCTGGTGGCACTTCTTCCTCCGGTCCGTTATTACCCTCTTATCCCAGCTGCCTTCTCTGGGTGGAGAATCCCCCACCCGTGCCTCCACACTCTAAATTTTACCACCCAAGAATGAGTATTTATTGAATAAACTACATGTACGGCAAATCCGAAATGGGTTGACGTCACTGTGCAATGCAGCTTAAAAAGGGAAATGGCTTTCAAAATGCTTAAACTGTGTGTGCATAATATATGAAATTACGTATCCATGACAACTCATTGCGCAGAACCACGTGAGACCTTACGTGACGGCACTTCACTTGGTTCTAGATCTAAATGAAGCAGAAATTACAGCAGGAAGAGTCTAGGATTCAGACCTCCTTTAATCGTTAAAACAGCTTTGTTTGTTTAGGATACTTCTGTGGTGAATAATAAAATATTCCTTAAATTCTTGGGCAAAACAATACATTTTTTATGTTTTAAAGAAGTGACTCCCACCCAAATAGGTATTTGGTCTGGTGTCTTTCATTCTTTGACAAAAGATGCACTCCGTTGGTTATAAATCCCATATAAAAAGAAATCTACATTGTCTAAAATGGTATCTTATGCCCTTTTTTCTACAAAAAAAACCCCTTTCATTGTCTTACAGTTTTGTGTCAAACACCAGAATTGGTAACTAGACCCAACCCACATACTGCAAGGCTAATAGTGGGTATTAGTGTACGAGCAGTACATTAAATGTACTAACGATACATTAAACAACATGAATGCTGTGATAACAAGACTTACTGGTTGAAGGACATGCCCAGTTGTATGCATGGTGGCCCAGGATAATGACTGAAACTGCACCGGTCCTTATATCTTAATTTGGGTCAAGTTTTCAAAGCAGCTAGTCCAAAAATGCTAACTGGCCATGGACTCTAACTTCAGTTCAGCCAGAGTCCTGACTGGCTCAACTCTACAGACGTGCCAACATGGTGTTAGTCTTTTGTCATCAAAAATGGTCTGTCTAAATTTGCCTTTTTCGAGGGAGCGGGGCTTAAGTGAAACATGAGACACCTGAGTGATTTAGCTCTTGATATGTCTTAAAAACACATTACAGACATGTCAACAAGAAAAAAAAACTTGATTTTTGGCGGCTTGTCACTTTAAGATAAAATAAGAAAGTTTTTGTTATCACTGTATTCAGAATAAAACACCGTTCGTCATGATAGTAGTGACATTACTTGACAAAGGTGAACATATAAAAAGGTTCCATCAAACATTATTCTTTACTTTTAATATTGAACTGAATAAATATCATTGATAAAAATACAATACAGTATTTGTACTGTATGTCAGAATCAGAATATAAATCAGAATAGATTTTATGTTCTGTAAACACATGGAAATACTCCTCACCCTGACCTCAAATACCCCCCATTACCATGATAAAAATAAAAATATTTATATCTGATTGGCGTAGTGATTCAGTTGTGTATGACCTGATTTTCTTGTCTTCTTACAGAAGATGAACGAGGCTCTAGTCAAGTTCTCTGAACACCCAAAACTTGAAGCCACAGACAGTGTGTTGGTGGTGATCATGTCTCATGGGAAACTGGGAGCTGTCCTTGGCGTTGACAGCAAACATGACAAATCAGATGATGGGAAAAAAGATGAGTTTCCCATTGACAACATTTACAAACAGCTGGGCCCTAAGACTTGCCGAGCACTGCAAAACAAACCCAAAGTCATCATTATCCAGGCCTGCAGAGGAGGTGATTCTTGTTTATTTTACTATTTACTCAGTTTAAAATTAATTGTGAATTTTTTTCTTTAAAAAGAATCTAACACATTTCAGAGGAGGAAGGAGCTGTGCTTCTTCGTGACAGCATGAACCCAGCTGTGCCCCCACCACCTCTGCCCAAAGAAATCCTGGATGATGATGGCTTTCGAACTGTGCACAAAGAGAAAGACTTCATTTCTCTTTTGTCCTCCACTCCTGGTCAGTGTAACAGAAAAGTGATTTAAAATATAGCATTTAATTCCATGAGTAAATCATAATTGATTCATTAATTTTGTATCTTCTGTCTTTGGATATTCCCCCTCCAGATACCGTGTCTTATAGAAAAAGAGATGAAGGCTCCATCATGATCCAGTACCTGGTTCAGGTGTTCAAAACCCATGCACATAAAGATGACATCGAGGAGCTATTTAGAAAAGTATGTATTCAACTGTAGACTTACACATACGGGGGGGGGGGGGGCGGGGGGGTGCTGAAAAGTTCACAGTGGTCAAATTTCACCAAATGTGGTTTATTTTGCAAGCGCAGGGATCCAAGCACTGCAGCACCAATGCCAACAAACAAAGTGTGTGGACTGTAGGGGAGACTATGTTGAAAAATAAACCACGTTTCGTCAAATTTGACCACTATGAACTTTTTAGCCTATGAACTTTTCAGCCTCCCCAATATTTAAACAGTTATATCACAACAGTCATGACAGAAATAATTCCTAAAGTGCATATATAAATTTGCTTAAATTTAGCACTTTTTGCTTTTCTTGTTTCCTCATCTCAAAATCAGTATATACAGCGGGGAAAATAAGTATTGAACACGTCAACATTTTTCTCATTAAACATATTTCTGATGAAGCCGCTGACCTGAGCTTTCCACCAGATATCAGTAACAACCCAAGTAATCCATACATACAAAGAAATCAAGGCAACTGTGTTTGCAAAACAAGTTATATTTAATAAAGTGGAATGACACAGGGAATAAGTATTGAACACTTTGTGAAATTCACTTCATATTTAGTAGAAAAGCCTTTGTTGGCAATAACAGCATCCAGACATCTCCTGTGTGGAGAAACTAGGTGCAGGCATTGCTCAGGAGTAAATTTAGCCCATTCTTCCACACAAGCTGTCTTCAAATCTCGAAGATTCTGTGGGTATCTTCTGTGAACTCTGATCTTCAGTTCGTTCCATAGATTTTCAACTGGATTCAGGTCAGGTGACTGACTAGGCCATTCTAGTAGCTTTATTTTCCTTCTCTGGAGCCAGTTGAGAGTTTCCTTGGCTGTGTGTTTGGGATCATTGTCTTGCTGAAATGTCCACCCTCATTTCATCTTCAGCATCTTGGCAGATGGCAACAGGTTCTTATCAAGGATGTCTCTGTACATTTGTCCATTCATCTTTCCTTTTCCTTCAGTTATATGAAGTCTGCCTGTACCATGTGCTGAAAAACACCCCCATACCATGATGGGATGTGCAGTGCCATTTCTCGTCCAAACATGCTGTGTGTTGTGGCATCCAAAAAGTTCAATTTGGTCTCATCTGACCAGATTATATTCTCCCAGTATTTTACTGGCTTGCCCAAATGTTGTGCAACAAACTTTAAACACGCTTCAACATGCATTTTTGACAGCAATGGAGTCTTGTGAGGTGAGTGGGCATAGTGTCGGGCGAGTGCATTACTTATTGTTTTCTTTGAAACAGCAGTACCTGCTAACTCCAGGTCTTTCTGGAGTTCTCCACGAGTGGTCTTTGGCTCTTGGATAACTCTTCTGATAATTCTTTTGATTCTTCTGTCAGAAATCTTGCGAGGAGCTCCTGGTTGTGGCCGGTTTATGGTAAAATGATGCTCTTTCCACTTCTGAATGATGGCTCCAACAGTTCTCACTGGAACATTCGTCAGTTTAGAAATGCGCGTGTAACTAATGCCATCATTATATTTTGCAAAAATAAGGTTGCAAAGGTCTAGAGAGAACTCTTTGCTTCGACTCATCATGAGTTCTTTGTGGTGTGACAATCTGATATTCACAGACCTTTGTAAAGGCTGTCAGTCAGGATTTAACCAGCTGAAATTAATTTGCACTGATGGATTTCTGTTGATTTCTTGGCTTTCTATGCTTTTTTGCATCTCTTTTTCTTCATGTGTTCAATACTTATTCCCTGTGTCATTCCACTTTATTAAATATAACTTGTTTTGTGAACTCAGTTGCCTTGATTTCTTTGTATATGTCATGCTCCGCTGCCGGGAAGGCAGCAAGGACGGGCCTAAATGCAGAGATGATGTTCAGCGGGGTTTTAATAACAGAAGACGCAGCTCGAGGCTGGATAATTACTGAGAGATTTACATAAACACAGAAAATGTGGGAGAGGAACACAACTTGGATTTTACAACACAGCAGCGAACTGAAAACTGAGTGGAACATATACTATACACAGACACTTATGACAAACGGCTGGGATTAATTAAGAGGGGAGAAGATGGTGGGAGTGAGAGAGACACTATCAGGAGCAGCCGTGAGGAATTAACAAAGAACCAATAACGATGGGCAGAATAAACAGAGAGTACTGTCGCAAGGAATAAACACAAGATGACATAATAAGGGTGACAATGATACATAGAATGAATAGAAAACTAAAGGTGAGGGCGAAATAACCACACTGACAACTGGAGAAAAACATAACTTAAAGAGTGGGACATGTTTGCAAACATGTCCCCCATGATAGTATGTATGGATTACTTGGGTTGTTACGGATATCTGGTGAAAATCTCAGGTCAGTGGCGCCATCAGAAATATATTTAATGAGAAAAATGTTGACGTGTTCAATACTTATTTTCCCCGCTCTGTGTGTTTATGTGTGTGTGTGTACAATATCTCACAAAAGTGAGTACACCCCTCACATTTTTGTAAATATTTTATTATATCTTTTCATGGGACAACACTGAAGATATGACACTTTGATACAATGTAAAGTAGTCAGTGTACAGCTTGTATAACAGTGTAAACTTGCTGTCCCCTCAAAATAACTCAACACACAGCCATTAATGTCTAAACCGCTGGCAACAAAAGTGAGTATACCCCTAAGTGAAAATGTCCAAATTGTACCCAAAGTGTCAATATTTTGTGTGGCCACCATTATTTTCCAGCACTGCCTTAACTCTCTTGGGCATGGTTCACTCGAGCTTCACAGGTTGCCACTGGAATCCTCTTCCACTCCTCCATGACAACATCACAGAGCCGGTGGATGTTTGAGACCTTGCGCTCCTCCACCTTCTATTTGAGGATGCCCCACAGATGCTCAATAGGGTTTAGGTCTGGAGACATGCTTGGCCATTCCATCACCTTTACCCTCAGTTTCTTTAGCAAGGCAGTGGTCATCTTGGAGGTGTGTTTGAGGTCGTTATCATGTAGGAATACTGCCCTGCGGTCCAGTTTCCAAAGGGAGGGGATCATGCTCTGCTTCAGTATGTCACAGTACATGTTGGCATTCATGGTTCCCTTAGTGAACTGTAGCTCCCCAGTGTCGGCAGTACTCATGCAGCCCCAAACCATGCCACTCCCACCACCATGCTTGACTGTAGGCAAGACACACTTGTCTTTGTACTCCTCAACTGGTTGCCGCCACACACGCTTGACACCATCTTAACCAAATAAGTTCATCTTGGTCTCATCAGACTACAGGACATGGTTCCAGTAATCCATTTCCTTAGTCTGCTTGTCTTCAGTAAACTATTTGCGGGCTTTCTTGTGCATCATCGTTAAAAGGGGCTTCCTTTTGGGACGATAGCCATGCAGACCAATTTGATGCAGTGTGTGGCATATGGTCTGAGCACTGACAGGCTGACCCCCCACCCCACCCCTTCAATCTCTGCAGCAATGCTGGCAGCACTCATGCATCTATTTTCAAAAGACAACCTCTGGATATGACGCTGAGCATGTGCACTCACCTTCTTTGGTCGACCATGGCGAGGCCTGTTTTGAGTGGAACCTGTCCTGTTAAACCGCGGCATGGTCTTGGCCACTGTGCTGCAGCTCAGTTTCAGGGTGTTGGCAAACATCTTATAGCCTAGGCTATAAGATATGCTAGGCTATGTAGAGCAACAATTCTTTTTTTCAGATCCTCAGAGAGTTCTTTGCCATGAGGTGCCATGTTGAACTTCCAGTGACCAGTATGAGAGAGACACCTGCTTCCCATTCACACCTGAGACCTTGCAACACTAATGAGTCACATGGCACCGGGGAGGGAAAGTGGCTAATTGGGCACAATTTGGACTTTTTCACTTAGGGGCGTACTCATTTTTGCTGCCTGGGGTTTAGACATTAATGGCTGTGTGTTGAGTTATTTTGAGGGGACAGCAAATTAACACTGTTATCCAAGCTGTACACTGACTACTTTACATTGTATCAAAGTGTCATATTTCAGTGTTTCTCATGAAAAGATATAATAAAATATTTACAAAAATGTGAGGGGGGTACTCACTATTGTGAGATACTGTACACACACACACACACACACACACACACACACACACACACACACACACACACACACACACACACACAGAGTTGTGCTCATAAGTTTGTGAATTTGTGATTCTTTGGCCACTTTTCAGAGAATATGAATGATAATGCAAAAACTTTTCTTTCACTTGTGGAGAGAGGAATAACCAGGCCAAGCATTCAGAGCAGGTGAACTTTATTCACTCTCTCACATCTCTCAGAAGCAGAAAACATTAACCTCATGTAGCAGGGGCTCTCTTTTATATTACAACACTCACACGTCCCTGCTGCCTGAGGTCTTGCATCACAATTCATTCTCGCATCACAATTCCTATTGTCCCCCAGCCCCTTAATCCCCATGCTCTTCCGTCAGAGGAAATTACTGCATCTCCCTTCCTTCCAGTCTGAGATGAATACCACAGCATGGGTCCCCCATACCGCCCTCCCAGAGTCTCAGACTGAGTGTTAACTCTCACGTCCTCTCGGCTTCAGCCTCCGCCCATAGCTGCTGTAACGAGGGGTCTTCGGCTCCGCGGCGCTGCTGTGCCGGTGGGGGGTTCCTGGGGGTGTGTCCATCTGTGGGTGGACAATGGGGAGGGGACATTCAGCCTGCTCGTGTGACTGCTCTGATGAGTTGTTTACCTGGGGAGTTCTCGGGGGGGGAGGGTCTTCCGCACCGAGGAGCTCGAGCCAACACCATCTGTTTGTCTGCCACCACAAAGGCGGGTTTAAGCCTGTCTATACAGATTTTCTCCCGGCGACCCCCCAAGTCTAACACAAAATGTTTGTCCCCAGGTTCCAGCACTCTAAACGGGCCATCATAGGGTGGGTGCAATGGGGGCCGGTGGGCATCGTGCCTGACAAACACAAACGCCTCGTCCTTCAAGGTTTTCGGCACAAAAGCGTGGGGAAAACAGTAGTGGGCCGGGCCAGGTAGCGTCCCTGCGTCTGCGCTATGCCGTGAACGCGGGGACGGATGGGTGTTTGGCGCGGGGTTATCTGGTAAAAATTCCCCGGGAAGCCGCAGCGGCTGAGAAAAAACAAGCTCTGCTGGGGAAGCCTCCAAATCCTCTTTCGGTGTGGAACGCAACCCTAATAGAACCCACAGCAGCCGGTCCACCCAATTTGCATCCGTAAGCGAAGCCCTGAGCGCTTCTTTCAGTGACCTATGGAAACGCTTGCATAACCCATTGGCCTGTGGGTTGTACACAGTTGTGTGATGAATTGCGATGCCCAGGCTCCGGGCCATTGTGGACCAGAGGTTGGAAACAAACTGAGGGCCCCGATCGGACGTGATGTCTGAAGGGGTGCCAAAACATGCCACCCATGTTGTCAAAAAAGCGCGTGCCACGGCTGCGGACGTGGTGGAAGCTAGCGGGACTGCTTCTAGCCATCGTGTGGTGCGGTCCACCACTGTCAGGAGGTGCGTGAACCCCTGCGATGGTGGGAGGGGGCCCACGAGGTCCACGTGAACGTGGTCAAACCTCTTAGCCGGGATATGGAACGGCTCCAAAGGGGCCTTTGTGTGCCTGTGCACTTTGGCTCGTTGACACGCTATGCAGGCTGCAGCCCACTGTTTCACCTGTTTGCGCAGGCTTGGCCAGACGAACTTCGCTCCCACCATTGTGACTGGCGCGCGCACTCCTGGGTGTGCCAAGGAGTGAACGGACTCAAAAACGCGATGGCACCAAGCGCGTGGGATCATCGGGCGCGGGCGTCCTGTGGAGACGTCACAGATTAGGGGGGCCCCCCATCTTGCAGTACCCTGCTCTTCAGCCTTAACCCTGTTGATCCAGACTGGAGCGCGCACACATCCGCATCGCTGATCTGCTCTGCGGCCATGGCTGTGTAATCTATCCCTACGTAGACTGGGGCCACTAATGCATGCAAGAGGCAGTCCACCACCATGTTAAGTTTACCGGCCACATGCTGAATGTCGGTCGTAAACTCCAAGATTGCGGCCAGCTGTCTCTGCTGCCGGTCCGACCGTGGTTCCAAAACCTTGGCCATCGCGTACGTTAGTGGCTTGTGGTCAATGAACGCAGTGAAGTTGCACCCTTCCAGCCAGAACTGGAGGTGGCGTATGGCCAGGTGGAGAGCCGGTAACTCTCTGTCGAACGCGCTGTATTTACGCTCACTGTCACGCAAAGACCTGCTAAAAAAGGTGAGCGGCTGCCAAGAACTGGTGACGCATTGCTCCATGACGGCCCCTATGGCCACGCACAAGGCGTCGGTAGTGAGCGCTGTCTGAGTCGCCGGGTCCAGGTGCACCAGTAGTGCCACATTTGCCAGGGCTGTTTTAACCTCAGAGAATGCCTGCTCCCGCTCAGGAGTCCAGTCGACTCTGTCCGCCGGTTTCTGTTTCTTAAGTGCAGCGTACAATGGCTGCATGAGCTGGGCTGCACGGTGGAGGAAACGGTTATAAAAGTTAACCATCCCCAAAAATTCCTGCAGCGCCGTGACTGTCTGAGGCCGAGGAAAATTTGCCACTGCGCGCACTTTGTCCGGCAAGGGTATCGCTCCCTCCAGTGAGATGCGGTGTCCCAAAAAATCGATCACCATCACGCCGAACTGGCATTTCGCCGGGTTGATTATTAACCCGTGCTCCTCTAACCTCTGGAAAACCATCCTGAGGTGGGTTACGTGTTCATCCTCGGACGCGCTGGCCACCAAGATGTCATCCAGGTAGACGAACACAAACGGGATATTGCGCAACACCGCATCCATCATGCGTTGGAATGTCTGTGCCGCGCCTTTTATCCTGAAAGGCATGCGTAAAAACTCAAACAGACCAAACAGGGTTATTACTGCCATTTTAGGTATGTGCTCTGCGCGCACCGGGACCTGGTGGTAACCACGGACCAGGTCTATCTTAGAAAAAATACTTGCCCCAGCGAGGTGAACGGAAAAATCCTGAATATGGGAGATCGTGTAGCGGTTGTACACTGTGGCGTTGTTTAATCTGCGGAAATCTCCACAAGGTCGTCACGATCCCTTAGCCTTAGGGACCATATGTAGTTGGGATGCCCATGGGTTGTTTTATCGTCTGATGATGCCCAGCCTTTCCAAGTTGGCAAACTCCTCGCGCTCTATGGCCAGTTTAGCTGTGTCCAGGTTCCGAGGTCGTGCGAAAATGGGCGGCCCGGTGGTGGTAATAAAGTGCTCCACCCCGTGTTTAGTGATGGCCGCCAAAAACGTTGGGACCGTGAGTTCTGGGAACTGGGTGAGCAGTGTGGCTCCTCGAGCTGTACAGGGGAGAGAATCAAAAGACATTGCATTAATCAGGCATCTGTTAGCAACATCGACTAGTAGTCCGTGTGCACACAAAAAATCAATGTCTAAGATTGGGAAACTGCATGCCGCTATGACAAATGTCCACTGGTATGTACGGCCATGCAGGGATACAGTCAGTGTCCTTTCACCAAAAGTCTTAATGTCTGAGCCGTTTGTGGCCGTCAGCTTGGGGCCGCTAGCTCCCGCTTGCCGGTTGGCGTAGGACAGCAGGATAAGGCTCTTTTGGGAGCCAGAGTCCACGAGGAACCATCTCCCCGATCGTGAGTCTGTCATGTAGAGCAGCTTGCTTTCTTCACCAGCGGTCGCAGCTGCTTCCGACTGCTGGTCCTGGCGTTTCCTGAACGCTTGAATTGGCACGGTGGCACGCATCGGCGTGCGTCCTCTCCAAAATGGCGGTGGTAGGAGCAGAACGTGTCTCTCTGGCGCTTCCTGGCCCCCACTGCCGCTACCATCGCTGGCTCCTTGCTTCCGCTGGCCATCTCACTGGATTCTGACGCCGCTGCATTCACTGTGAGAGCTGTGGTGGTGAGGATGATCCGATCTGCCTCCTGGGCTAGCGCATGGTAGTCACGCCCGGCCAGCAATGGCGAGTTGGCAAGGACCGCTTTGGCCACCGTTGGGAGGTTCCAGAGGAAAAGGTGGGCAAATAGAAAATGCCCGTCGTCCGTGCCCATCAACGCCAACATCTTCTCCATCAGTTCGACCGCCGACCCATCTGCTAACTCGGAGTACGTCAGGAGCCTCTCCACTCTCTCGCAGTCCAAGAGTGTGTAGCGCCGGGTCAGCGCGGCTTTGAGAGCCCAGTATTTGTCACAGGCTGGGGGCTGTTGGAGCAGGCTCGCTACTTGCTGAGTCGTGCCAGCGTCCAGCGCTGCGACCACGTAGTAATATCTGGTGTCATCTGCCGTTATTCCCCAGAGCACAAACTGGGCCTCGGTGTGGAGGAACCAAGACTTCGGGTCGTACAGCCAAAAGTCTGGTAGTTTGACCGAAACGGCGCACGCGTTGCTGGGGCTTCCCGTCCGGGTCATCTCCAGGGTGTTTGCCTCGTGTTCCATTATTTGTCAAGGGTCACCAGTGTGGGGAGAGGAATAACCAGGTCAAGCATTCAGAGCAGATGAACTTTATTCACTCTCTCACATCTCTCAGAAGCAGAAAACATTAACCTCATGTAGCAGGGGCTCTCTTTTATATTACAACACTCACACGTCCCTGCTGCCTGAGGTCTTGCATCACAATTCATTCTCGCATCACAATTCCTATTGTCCCCCAGCCCCTTAATCCCCATGTTCTTCTGTCAGAGGAAATTACTTCATCTCCCTTCCTTCCAGTCTGAGATGAATACCACAGCATGAGTCCCCCATACCCTCATATTTAGTGGTTGGGTGAAGCCATTTATTATCAAACAATTGTGTTTGCTCTTTCTAAATCATAATGACACCAGAAACTACCCAAATGATCCTGATCAAAAGTTTACATACCCTGGAAGTTTTGGCCTGATAATACGCAGAAGTTGACACACATGGGTTTAAATGGCTACTAAAGGTAACCATCCTCACCTGTGATCTGTTTACTCATAATTAGTGTGTGTGTATAAAAAGTCAGTGAGTTTTTGGGCAAAAGAATTATCAAAGGACCTGCGGGAGAAAATAGTTGAACTTTATAAAACAGGAAACGGATATAACAAGATGTCCAAGGTGTCACGTTCGGGGTTGTTTTCAGCCCCGTCCATGATCCGTGGTTGTAGGTCTTTGATTATTGCTTATTAATTCCAGCTGGAAGGGTAAGTGAGCGTTGCTCTCTGCCAGTCCTACGGCCACACCTCCTCCTCATGCCAGACATTCACCGGCTGTATTTCTTCACCACATGCACACACATGTACGCATGCACACACACTCACACTTGCACACACACACACTGTCCAATCAGTCACACACCTGCTTGCCTCACGGCTGTGGCCACTTGCCTTCATCAGTGATTTGTATACTTATGGGAGGCAGTGGGATCAGTCAGTGCAGCAGCTTAACTCAACCCTGGACTTCCTAGCTCGCAGACTGTTGGTTTTTTCCCCCGGACAGAACCGTGTAGTTACTCCAGCGCATTTCTGCTCCTACACGTATGTATGTCCTTTTATTATTACCTGATTATTACCAGAATCATGTCCTGGCTGGATGATGCGGAGCTGCGAGGCGTGTGTATCCTGGAGGGTCTCCTGTCCAGGATCCAGACCACCGGCATTCCCGAATCAGTCTGTGGGAGCCGGAACAGCGCAGCACGATTAATGGAGATGCACCCTTATCTGTGGAGCTGCGTGGAGGCCACCTCCATCTTGGCCTCCATTTTCTCCTACTCATGGGAGAGTGAGGGACAGGAGGAAGCCGCTGCGACACGGGAGCCACCCCGTGGAGAGAAGAAGCGTTCCCGGAAGCCGGAGGCCTGTCACCCTCGTCCCGACCATGGACCCACTCCTCCGCTACACAAACCTGCGGCTGACTCCCACACCCGGGTTGCTAGGAAAGTGTTTTTTCATCCTTTTTCTTCTGAAAATCATAAACCTTGTATGTCACCCGGAAGAGAGCCGCAGGCTGAGCTGTCGCCTGCGTTTTCTCCTCGAGCTGCAGAGGTTATGACTTCCGTTCCCTTTGTGTCTCCCCTGTATCTGCCTGAGAGTCCATCTGTTCAGCAAGGGGAGGATCAAGCCTCCCTGACGGCCATGGACCGTGGAGGGACCTTCATCGTTTCTCAGCCTGCCGAGTCGTGTATGCCGTGCCCGGAAGGAACTCCAAAAGCTCCAGCCCCCTGGAGCTCTGCTCTGGCTGTCACGTCAGCCTTCCTTCCCGGGGCTGTCATAGCTGAGGATCCTTCGCCCACAACGCCATCATCAACCGCTTGGAGTGCAGCCAGTCCTTTCGTTAATAAACATGTTACATTACTGTACGTTGGGCTTGTATCCATTCATATGTTTGCTGCACGATTACACAGCGGACATGACACAAGGAATTGAGAATGTCAGTCAGCAGGGTTCAAACTCTAATTAAGAAGTGGAAAATGAAGGATTCTATTGAAACCAAGCCACGGTAAGGAAGACCAACAAAAATTTCAGCCACAACTGTTACACCTTGCTCTTGCCAGTCATCAGCACCAGCGGCGCACACACCTGCGCCTCATCAGCATCGGCCCATATAAACCCCTCTGCCTTCTGCTTCGGCCTGGAGTCGTCTGCTTGACAACGTTCCCAAATTTCCAGCGCCTGTCCAGTTCATTACCGACCAGTGCATCGCTCTCCTAGCACGTAAGCTGCACTATTCATCTTACCTTCTCTCCAGCTTCTCCCCTGTGCACAGGTGGATCTCCAGGGTGGCGGAATTCCTCCTCCTCGCCTCTCCTCAGCCACGCTCTCACCAGCATGTCGAGAGTGCGCAGCCGCGCTGTCCTCCAGGCAACAGCTGCATCGCCAACGCCAGCCACCTTCTCGCCTGCACGGTTACCTGACTGCACGGCGAGCTGTTCCGCCCTTGACGCACGCTGTCCACCCACACCACATCCACACTTCCATTCATGCACTCAAACACAACCTGTTGTTTGAATAAAAGCCTTAAATCTTCCCGAGCCTGTGTGTGTGTTCCCTGAGCCCATCATTATATCAGTACGACTCCAGCAAGGTGGCTCAGCGGACAGCGGGCTCGCACGCCGATTTTCCACCCTCGAGGCTCGGGTGGATATAATGGCTCTTCAGCAACAGGTGATTTTTGATGAACTTACCCCAATTATCCAATTTTTAGGTTGCCTGGATCCTCCACCGGCGTTTCCTCTGGCTCCGGTCGGTGGGCCAGCTTCGGTCCTTTCCCCGGCTAGCTCAGCTAGCTCGGAACAGCTGACCCGACTCACTCCCATTCTGACCCCCGCGCGCTTCAGCGGTAAACTCGGTGAGGCCCGCGGGTTTCTCCTGCAATGTGAGTCGGTGTTCCAGCACGTCCCCGGGAATTTCCCTTCTGATCATAGCCGAATTGGGTATGTGGCAAATCTCTTGGAAAGGCGAGCGGTAATTTGGGCCTACGCTGTCATGGCGAGGCCCAGCTATGCGGACCTGACCTACGCCCAATTCGTGCATGATTTTAAGGAAGTTTTTGACCATTCTGATTATGATAACGTCCTAACTACCCGGCTTCTCAATCTTTGTCAGGGTAGCCGGTCGGCCGCCGACTACGCTGTCGACTTCCAGGTGGTAGTGGCGGAAGTCGGGTGGGGCGAAGCTGCGCTCTGCAGCATCTTCACCCACAGCCTAAATTCTTTTCTTCAGGACGAGCTGGCCTCCCGGAATTTACCGGACCGGTTATCCAATCTAATTTCCCTTACCATAAATTTGGATAACAGGCTGAGGGAACGGGCCGCCGAGCGGAGGGCTTCCGGCCGCTCGAGCGGAACTTCCGCCGGGTCCCTCAGTCTCACCTCCTGGCGTTACCCGCTCCGGGGTCCGCCGACAACACTGAGGCAATATTGGTCGGTCGGGTTAGACTGCCACCAGTGGAAAGACAGCGCCGCCGAGAGTTGGGCCTCTGCATGTATTGCGGGGGTGATCAGCACTCTGTGGAGGACTGCCCGATTCGGCCAAGAAGGGGACGTCCGCGAGTCGCTGTAGGGGGCCTCGCGGACGCGTCCCATTCAAATCCCCTCACTAAGTGCCTCCTCCCGGTTAGATTCTGTCATAACTCCACGGGTCACGTCACACACGTACTGGTGGACTCGGGGGTGGAACAGAATTTTATTTCACAAAGCCTGGTAACCCGCTTGGGCATCCCCTGCCAAGCGCTGCCAGCCCCTATTAACCTGGTCACTCTCGCCCATACACCTCTGGTGAGGGTCACCCACAGAACCAAACCAGTCCCAGTGATCATCTCCGGCAACCATAGGGAGGATCTCAGCCTGGTCGTATTGCCCACCTTGGCTTCTCCTGTCATCCTGGGTTACCCCTGGCTGCGGCTCCATAACCCTACCTTCGACTGGCAGTCCGGCAGCGTCCTCTCCTGGAGCACCTTTTGCATGAGCACCTGCCTCCAATCCACTGCTTGTGTTCCGTCGTTGCCGCTCCCAGCTCCTGACTCGCCGCCTCCGGACCTCTCCTTGGTAACTCCGGAGTTTCACGACCTGGGCCTGGTTTTCAGTAAGTCAAAGGCACTGTCTCCCCCCCCCCCCCCCGCCCCTACGACTGCACCATTAATCTCCGCCCGGGAGCGCCGTTACCATCTGGCCGACTCTACAGCCTGTCTGCCCCGGAGCGGGAGGCCATGGACGCTTATATTAAGGAGTCGCTCAGTGCAGGCATCATCCAGCCATCCTCGTCTCCGGTTGGAGCCGGATTCTTCTTCGTGGGCAAGAAAGACGGGTCCCTGCAGCCGTGTATCGACTTCCGGGCGCTCAACGACATCACAATAAGGGACAAGTACACGCTGCCCCTGATGGACTCAGCCACCTGGTTCACCAAACTGGACCTGCGCCGTGCGTACCACCTCGTTCGGATCTGGGAGGGTGATGAATGGAAGACGGGGTTCCAGACGCCCAGCGGCCATTTTGAATATCTGGTCATGCCGTTTGGGCTCACCAACGCTCCGGCCATCTTCCAACGCCTTATTAATGATGTTCTTCGGGATTTCCTGGGGGTCTTCGTGTTCGTATATCTGGACGACATCTTGATCTTCTCCCGGACCAGAGAGGAGCATCAGGTCCATGTGAGGCGGGTCCTTCAGCGCCTTCTGGAGAACAGGCTGTACGTAAAAGCGGAGAAGTGTGAGTTTTACACCAACAAGACCTCCTTTTTAGGTTTCGTTATCGCTCACAATCAAGTTCTCCCTGATCCAGCCAAGGTCAAAGCGGTGGTGGAGTGGCCCACTCCTTCTTCCAGGAAGCAGGTGCAACAGTTTCTTGGCTTCGCCAACTTCTACCGCCGCTTCGTGCCGAAGTACAGCGCCATCGCCGCTCCCCTGATCCGCCTCACCTCTCCTAAGGTGCCGTTCCAGTGGACCGAGGATGCTGCGTTGGCCTTCAAGATCCTGAAGACGGAGTTCGCTTCCTCCCGGGTCCTCACCCAGGTGGACCCGGCACTCCAGTGCCTGGTCGAGGTGGACGCGTCCGACACGGGGGTGGGGGCAGTGCTTTCCCAGCGCTCACCTGTGGATGGGCAGGTGCGTCCCTGCGCTTTCTTCTCCCGACGCCTCTCCCCCGCTGAACGGAACTACGATGTCGGGGACAGGGAGCTCCTAGCGGTGAAGCTAGCTCTTCAGGAGTGGCGCCATTGGCTGGAGGGGGCAGCCCAGCCGTTTGTGATCTGGTCCGACCACAAGAATTTGGAGTACCTGAGGACAGCCAAGCGCCTGAATGCCCACCACGCGCGTTGGTCGTTGTTTTTCGGTCGCTTCAAGTTCACCATCACTTACCGGCCTGGGTCCAAGAATGGGAAGCCGGATGCGCTGTCCAGACAGTTCGAGCCTGAAGACCCAGAGGATCGAGAACACACTATCCTACCCTCCTCGTGCGTCGTGGGGGCTGTCTCATGGGGGATTAAGGCCAAGGTCCGGAAGGCACAGGAGGCTGAACCCGATCCTGGCGGCGGTCCGGTCGGGAGACTGTTCGTTCTATCTTCAGTCCGGGGCGATGTCATCCACTGGGCTCACACATCTAAGTTCACCTGTCACCCTGGTATCCCCCGGCTGGTGGAGCTCCTCCAACGGTCCTTTTGGTGGCCTGGCCTTAGGAGTGACATCACCAACTATGTCCGTGCCTGTCCCCAGTGCGCAACGGGTAAGACCTCCACGTCCCCCCAGCGGGTCTCCTCCGTCCACTGCTGGTCCCCGAGAGGCCTTGGTCCCATGTGGCTCTGGACTTCGTCACCGGTCTCCCCAAGTCCAACTCTTATGACACCATCCTGACCATCGTCGACCGGTTCTCCAAGGCGGCCCATTTCGTGCCTCTCCATGGGCTCCCTTCGGCGCGGGAGACGGCCGAATTATTGATCCAACACGTCGTCAGGTTACATGGGATCCTGGTAGATGTCGTCTCGGATCGGGGACCTCAGTTTGTGTCCAAGGTGTGGAAGTCCTTCTGCAATGCACTGGGGGCCACAGTGAGTTTGTCCTCCGGTCACCACCCTCAAACTAACGGCCAGTGTGAACGCACTAACCAGGAGTTGGAGGCAGCCCTGCGCTGCGTCACTGCTTCTAGCCCCCCTTCTTGGAGCACCTGCCTACCCTGGGTTGAGTACGCCCATAATTCCACCTTATCCTCAGCCATCGGTATGTCCCCCTTCCGGGCGTCCCTGGGGTATGATCCGCCTTTGTTCCCTGAGGAGGAGGGTGAGGTGGCAGTCCCATCTGTTCAGGCTCATGTGAGGCGCTGCTGGCGTATTTGGACCAAGACGCGCAAGGCACTTTTACGCATGATGGAGCGTAATTCTCGAGTCGCCAATCGCCACAGGAGGGCTGCTCCCGAGTATCAGGTGGGTCAACGTGTTTGGTTGTCCACTAAAGACATTAAACTGAAGGCTGAGAGGAAGAAGCTGGCGCAGCGCTCCATCGGGCCTTTTCCTATTACTAAGGTAATCAATCCGGTGGCTGTGCGTTTGGCTCTCCCCCCCTCCCTCCGGGTCTGCCCAACGTTTCACGTCTCACATATTAAACCTGTGGTGTCTGACCCTCTTTGTCCTCCTCCCAGAACCCCGCCTCCTCCCAGGATGATCGACGGTGATCCGGCATGGGGTGTCACGGCCATTCTGGATGCCCGCCGCCATGGCCGCGGTCTCCAGTACTTGGTGGATTGGGAAGGGTATGGCCCTGAACACAGATCCTGGGTGCCCCCGTCCTAGGTGCTGGATAAGAACCTCATCACGGAGTTCCACCGGGCGCACCCAGGTAAGCCAGCGCTGGGAGGCGCTGCTCGGGGGGGGGGGAGTACTGTTACACCTCGCTCTCGCCAGTCATCAGCGCCAGCGGTGCGCACACCTGCGCCTCATCAGCATCGGCCCATATAAACCCCTCTGCCTTCTGCTTCGGCCTGGAGTCGTCTGCTTGACAACGCTCCCAAATCTCCAGCGCCCGTCCGGTTCATTACCGACCAGCGCATCGCTCTCCTAGCACGTAAGCTGCACTATTCATCTTACCTTCTCTCCAGCTTCTCCCCTGTGCACAGGTGGATCTCCAGGGTGGCAGAATTCCTCCTCCTCGCCTCTCCTCAGCCACACTCTCACCAGCACGTCGAGAGCGCGCAGCCACGCTGTCCTCCAGGCAACAGCTGCATCGCCAACGCCAGCCACCTTCTCGCCTGCACGGTTACCTGGCTGCACGGCGAGCTGTTCCGCCCTTGACACACGCTGTTCACCCACACCACATCCACACTTCCATTCATGCACTCAAACACAACCTGTTGTTTGAATAAAAGCCTTAAATTGTCCCGAGCCTGTGTGTGTGTTCCCTGAGCCCATCATTATGCCAACAACTGCCAGGAAAATTGTTCAGGATGTAAAGAAGAATCCTCAAATAACTTCAGCTGACATACAGGACCATCTGAACAAAAGTGGCGTGGCTGTTTCAAGATGCACAATAAGGAGGCACTTCAAGAAAAGTGGGCTGTATGGTCGAATTGCCAGAAGAAAGCCATTACTATGCCAATGCCACAAAGCAGCCGCTTATAATATGCCAAACAGCACAGAGACAAGCCTCAAAAATTCTGGAACAAAGTTATTTGGAGTGATGAGACCAAAATTGAACTTTTTGGCCACAACCATAAATGCTACATTTGGAAAGGAGTCAACAAGGCCTATGATGAAAAGTACACCATTCCTACTGTGGAACACAGAGGTGGATTGCTGATGTTTTGGGGATGTGTGAGTTACAAAGGCACAGGGAACTTGGTCAAAATTGATGGCAAGATGAATGCAGCGTGTTATCAGAAAGTACTAGAAGAAAATTTGCAGTCATCAGCCCGGAAGCTGCGCATGGGACACACTTGGACATTCCAACATGACAATGATCCAAAACACAAGGCCAAGTCAACCTGTTGTTGGCTACAGCAGAAAAAAGTGAAGGTTCTGGAGTGGCCACCTCAGTCTCCTGACCTCAATATCATTGAGCCACTTTGGCGAGATCTGAAACGTGCAGTTCATGAAAGACAACCCAAGAATTTACAGGAACTGGAGGCTTTTTGCCAAGAAGAATGGGCAGCTTTACCATCTGAGAAAATAAAGTGCCTCATCCACAACTACCACAAAAGACTTCAAGCTGTTATTGATGTTAAAGGCGGCAATATACAGTATTAAGAACTAGTGTATGTAAACTTTTGATCAGGGTCATTTGGGTAGTTTCTGTTGCCGTTATGATTTAAAAAGAGCAAACACAGTTGTTTGATAATAAGTGGCTTCACCCAACCACTAACTATGAGTGACAATTTTTTTTTCATTATCATTGTAGAAGAGCTTGGAATAACGAGGCGATGCGACTTATAAACCAAAGTTTATTATCAGCTTCGCTCCTCTAACAAGTCTCATCTCAGTGCAGAAGCAGAAGTAGAAAAAAGGCAGAACATATTCAGCTCTACATACTTATACCTACACATAACAAAAGACATGCATATCAAAGCTGACATCCCACATTATCTTAATCCCCCTCCTTTGTCTCCGTATCCCTCCACCTGGCCTTGGGAGGTCAGGGCGACCCATCTGGTCTCCACCGCAGTGCCTCAGATGCTCTTTGATCCCCGCTGGCGGTTGAGACCTCTTGTCCTGTTCTGAGGTGTGAAGTCGCTTTACATATGTAATCACCAAACATTCTCACATGCTTATACATATGTAGGTTATGGGATATATGATTAATATAGACCACAGCCCCCCCCCCCAAACGACTAAGAAAAGGACAATAGAAAAATTCACAGTTTAAGATAATTATTATGACATACTAACTGCTACACCTCTTGACAAGGAAGAAACTTTCCAGCAGCTATGCTCCTGTAGAGAATTCAGTGGTAATCATAACAGTGTAGTAATATCACAAGTCAGTCCTAAACTGTTACAGCACAATTAGTGAACAACTTTTGAGTAGTTTGCATCAGTCCTTGTGCCATCTGGGTTTTAATCTTCTCCCGAATCTGCTGTGGGTCCGCTTGGGCATCCTGGTGGGACCTTCCTGTAAGGAATCTGCAGCTTGGGGAGGAGAGTGATTATTTGTTCCCTGCAGGGGGGCTGAGTCTTTTCTCTTGGGGGGTCTACCCCGCCGAGGTGCTCTTGCCAACCGTGCAGGTTCGTCTCTCAACAAGAAGGCAGGTTTAAGTCTGTCAATGCTGACTGTTTCTTTTCTGTCCCCTAAATCAAGCACAAAATGCTTATCACCAGGTTCCAGCACTCTGAAAGGTCCGTCGTATGATGGACGGAGGGTTGGTTTTAAAGCTTCATGCCTAACGAAAACGAATTCAGCGTTTTTCAAAGCTTGGGGAACAAAAACCCGTGGAAAAGAGTGATGTGCCGGTCCGGGGAGAGTGTCCGGTCCGTTGCTGCCTAAAAGTCTCAGGGCTGGAAGATGCCCTGGCTCTGGGTTCTCTGGTAAAAATTCACCTGGGAGCCTGAGAGGTTGTGCAAAAACTAATTCTGCTGGGGAGGCGTCTAGATGCTCTTTAGGTGCAGCACGCAACCCCAATAAAACCCAGGGAAGTTTATTTACCCAATTTGTGTCCGTTAGTGAGGCGCTGAGGGCGGCCTTTAAAGACCTGTGAAAACGCTCGCATAACCCATTAGCCTGAGGGTGATAAGCGGTGGTGCGGTGAATTGTCGCTCCTAAGCTGCTGGCCATGGCTGACCAAAGCTCCGAGACAAATTGAGGCCCTCTATCGGACGTGATGTCCGATGGGACGCCGAAACGTGCCACCCAGTTTGTTAAAAAAACGCGAGCGACTTCCTCCACTGTGGTTGACGCCAGAGGGACCGCCTCAGGCCAGCGCGTAGTACGGTCTATCATTGTTAACAGGTGTGTGAAACCTTGGGAGGAAGGTAGTGGTCCCACGAGGTCGACATGAACGTGGTCGAACCTTCTAGCTGGGATTCGAAAAGGCTCTAGAGGGGCTTTTGTGTGTTTGTGTATTTTTGCGCGCTGACAAGACATGCAAGTCTTTGCCCATTCTTTTACGTTTTTGCGCAGGCCGGGCCACACAAACTTTTCGGCGACCATTTTAACCGAAGCGCGCACACCCGGGTGCGCGAGGGAGTGAATTGAGTCGAAAATACGGCGGCACCATGCAGCTGGGACTACCGGGCGAGGTCGGCCGGTTGAGATGTCGCATATTAGGGGGGGCACACCGTCGCGTAAACCCCTTTCCTCCAGCCTTAACCCTGTTGGTCCAGACAGGAGTTCGCGCACGTCTGCGTCACTACTTTGCTCCTCCGCCATGGCTGCGTAATCTATCCTTACGTGGATTGGGGCCGCGTATGTGTCCGCGTTGGCGAAGAGTTCTGCGGCTGACGTAGTATAATCTGTCTCCTCGCGCTCTGGCGATGTCACAGCGCGAGAGAGGCAGTCTGCTACCACGTTAAGTTTGCCTGCCACATGTCGAATGTCTGTGGTGAACTCTGAAATCGCAGCTAACTGTCTTTGTTGCCTGCCTGACCACGGTTCGGAAATTTTAGCCATCGCAAAGGTGAGCGGTTTGTGGTCTACAAAAGCCGTGAAACGCCGCCCCTCCAACCAGAACTGGAAGTGGCGGATGGATAAATGAAGCGCTAGCAGCTCCCTGTCAAAAGTGCTGTATTTACGCTCAGTTTGGTTTAACGATTTGCTGAAAAATGCCAGAGGTTGCCAGGTTCCGCCAACGTGTTGTTCTACAACCGCCCCTATGGCCAGGTCTGAAGCGTCTGTGGTTAGCGCAATGCGGGCCGAGGGATCAGGGTGAACCAACAATGTTGCGTTAGCTAGAGCACTTTTTACTTCCGCGAAGGCGCGTTCGCGCTCCGGGGTCCATTCGACCGCGTTGGAAGGTTTTTGTTTTCTGAGCGCGTCATATAGGGGCTGCATGAGCTGAGCTGCGCGGGGGAGGAAACGGTTGTAAAAATTAACCATTCCCAAAAATTCTTGCAGCGATTTGACCATTTGTGGCCATGGAAAATTTTTTACTGCGCGAACTTTGTCTGGCAGCGGAACTGCCCCCTTCGGTGAAACTCTGTGTCCCAAAAAATCAATTTGTGACACGCCGAATTTGCATTTGGCTGGATTGATTATTAACCCGTGCTCTTCTAGTCTCTGAAAAACCATAGTGAGATGCTGTTCGTGTTCTTCCTCCGACGAGCTGGCTACCAGCATATCGTCGAGGTAGACGAACACGAAAGGGAGGTCGCGTAATACCGCGTCCATCATCCGCTGAAAGGTTTGAGCAGCGCCTTTGAGGCCAAAAGGCATCCGCAAAAATTCAAAAAGACCGAAGGGGGTTATTACAGCTGTTTTAGGAATGTCTTCTGCTCAAACGGGGACTTGGTGATAGCCACGGACCAGGTCTATTTTAGAAAAAATGCACGCACCCGCCAGATGTAGTGAAAAATCTTGGATGTGAGGAATTGGGTAGCAGTCATGCGCTGTCGCATTGTTTAATCTGCGGTAATCGCTGCACGGTCTCCAAGAACCGTCGGATTTCGGGACCATGTGTAGTGGCGATGCCCAGGGGCTTTTTGAGCGTCTGATAATGTCTAGTTTTTCAAGGGTGGTAAACTCGTCCCGAGCTATGGCGAGCTTGGTCGCGTCTAAGCGCCGAGCTTTGGCGAATACGGGTGGGCCCGTTGTGGGAATAAAGTGTTCGACCCCGTGCTTAGCCACTGTAGCTGAGAATTTGGGAATTGTGAGTGCTGGAAATTGGGTGAGGAGTTAATCAAACTTACCTCCTGCTGTAGTGACGCTGGCCTGCACGGGTGGTGGAGAAACTCGAGCTGAGCAGGGAATAGAAGCAAATGACAATGCATTAACCAAGCGTCTGTTTGCTGGATCGACTAATAACCCATGTGCACACAAAAAATCCGCGCCCAACAAGTTAAAACTCACCGCCGCTACAACAAATGTCCATCTGTAGTTGCGGCCATGAATGCAGAGGGGCAGTTTCCTTTCACCATAAGTGTCGATGATGGAGCCGTTGGCTGCCATCGCTCCATTGCCCCGGGGGCCCATGGCCCGATCTGCGTGGGAGGGCATGATAAAACTCAGTTGAGCTCCAGTGTCAATTAGGAACTGTTTGCCGGTGTGTCCGTCAGTCACATAAAGAAGTTTATTTTTTTCGCCGAGAACCGCAGCCGTTAACGGTTCTCGGTTTGGACGTTTTCCCGAACTTTTGAACTTGCAGGGGGGAATGCATTTGTACGCCCCCTCGGCGAAACGGTGGTGGTAATAGCAGATGTCGTTCCGCCTGCTGCGTCTTGGTCGTGTTGCCGCCATGGTGGACGGGCTCTGCTCGGTTGTCCGTGGTTCTCTGTTGCTCTGGGCATCTGCGGATGCTGCTGTGGCCACCTGTTCCCTGCAGGCGTTGGTGAGTCGCTGCGCTTCTCAGGCCAGCGCGCGGAAGTCCTGCTGGGTGCTGCACTGCATGTTGATCAGCGTCCCTCTCATGTGTGGTGGCAGAGTGCTGAGGAAGATGTGTTGGAAGAGGAAGTTGTCGTTGTCCTCCTCCTTGAGCTGCAGCATGTCCTCCATGAGGGCCTTGGGTCTGCATCCTCTGTGGCCGTAGATCGCCAGGATCTTCTCTGCTCTCTCCTCGGCTGAGGGGACGAAGTTCTCGACGATGGTCGCCTTCAGCTCTCTGTATTTGTCATAGGCAGGCGGCTGTCGGATTATGCTCCGCACGCATCTTGACGTGGCTGCATCGAGTTTGGCGACGATGTGATAAAACTTCGTCTCGTCCGCCGTTATGCCCGCCAGTGCAAACTGAGCCTCAGCTTGCTGGAACCACGAGCTCGGGTCTTCTTGCCAGAATTCTGGCAGCTTGACGGTGACGGCGCTTGTGTGGGCCGTCCTTGATGTGTCCGCCGGGTGAGAGCGCCTTTCTTCTGCTCTCACGGCGGGGCTGGTGCTCCTCGCGTCAGGGTCACCAGTGTAGAAGAGCTTGGAATAACGAGGCGATGCGACTTATAAACCAAAGTTTATTATCAGCTTCGCTCCTCTAACAAGTCTTATCTCAGTGCAGAAGCAGAAGTAGAAAAAAGGCAGAACATATTCAGCTCTACATACTTATACCTACACATAACAAAAGACATGCATATCAAAGCTGACATCCCACATTATCTTAATCCCCCTCCTTTGTCTCCGTATCCCTCCACCTGGCCTTGGGAGGTCAGGGCGATCGATCTGGTCTCCACCGCAATCATTAATATTCTCTGACAAATGGCCAAAAAAATCACAAATTCTACCAGGGTATGTAAAATTATGAGCACAACTGTATGTACATATACTGTATATGTACATATATATTTAGTTTTAGAGTCAAAGTTGGCTTTAAAATGATTTTTAAACTAATTTCAGAGTTCGCTGGGAAAATTCTATATGTAGAATCATGAGTCAGTTTTTTAAAAAATGATAAAAATTTGGTTTGATTTCCCCAGGTTTTTCCACATCTACAACTTGCACTACTTCCACCATTCCACCTGACTATAGTTCACAATTCAAGTGCCCTGTCTGTGTCTTAAAATGCCTCTGATTGGGTCTTTTTTGGGATCCGTAAAAATGATTTTGGTGGCTTTTTTTTTAAATTTAATTCTACAGCATAGTATAAGATCAAGTATGTAAATAAAGACCCCACTTGTGAATTTGGAGGTTATGTGTCCCACAGAAGACCAGTCACATCATGAGATTACAGAATTTATCAGGGTGGCTTCATCATTCCAAAAAACAGATGTTTGTCATTACATTGACATGGAAACCATTTCATGCTGTGTGAAGTGAAGTTGTGTTTATAGCCTGATTTCAAAAGTTTACTCTTGTAAGTGCATTTGCATTTTAGAAACTATTATACAGTAATTGTATGCTTAGGTATTGTAAATACAGTGAGCATGTGAAACTTTTATATCCCTTAGAGTCGGAGTGTCAAAACTTATTTTAATTCAGGGGAAAACATACAGCCTGATTTAGTTTCAAGTAGGCCGGACCAGTAAAATAATAGCATTTTAACCGAAATAATGACAAATCCAACTTTGTTTCTTTGTTTTAGTACAAAGTTAATCATTTACACATGTTCATTACAACCTGTGCATCACAGTAGAGTTACAGAGGCACAAAACATTAAGGAACTCAAAAATATAATATTTCACTTGATGATAAAACAACTTATCAAGATCTAGAAATTATTTTAAATTTACCAACATTTCCACATCAGTCAGTCCTAACCACCTGAACTGACTCACCACACCATACAAACTAAAGTGGGAGTGTTAGGGAAGGAAGTCAAGTTATCCTCCTGAGTTGCAGATGTATAGCATTTATGTATAAAAATACATAAAAGTTGTGCATAATAGGGCTACTCTTAATAAAACTGTATGACCCCCAGTATGTCTTACATGTTTTTGACATTTTGCAAATTCATCCTGCAGGCCAGTTTTGGCCCACGGGCCATATATTTGACAATCTTGCCTTAGAGGCAAAGATGGATAGTAACTATTTACATTTACTCAAGTACACCAGCTGGGTCTCTCTGATCACATCACCATCTCGCTAAGGCCTGCATACAGACCCAGAGTGAGAGCCATCAGACCAGCAAAAAAGCAGGTACGTGTGTGGCCAGAGAAGACTCCGATGCTTTGAAAGACTGCCTTAGCACTACAGACTGGGATATTTTTAAGCATGCATCCACTCACAATGAGCATGTTGTGTGGGGATTTAGCACTTGGGGCTTGCCGTAGCCTGTGCCGGGGGATTGGGGTGGTGATGTCAGGCGGGCTACGGCCAGTGAATATATTGTGCCTGTGTTCCATAATAAAGTTCAGTTCGTTGCTCAGTTCATCACGGCTCCGGTCTCCTGTTATTGAGACATAACATTTTGGCGATGAGAATAAACCATGGGAGCGTGCATTAAACCGCCACCTCCATTTTTACAGTCTCCGGGTATGCCAGATGTGCTGCTGGCAGGAGGTGTTCAAGGAGTATGTTACCATGGCTGGCCTGGGAGACACCGACAAAGAGAGACGGAGGAGCCTACTCGTTCACTACCTCAGTGAAGAGGGCCAACGGATAGTTTTTGCGCTGGGTGGCAAGGACTCACTGAAGGAATGTCTGGACTTAATGGACTATTTCTTTATGGACCATTCCAACATCACGGCGCGAAGAAATAAATTTTTTGATCGCCAACAACAAGCTGGTGAGTCCAACCAGTGCTTCATTATGGAACTCTGTAGCCTAGCAAGAAAGTGTGCCTTCGGGCCGATTGAGGAAGAGTTAGTCCGGAACTAGCTAGCACATGGTGCGAGTGACGAGTGGCTAAAAGACAAGCTAACGCTGACTACAGAGGTCCTCGCGCTGGAGAAAGTGGTTGAATTGACCAACCAGATAGAGTCCACTGCCCAGCTAGGTATACAGGTGCTAGCTAAGGAGAACCTGGCCACCCAAGTTTCCCCTCCACATCTGGCTGCTAGCAACACATCTAAGACTTTGGGGCGGACCCCCAAAAGGTGGAAAACCATGGCGCAGGCAGGAGCGGGGGCTAGGGGTCTGTGTGATGGCTGTGGCTACCCTTGTCACCGGGTGGGCTCGTTCACCTGCCCCACCAGAGGGAAGAAGTGCCATAACTGCGGCCATTCTGATCACTGGGCCATGGCCTGCACCACCGCTATTAAACCATCGGCAGCGGAGCCCGAAAGCATGACGCAGGTGTGTGTGGCAGGCGCTAGGAAGGGACTGTTAAAATGGTGCGTCTTACAGCTAGACGAGGTTGATGTGCCGCTTATGGTGGACTCAGGAGCCGGTAAGTCCATACTTTGTATGGCTACATTGAAAAGACTTTTCCCAGGCAAAACCATCAATGCACGGGCAGTGAAGATGTTTGGGTACGGTCATGCTGAAACTGACATGGCGGGCACGGTCAGCTTCTCTGTGAAATGTGGGTTAAGGATTATTCCCGTATTTACCTTCCAGGTTTCGCGTCAGGGGGCTGACTTGCTGGGAATTGATCTGCTGGGTGAACTGGGATTCTCCAACACGGACCCAGGGGGCTCGACAGTGCTGACGGTGTCCCCTGAATGGCATGTCCGCTGGCCGGGGTTGTTCGTGGGCCTTGGATGTATTAAGGTGTTCTACCATCACCCGCTTATCGACCTAAGGGTGACGCCATAGATCCAACCATTATGGC
This sequence comes from Pholidichthys leucotaenia, assembly GCA_020510985.1. Taxonomy (NCBI): domain Eukaryota; kingdom Metazoa; phylum Chordata; class Actinopteri; order Cichliformes; family Pholidichthyidae; genus Pholidichthys; species Pholidichthys leucotaenia. The sequence continues at coordinate 221,479,166 of CM035847.1, read as the reverse complement.
GGCTTCCCCTTGCCCTGCAGGACAATGTCACGGCGGAACTGAACAAACTGTTTAAAGCTGGCATCATTGAGAGGGTGGATGCTTCAACCTGGATATCAAACATTGCGGTGGCCAAGAAGAAGACAGGCGGCATCCGGCTGTGTATTGACCTTATGATGGTTAATAAGGTGATTGTTCCGGACAAATACCCGGTCCCCATGATGGAGGAACTTACCACAACATTCAGCTGCTCAAGGGTGTTCACAAAGCTAGATCTTTGCCAGGGTTACATACAGGTGCCTCTTCACGCAGCCAGCAGGGACCTGACGGCGTTTGTGACCCACATGGCGTTTTTCAGGTACACCCACATGCCTTTTGGTCTGAGCTCAGCGCCTAGCTGCTTTCAGAAGATCATGTCCACGATTCTGGCCGGCCTCAAGGGTGTAGTGGTGTACCTGGATGATATCGTGGTCCACGTTGCGTCGCGGGAAGAGCATGATGGTCGTTTGGGACGGGTAATGGAGGTGCTACAGGAGCACGGAGTCACATTGAACATGGAGAAGTGCATTTTTGCGGCAGACTCCATTGAGTTTGTGGCATTCCGGCTGGCGGCCAAGGGTCTGAGGCCCCTGCACTCGAACGTGGAGGCGGTCCTGCATCTCCCAGATCCCACGACACCCGCACAAATTTCCTCGTTCTTGGGCATGGTGAACTTTTACGGGTGTTTTATTCCCCACTATTCAGAGACTATTGAACCACTCCAGGCTCTTCTGAAGCAGGATGCATCATCATCATCGGTGGTCACTCGTAGTCGAGTATGACTGTCCTCCCTCTTGGTCCTTGTGGGTCTTCAGGTGGGCATAGAGGCCAATTCTGGACCCGATTATTCTGCTGCAATGTGGGCAGGGGAATGTAATGGTGGTGGGTTTGGGTTGGTCCTGATTGTTGGTTGCTCTCTCCTTCCAGAGTCTGCGTTTGTCTTGTGCAGCATGATGGAGGTCAGCGTTGTACTGTGTGACACCCTCACGGACAATGTTTCTCCAGGTCGCCCTGTCGGTTGCCATATTTTCCCAAGCTTTTAGGTCTATGTGGCACTTCTTTAGGTTTGTTTTTATGTTGTCCTTAAATCTGTTCTTCTGGCCTCCTGGAGCCCGCTTCCCTTCAGCTAGCTGGGAGTACAGGACTTGTTTTGGGAGACGAGAGTCAGGCATTCGGATAACATGACCAGTCCATCTGAGCTGGTTTTGGGCAATGGTGGCAGTGATGGTGGGAAGGTTAGCCTCCTCCAAGATGCTGGTGTTGGTGCGTCTATCCTCCCAACTAATCCTGAGGATTTTTCGGAGGCATCTCTGATGGTGTGCCTCAAGTGCCTTTAAGTGCTTGCTGTATGTAGTCCAGGCTAGATCACCGCTTTATAATCCAGGATTTTGGTATTCACTTGGAGATCGCGGTTCTCAAAGACTCTCCTCCTTAGCCTTGAGAAAGCCCCACTGGCACTGCTGAGGCGGTGGTGTATTTCATCATCGATGACGGCTTTTGATGAGAGGAGGCTGCCAAGATATAAGAAGTGGTCCACATTTTCCAGTCGGATGTTATCAATGGAGATGTTTGGGGGTATGGCAAGTGTACTGCAGTTTGGTGATGGCTGGTGGAGTATTTGTGTCTTTTTTATATTGACGGCCAAACCGAGCTGTTTGTATGCTTTGGCAAAGGCAGACAAGATGCACTGAAGGTCCTCTTCTGAGAGGGCTATGAGAGCGTTGTCGTCAGCATACTGCAGCTCCATGATGGATATGGTGGTGGTTTGACCTTTAGCTCTAAATCGGTTAATGTTGAGAAGTTGACCGTCGATTCTGTACATGATTTTGACTCCCGGGGGCAGATGTTGGTTCGTGAGATGAAGAATAGCAGCAATATAGATGGAGAATAGTGTTGGAGTGATGACACATCCCTGTTTGACTCCTGTGTCAACCCTGAAGGGTTCTGTTTCGTCTCCACTGCCACTGAGTACCGTGGCAGACATATTGTCATGCAGCAGTCTCAGTACCCAGATGTATTTTTCTGGGCAGCCAATCTTTGCCAGAACCAGCCAAAGGGCCTGACGGCTTACTGAGTCGAAGGCTTTGGTAAGGTCTATGAAGGCCATGTATAATGGTAGATTTTGTTCCCGGCATTTTTCTTGCAATTGGCGAGCAATGAAAATCATATCTGTGGTGCCTCTGTTTGGGCGAAAACCACTCTGGGACTCGGGAAGAATGCTCTCTGACAGGGGGGTGAGTCTATTGGCCAAGACCCGGGCAAAGGTTTTCCCTATGGTGGACAGGAGAGAAATGCCACGGTAATTCCCACAAACTGCCCTGCCCCCCTTTTTAAAGATGGAGACAATCAAGGCATCCCTGAGCTGTGCAGGGATTTCCTCTACTTCCCATATTTTCAGGAGCAGGGCATGGATGTGCTTCAGAAGATCAGGACCGCCTTTCTTCAGGACTTCTGCTGGGATGCCGTCAGGTCCAGCAGCCTTGTTGTTTCTCATCTTCCTGATGGTGTCCTGTACCTCATCCAAGCTAGGTGGTTTTCCCATGCTTTCCTCTATGGGCTGTTGAGGGAGTTGATCAAGGGCCTCCATCTCAGGAGTGGTGTCCCTGTTTAAGAGGTCCTTATAATGCGCTTTCCACCTGTCTGCAATTGCCTCCTTGTCCTTCAGAAGCAAGAGCCCATCTTTGGAGCGAAGCGGGGTTATGCAGCGGTGGCTGGGGCCATATACTGCTCTTGTGGCATCAAAGAATCCTCTTGTGTCTCCAGAGTCGACAAGCTGCTGGATCTCCAGGGCCTTCTTTGTCCACCACTGGTTCTTCAATTTCCTAACAAGTGTTTGTACGGCTGCCTTCGCTTTGGCTTGGGCTTCTCTTTTAACCTTGCAGTGAATGTTGTTTTGCCAGGTGATAAAAGTTTGCCGCTTGATGTCGATGAGCTATTGGATCTCACTGTCATTCTCATCAAACCAGTCTTGATGTCTCCACTTTTTATGACCAAGGATGCTTTTGCAGGAGTCCACGATGGCAGTGGAAAGTGTGCTCCAGTGTTTTTCAGTATCCTCCGGGTACTGTTTGGGCAAAGCTGCCCTAAGAGTATCCTGCAGCTGTTGTTGGTAGATAATGTCGTCCAGCAGCACGATGTTAAGCTTTGGCCTGCTCTGTCCTTTCTGCAACCTTCTTTTCCGCATTAAGCGGATAGACATGATGGAGCGAATGAGGCGGTGGTCAGTCCAGCAGTCATCTGCACTGGTCATTGCTCTGGTGTTAAGAACATTGCGGCGGTCTTTGGAGCAGACTATGATGTAGTCAATGAGATGCCATAATTTGGAGTGGGGATGCATCCATGATGTTTTGAACTTGGTTTTCTGATGAAAAAGTGTGTTGGTGATGACCAGGTTGTGCTCTGAGCACTTGGTTAGCAGTAGTATGCCATTGGAGTTTGTGTTTCCAACCCCTTCTCTCCCCAGCCTGCCGCTCCATAGATGATGGTTTCGTCCCACTCTGGCATTAAAGTCTCCAAGCAGGATTAACTTATCCTCCTTTGGGACTTCAGATAGTATTTTGTCCAGGTCAGCATAGAAGGCCTCCTTTACTTCATCCTGTGCATCAAGCGTTGGAGCGTAGGCACTAATAACGGTGGCCATTTGACTGCAGGCAAGCATCAGACGAATGGTCATTAGGCGCTCGTTGATGCCCACAGGGAGTTCATGGAGGTGGTTGATGAGGCAGCTCTTAATAGCAAATCCCACACCATGGATTCGTGGCTCATTTGCAGGCTTTCCCTTCCAAAAGAAAGTATACCCGCCTTTTTCCTCCTTCAGCTGCCCTTGATCAGCCAGTCAGATCTCGGAGAGTGCTGCGATGTCGATCAGGAACTTCCTTAGCTCTCTGGAGATGATGGCAGTTCGCCTTTCAGGTCGATCACTGGCTTGGTTGTCCATAAGGGTTCGCACATTCCAGGCTCCAATATGTAGTTTTGTATGTTTCTGACCGCGTGGTGGTGATCGCTCTGGATGCGGTATTCCAGACAGGATTTTGTGAGGCAGGCTATGTTTGGGGTACCTTTTCTAACCCCCTCCCCTACTGGGGTGAGCAGAGTGGATCCTGAATAGGGCTGCTCAGTCATGAGTGCAGCTGCCGAGAAGCTCTTTCTGCCTCAGTCCAAGAGCTTAACGACTGGATCAAGCACCCATCGCCTGTGTGCCAGGTTGTGGCTAAGAATTCCCAGACTTCACTGTCCTGTTCCCGTTACCACTTCCTGATCGCCACAGGACTTTATCTTATCCAAGATGTAAAGTGGACGGGCTCCCTTCGGGAGGACGCCTGCATGTGACGTCTTTTATCGTGGGGAGACTGACGCGCCTGCAGCCACCACACGGTCCTTGGCAGAGAGGGGCCTGAATCCAGTGGCATGGAATCCAAAACGACTGGAGACCACTCTCTGTTGCAGCCTTCATCCGCCTTCAGTGCCGTTGTGGCTCATGGTGTCATCCTCCGCCATCCTCTGCCACTCCCGCCGTTGAGGTCTTTCTTTCTTTGGATCGCTCTTCGTCTGGGACCTCCCCCTCGACCTTACCGCCATGGGTGACTCTACCAGGAGCCAAAAGGCCCCCGACGGCATCGCTGTCGGGATCATTGGAACACACAAGGTTCTCCACCGTGACAAGGTGGCGATCCATGGAGAACGAAGGACCCTGGCCTGCTCAGCGGTGGTCACTAGGCTGAAGTCCCAACTCCTCTCCCCTCCAGTGTTGGCCCATTTTGATCCAAAATGGCCGACTTTTGTGAATTGTGACACGTCTGGTTCGGCGGTGGGGACAGTTATGTCTCATGTGCAAGATGGTATTGAGCGCCCAGTGGCATTCGTGTCGAGGTCTCAGCAGCTGAACAGAAATATGCCATGGGTGAGAGGAAGCCACTCGCCTGTGTCTGGGCGTGTGAACGATGGCACATCTGTCTCCAAGGGCGCCACTTCGCCCTGTGAACGGACCACCGGGCGCTGACGACACTGCTGGAGATGACAGGCTCAGGACACAGACCCCTATGGATCCACAGGTGGATGGAACGGCTAAGGGCCTACAACTTTACTACCCAGTTCACTCCTGGAAAAGAGAACATAGTGGCAGACCTCCTGTCCCGTGCCACGGCCAACACCGCACAACCGGACGGCGACAACCTCACAGAGGCGGATCTGGTCAACATGCTGCATGGACCCCTCCAGGACATGGTATCCCTCCAGGAGCTTTGGACAGAGTCTGAACGGGACCCCACGTTGTCACAACTGTGCTCTGTCATCAGGGAGGGTTGGCCCGTGAAAGTACAGGGCAATCTGACACCTTTTCACCGGTTTAGGGACGAACTGAGCTGTTGGAATGGTATGTACGTGTGGCAAGGGGACACTGCACGTTGATCTCGGTGCCTCTGAGATTATGAGTTCTGGCGATGCTTCACAAGGGTCACCTGGGTGGGGTTAGAGTGAAGCAGCGTTGCAGGGATTCAGTTTGGTGGCCCGGTATCGATAAATACAGATAAATTAATTTACATTTTTTCTCTCAAGACAGAATCCGCTACTGAAGACATGGTTGAACTCTTTGGATGGACAATGTGGTTTCAAATGTTTTTATTGATATGATTTAATATGCGTTGCTTTTTTCAGGAGGAAATTAATTTTTGCTTGCTTACTATCACAAATTAATTACAGTTACAATGTAGACAGACATTGTATGTTCCCTTATTTTTGAGTAGACTATCTTAGTCACTAAAGTTTAAGGAATTTATACATTCATCATCATCATCATCATCATCATCATCATAGCAGTCTTTCGGGGCCGACAATGACTGTTTCATTTAGGTCTAATCAGATTCTTCCACACAGCTCTGTCCTGCTTCGCCTTCCGCTGCCAGGAACTCCTGACCTTGTTAACCCAGGTGATGTCCGAGCCGGTATGAGTTGCTTTCTGACTGACCATTTCATGAAACTGCTTACAAAGTATTTGAGTACCGCTAACTTTTGCTGGACTAGCAGCACATTCTTGGCAGATAGAGGTATTATCAGTGGCAAGGACAGGCCAAGACAAACTGACTTCAGTATCTGTTGCAGTGACTGACCAGATGATAGGTTTGTTTATTTCTGCCCATTGTATAGTGCCACTTGACTACAAAACACGTTATGTGGACTATACATTAAAACAAATTTGGAAAACTTTTGAAAACACTATTTTAAATGCCACACTACTCCACTCTTGCTGACTGATTTAACACTACTTCAGCCAAAACCGGAAATTGCCCCATAATCATTTCTACAGCAGCGCACCCTCAGGAATAAGGTGGATAGAACTAAACTGAAATGACCAAATCTTCCAGGAAATGAATTGAATTCAGGCTTTTTGGACCGCAACAATCACAAAACAGCCAGGGAAATCCTGGAGGGACTGACATACAGTGAGATTATGTATACATGCTTCACGCATTGAATTTGTTTACTTACTCTGGGTTGTTAACTTGACACTACACACCCTTTGCACTAAAGAAAGAACTTGTGAGCACTTTGTGAAATCATAAGATTGTGGTGACCCAGCACACTGCAGACTGATACTATTTCACACTCAGTAGGGCTGGAGGAAATGGAGGACAATTTACAAAAGGACAGAGAGTCCCAGGGGGCAATCAGAACAATGGACTGTTGTGTATACATCCCTGGATGAGGGAGAGGACATCCGGGCGCCAGTTGGTCGCGCTAATAATATGTATTGACTGATATGTATGCTAATGTGCCATGCATTCTCTCTGTCTGTATAACATGTATAAAAGAGCTTGCTATATATGCCTCAGGAGCACAGTAGCTCACTTAGCTACAATGTGTGTCTCATTATGTTGGAGGAAATAAAACTTTGCACCCTTCCAGCTCGTTGCATCTCGCCTGTTCCATTACCTCCACATTGGTGACCCTAGATGTGTTATGGTGCGTCCCTCGCCTGGTCCTTTTCCTCCACAAGATAAATAATAAAAGGTGCATTACTGTAACTGATTTTGGGTCAGTTCTTTACGTGAAAATTTATGTATTAACAAAGTTGGAGTATTCCTGCTACAATTTGCAGCATTAGGTCTCAAAGATTTTTTTCCTGGCATGTAAAATAGCCATTAAAATGGTGATTTCCCTGATTGAATCAGGATCTGAGCAAATCGAATTGGAATTGAATCGATTCAGAACCTCAAGAATTGGAATTGAATCAATTCTGGAAACTGGTGATGATTCCCAGCCCTAATGAGAAGGCATATAGAGCTGAGATAGAGAATCTGCTGCTGTGGTGCTCAGCAAACAACCTGAAACTGAATGTCCAAAAAACCAAAGAACTCATACTGGACTTCAGAAAGAACAGACAGGACCACACCCCCTCCTCACAAATGGCGACCGAGTGGAAACCGTCCCCACCTTCGGGCCCCTGGGCACCCACACCTCCTCCGACCCCTCCCAGACCGCCAACACCAAGCCCCCGGCGAAGAAAGCCCAGCAGCGGCCGCACCTCCTCCATGTCCCGAGGAAAAACAACCCGGACCAGAAGCCGCCGCTGACCCTCCACTGCTCCACTGCCGCCCAGTGAAGAGTGCGCCCTCCCACCGTCCGGGTGCATGGCATGCATGCCCCACGGCCGAGAACACGAAGGCTGTGCAGAGGGCCACCAACACCGCCCAAAAAATCATTGCCGGCCCTCCACCCTCCCTGGAGGACACCTCCAGATTCCCCTACCCCAGAAACGTAGAGCATCCGCCCCACACCCAGGAGGCAGAGGTTCAAACCCGGCCGGGTCATGCCGAAGACCATATAAAAAAGCGGAACTTCCTGCCGTCCAGCTTGGTGCTCAGCAATAATGGAATGGAGGAGGGAAATCTGTGACGGCGCCTTGCATGGCAGCGGCCCTCTGATTCTACATATGGGGTGTGTGTGATTTACACTGTAGATAGGAAAAACACAATTTCGTTCTACTGTGCATGATTGGTTGTACAGTTGAATGACAATAAAGGGTGATTTGATTTTAAAGATCAAGGCCATCACAGGAGACCCCCCACATCCCGACCACCACCCGCCCGACCTGCCTCCCTCTGGAAAACGGCCCAGATCAACCAGGTCCCACACCTCCAGACCGATAAACAGACTCCTCTCCCGGGCCACCCAGACCGCAAACACTCAGAGGCCCCACCCCCTCCCTCCGAACGCTCACATGCACAGAACTGAGGACCTTTTTAATTATCACAATAACACACCTGTCCCTGCACTCCGCACCCTCATGTATATTAACCCATCCGTGAAACCACAACCATACCTGTGTGTATTTTCCATAATCCTGGGCCATTTTATTCAATCGTGTGTTCAATTGTGTGTTCTGCACTCCGCACTTTTATGTACACTGTTTCATCTGCGAAGCCACCACCATACCTGTGTATAGTTCCATAATCCTGGGCTATTTTTATTCCAGTCGTGTGTTTAATCGTGGGTTCCGCAACCATGTTTTATCCAATCCCTCTCTCATACTTAAGTGCGCAGTATCCCGGTGGAGCACCCATAACTCTGTTATACTGTACAACACCACAATGACAGTAAAGTCTATTCTATTCTGTTAACACCTTTATACTTGTCAGTTTATGACAATGTGTGGGGATCATGAAATGATGAGACTGGATAATTTCTCAGTATGGTTTATTCATCTCAAGTCCCCAGCTCTCTCTCTCTCAGTCAGGAAAAAAGAGAAAGAGCTGCGGTCAACCCACATACATTTATACCCACACATCAAACACAGAATCACACAATCAAGTCAAATCCTTCTATTTACACTTAATCACTTCAAAGTTCTCCTTGCTGTTCTGTCTGACCCCGGGAGGTCAGACAGTCCTTTCGGCTCTCGCTCCAGATCCTCTGACTTCCTCCCAAGTCCGCAGGTGGTCCAGACTCATTGTCCATCTGAGGCGTGATGTCAATACACACCGCAAGCTTAAAGTCCTTCTATGCTTGGGTCTCTGCAGTGAAATATGTGAGCTACATAATGTTACCATTATGGGCGCTGCAAATGTTCTTGTAAATTTGAGACTTTCTTACAAATTTGCAATTTTGTCTCTCAGATGTACTTTTCCACACAAATGTACAATTTTCTACTCATAAATGTGCAACTTTTTTCAAGTAAACTGTGACTTTTTTCTGACAATTTTATAACAATTTTCTTATAAATCTGCAAGTTTACTCTTGCCAATTTGTGAAGGTTTTCTCTATTAAGTGTTAATTTGAGGAAAATGAAATATAAAATAGCAACACATACCTTCTAATGTAAGTTCGAATTATGGTTCACAATGAAAGCATCACGATCTTCAATGTGTACTGCCCTCCAGAGCGAGAGCTCTCACTTGACCAAATGGAACTCCCAGACCACCGATGCTTAGTCATCGGTGACTTCAACAGTCACTCAGAGGCATGGGGATACAGTGAAGCAGATAGAAGAGGAGAGGAGGTGGAAGATTGGCAAGTCGAAAACAGTCTTCTGCTAATGAATGATCCTGATGATCCACCAACGTTCTTCTCCAGGGTATGGCTGAGTAACACCACGCCCGATCTTGCATTTGCCACCAACACGACATGGCCAGGCTGGCAACAAGAACAGTACTTGGCCAGCTCGGGGGAAGTGACCATAAACCTGTGAAGATCGGACTGGACATCAGCTACAAACCACAAGAAGCTAAGACATTCCCCAGGTGGAATTATAAGAAGGCCAACTGGGTGCGCTTCTCAACACTGGTGGACTGGTACTCTGCGGAGATCTGTCACAAGCAGCAGAACCTCAACAAGAAAGTCAGGGTGCTGAACCATGCTATTCTGAAGGCTGCAAATGAATCTATACCTCGGGGAGCCAGAAAGAACTATAGGCCTTACTGGACAGAAGAGCTCTAGCAGCTTGAAGACAGTGTGGCAGAGGCAAGGAAAAAGGTAGAAGCAGATCCTACAGTAGAAAACAACATTGCCCTGAAGGCGGCCACTGCAAAACACAGGCAGACATTTATACAGGAAGCTCGAAAGAGATGGCAAGAAAAGACAGAGCAGCTCAACTTGGACAAGGACGGCAACAAGCTTTGGAAACTGGCTCAAGCCCTCAACGACGAGAACAGCAAAAGCTCGCCGATCACAGTACAGGCAGATCAAGAACTGCTGACTGGCAAGAAAGCAGCAGACCATTTCATCAACCAGTAAGTGAAGACGAGCCATCTTCAGATTCCACCAGAAAGAAGAAAGGTTGTCAGAGGAGCCCAGCGAATTCATCAGAACGCACAGATTGAACCAGTGATGAACTCGCCATTCATTCTCAAGGAGCTGGAGGATGCAATGGCAACACTGAAGCTGAAAAAAGCCCCTGGGTCTGACAAGATCACAAATGAAATGTTGCTGAACCTTGGCCCCAAAACCAAGAAGAAACTTCTGCAGCTTTTCAACGACAGTTGGAGATCAGGGACTGTGCCTCAGATCTGGAGAGAAGCCACAATGATTCCAGTGCACAAAAAAGGCAAAGATAAGTTGAAGGCTGAAAGCTATCACCCCATAAGCCTTACAAGCTGCATAGGAAAGCTGCTAGAGCGTCTCATCAACACCAGACTCATGTGGCACTTGGAAGGAAAACAACACATCGGCCCAGAGCAAGCAGCCTTCAGGCAGAACCGGTCTACAGAGGACCAAATAACATACATCTCTCAAGCCATAGAAGATGCCTTCCAAGAAAAAAAGCACACTCTCGCTGTATGGATTGATCTAGAAAAGGCATTTGACAGGGTATGGAAAGATGGCCTCAAGCTGAAACTGCGCCAGTGCGGTATCGCTGGGCGCATGTACAAGTGGATTGCCCAATACCTGCACAACAGAAGAGCCAGAGTCCAGGTCAGACAGTACTCCAGCAAGAAGAAGGTGTTGAGGGAAGGAGTCCCATAAGGAGGAGTGCTCTCCCCAACACTCTTCCTTGTATTCATTAAGGACATCATCCAGAGTTTGCCAAGGAACGTACAAGGTGCCATCTATGCCGATGACCTAGCCCTCTGGTGCAGTGAGGAAAGCATCGTGACTGCAAACTACAGAGTGCAGCAAGTTCTCCGGCTGATCGAGGCATGGACCAAGTCATGGCTTGTAAGCTTAAATGAGAGGAAGACTACATACACCGTCTTCACCCTGTCCACCCAACCCCAGAAGGTGAAACTGCAGATCAACTCCCATGAGCTTCAGGCTGAATATGCACCCACATATCTCGGGATCACCATGGATCGCAGACTGACTTGGAAGAACCAGCTGCACAAGAACCAGGCAAGAGCAAAGATCAGGATGGCCCTAATGAAGAAACTGTCAGGAACAGACTGGGGTGCAGACCAGGGTGTCCTGAAGAAGCTCTATGTGGGGAGGATTCGGCCTGTTCTGGAGTATGGCATGGCAGCAACCGCAACAGCTGCCAAAAGCAACACTGAGAAGCTGGACAGACTCCAAAACCAAGCCATGCAAATGATGACAGGAGCCATGCGCAGTACACCTATCAAAGCGCTGGAGACAACAACAGGCCTTGCACCACTGGAAGACAGAAGAAACGTCAAGGTACTGACCCAGGCCGCCAAATTCAAAAGACTGGAAAACCATCCCATGAAGGACAGACTGAACAAGCCAACAAAAGGGAGACTTAAGAGATCGAGCTTCATCCACCAGAGCAGGACACTTGAAAGGAGAGACCCAGAACTGATGGACCACATACCCACACCAATACCACCCATAGCATCTGTTCCCTCCTGGAACCGACAGAACTTCCCAGCCATACGCACAGACATATCGGGCATTGGGAAGAAAGGAACACAGTCAGACCAAGAGAGGAAGTCGCTGGCCCTGGAGTTCATTCAGTCTGCCTACCCTAAAGAGCAGTGGACTCACGTCTACACAGACGGCTCTGCCATGGAAGCAACCAGGAATGGCGGAGGCGGCGTGTACATCAGGTACGCTGACGAGGAGACCCATATTCCCATTGCAACTGGAAAGTACGCCACCAATTTCAGGGCTGAGGCAGAGGCCCTGAGAACAGCAGCGGCCCACGTCAGGGAACATCAAGACAAGGCACACAAGCGGGTCGTCATCTTCACTGATGCCCTCTCTGTCTTGGATGCACTTCAGGACCCCCGACGCAAAGAACTGAATGAACTCGCCCTCACTCTGTCTCAACTAGCAACACAGGTGAACGTATCACTCCAATGGATTCCTGCCCACTGTGGAATCTATGGAAATGAGACGGCTGACAGACTTGCTAAGGAGGGTGGGCAGCAAGACCAGGAAGACAGGCAGGTCTCTTACAGTGAGGAGAAAACCATTATTAAGGCCCTGTCTCACAAGAAGTGGCAGCAGCAACACCCAAACTTCTGCAAGGATGACAACTACTATAGTCTGAGCAGGGCTGACCAAGTCGTTCTGTTCAGACTCCGAACTGGACATAACAGAATGCATGCTCACATGCACCAGAAACTTAAAGTTGGACAATCGGACAGATGCCCATGTGGTACTGCCCAAATGACCAGCGAACACCTCCTCCAAGACTGCCCAGACCACGCTGCACTCAGACGAGCTACGTGGCCTGACCCCACATCGCTGAACCAAAAGCTGCACGGGGACCTCGGGAACCTCCACAGGACGGCAGCATTCATCAGGGCAGCTGGTGTGACCATCTAGTGATCGACGAAGAAGAAGAAGAAGTATAAAAATATAATAAATATTTATTGAGCCAGAAGAGAAAAACAATGAGTTTGATTCTTATATTTAGCAACATAGATGTTTTAGGAGGATTTCACTCTTCATATCAAATTTTGCTCTCTCCTCTGTGGGAGACCTCCACCTCAGAAATTTGACCTGACCAATGGGCTCCCAAACCTGTCTTCATTGCCTTTTTAGTCAGTTTATGACTTCTGCCAAACAAAGAAGCGCAAATGTAATTGGTTCACCCCAGTTGTCATGAAGTTTAGAACAATCCTGCAACACCCAAGAAAAGCTTTTTGTTTCCTTCATTCAGTTTTGGGGCTGTGGTCAAGCTGTAAGGAGCAGACTTCTCTGCTCTCCCATTTTTTTCTATCTTCCAAGTAAGGCCCAGAGCCTGTCATGCTCTGTGAAATTTTTTTTCTTTTCTTTAAAGTTCACTTTTTCTTATTTTAATCTTTTTCTTTAAATTACCTTGTAAGATTTTGTTAGATTTTTTTTAAGCTTAAACCAACTCATTTAAACCACCAGCATCGGAAAAAAATGGATTTGTGATGTGTCTTTGCTTCAGTTTGAATTTCTGATGGGACTTTGCACCATAAACTAATTCCTTCTTCAGTGCATAACAGAAGACCGAAGCTGAAGAACCAGCCCTTTGTGATCTCGAGAGTAGGCCATAACCGGCCTATTCTCACAAACCGGCCATTAATGTCTAAACCGGCCACAGCGGTTTAGACATTAATGGCTGTGTATTATTTTGAGGGGACAGCAAATTTACACTGTTATACAAGCTGTACGTTGACTACTTTACATTGTATCAAAGTGTCATATCTTCAGGTTGTCCCATGAAAAGATATAATAAAATATTTACAAAAATGTGAGGGGTGTACTCACATTTGTGAAATACTGTTGATTGAAAAAGTTTTTAAATCATTGTATTTTGTTTTTATTTACATTTTACACTGTGTCCCAACTTCACTAGAGCAGGGGTTGTACTTGTACGTGAGTAATTAATATAACATTATCATAATATACCATATCATAATATTATATTATTCTACCTACCTCTGCTTATAGATTATGATCATCATGAAAAAAAATATTGGTCTTTTATTGAGGGAACTAGGGAGATGCAGATTATAAATAGTAATCCCAGAGGCATTCTATAGAACTGTAGTTTGGAAAAAGGGTCTTCCTGTTGTAATTATGAGCTTAACATTGTTCATTGTTTGTTTCAACCACAGGTGATGCGATGCTTTGAAGATTTCTCCATTTCAAATAAAAGACAGATGCCAACCAAAGACCGCTGCACGCTAATCAGGCGCTTCTACCTCTATCCAGGCCTCTAAGGCCACACTGAAATGTTTTTAATGTCTTTACAGATTTTGAAAACGTGAGCGACCTCTCCAAAGGTTGTGCTAGACATTTTTGTTATCTGTGGTCAGTCATAATCTATTATTACCTGCCAATTTGATTTGAATTAGATCACCCTCATTGTAATCTGTCAAAACGACAGCTTTCAGATTTTTCTGTCAGTGCTGAAATAAATCTTTCAGTGAAGGAAAATTTTCAGTTAACACAACCTCTGGACCTCACAAATGATAAGGAAAAAAACAGGTTTGTTCCTGTAATGTGTGGAGTGCAGCAGTGTGAACAAGACAACACACTACTGTGGGCGAAATTTAGAGACAGTAACATATTCAAAAATGTTCAAAACTTGGACATTAATGTTCACACAGGATTCCAGAGTTTGTAGTTATAAATACAGCTTTGTTGCCCTCTAAAGTAAATGTGCACATGTAGAAAAGATTTGTATTTAAAAAATCAATTGCTAAAGTTAAACAAAGAACACTGTGAAAAAGTGTTTTAGTGAACAGCTGTTCACATATACAATGCAGAAAGTTCCAACTTCAGAAATTCTTTTTGCAAATACAAATATTTCTACATATCATCACCGTTGGATCAAAATCATTTATGCACAATCCTGATACTTTTCAGGGGAAAAAAATCTGCCAGACTGTTGTTAAATAGATGACTTAGTAAAACAGCTTTTCATTGGTTGCTTCGATACCCTGCACTAAATAGCAGTCAGAGGTAAATGTGTACATTCAGTCAACTATAAAAAGTAAAAATCATCAAAAGCAAGGATGTGCACATTTGCAACAAAATTTGATTTACAACTACAAACCCGACAATAAATCATAATTTGGTTGATCCAACCCAGAGTAGAAGGGATTTCATCTCTTCAGCTCTCTTCAAGTTAGTTAGTTTTTCCATGTAGGTTTGGATTTTTCCCCCTTATCTTTGTCTAATATTTAAATTTGTTTGATGATCTGAAACATTTAAGTGTGACAAACATGCAGAAAAAAATGAGAAATCAGGATGGGGCAAACAGTTTTTCACACCACTGTATATATAATTTTTCAGCTTTTTCTCTTAAATCTCACCTTAATTAGTGACTTCTTACCAGAGGTTTTTGACATTTTTGTCATATAAATCTGCAAAAAATACTTGCCCAGTTTTTTTAAATGCAAATTTGCAACTGAAAACATAAAACTGCAACTTCTTTCTCAGAAATTTACACCATTTCCCCCCATATGGTTAAAGCAACAAGGAGCTTCTGCTTTACACAAAAGAGCCATGTGTTGAAGACCCCTAAATGAAAAGGTTTCCTTACCTTTTCTTTATTTTAGAAGTAGTGGTGAAGACATACTTTCAGCTGGGACTATACTTGTAAAGTTATACAAAGGTATAACTGGGGTGGTAATCATATTTATGGCTGCATTTATATCATTACTTATCAAAGCATTGGTGATCTTACTTTTAGATGATATGTCATATCTATATGAGCACTTTTTAAAGTTTGGTTTGTTCATTATTGAAATATGCAAATTAAAACTTCATTTTGCTCTTTAAAAGTACTGTGTACTCCTCTTTGCTATTTTATTTTAAAATGCTTTTTATTCATGTAGCTATGACAAAACTATGTGTAACTGATTATTACAGGTGACTCTGTTAGGAGTCTGTGTCCTCTGTTGATAAGATTACAGTAATAGCCAGAGCACCTTCTTCGTATTTATATGAAATCCATATGTGCAAATCAAGGGGAACAAACTTTTTTCCAGGTTTTTCCCCCAACCTGAAAAAGACAGAATTGTACCCCCAGTATCATCATGAACATTTGTATATCGTGTTAAAATTGATTTTTTTTGTGTGTGTGTGTGTACTTTATTGATCCCCAGAGGGCAAAAATACATTGAAAACCAAATACATTGGAAACACAAAGCACAAATGCAGAAAAACATTTTTTTTTTTTAACGAATTTGCAACTTTTTGCTCATAAATTTGACTTTTTCCTTTCATATACTTGCAACTTTTTCCATAAATTTTCAAATTTTCTTATAGATTCGTAACTTTTTTCCAGATTAATTTGTGACTTTTTTCTTAAAAAGTGTATTTTTTCTTGTACATTTTTCTTATAAATCTAACATTTTTGCATAAATTTGAAAATCTTCTTATATGCATTTTTTCCACATGAACTTGTGACATCTTTCTTGTGCATTTTAAACTTTTTTCTTACAGTTTTAATTTTCTTGAATAAATTTTCTACCTTTTTTTTAATAAATTTGTAACTTCTCATAAATTTCCAACTTTTTCCATTGTAAATTTGCAGTTTTTTGCATAAATGTCAGACTTTTTCTCATAAAAATTTTCAACATTTTTTTTTCTTAAAAATTTGTGACTTTTTTCTCTTAAATTTGTATCTTTTTTCTTATAAATTTGTGATTTTTTTTCTGATACATTTTTTTCCACAATATTTTTATTGAACCTTTTTTACAAACATAACACAAACAATCAAACACTAACACTAAAGTAATAAAAAAAAATACACAAAAAAAAAAATACAAAAAAACCCCCACCAACAACCACTAACAAGAACAGATCTTCAACAATGCTCCGCTGTTTAGTCTAGGCAATCCATTACATAAGTATACATATTATACATTCACCAGTTTGGAATTTACAAGGTCCACACACATCATTCACCTTCTGATTCAAAAGTTATTGTAGAAGAGCTTGGAATAACGAGGCGATGCGACTTATGAACCAAAGTTTATTAACAGCTTCGCTCCTCTAACAAGTCTCATCTCAGTGCAGAAGCAGAAGTAGAAAGAGGCAGAACATATTCAGCTCTACATACTTATACCTACACATAACAAAAGACATGCATATCAAAGCTGACATCCCACATTATCTTAATCCCCCTCCTTTGTCTCCGTATCCCTCCACCTGGCCTTGGGAGGTCAGGGCGATCTGGTCTCCACCGCAGTGCCTCGGATGCTCTTTGATCCCCGCTGGCGGTTGAGACCTCTTTGTCCTGTTCTGAGGTGTGAAGTCGCTTTACATATGTAATCACCAAACATTCTCACATGCTTATACATATGTAGGTTATGGGATATATGATTAATATAGACCACAGCCCCCCCCCCCAAACGACTAAGAAAAGGACAATAGAAAAATTCACAGTTTAAGATAATTATTATGACATACTAACTGCTACACCTCTTGACAAGGAAGAAACTTTCCAGCAGCTATGCTCCTGTAGAGAATTCAGTGGTAATCATAACAGTGTAGTAATATCACAAGTCAGTCTTAAACTGTCACAGTGTAGAGGATGTGCTCGAATGATGAGGCTGAGTTTAGTTCTTACATCAGCTTTATTGACAGAACACATCGTCTAGCATTCTCAAAGCAGGAAAGAGGAAGAATCATATCTCATCACCCTATTATATGTTTCCAGCATCAGAATTCAAGTCACATGGTGCTTTCAGTAAACATACAGTCACAAAGCATCCCTCTGAATCTTCACCATTGTCTCTCATTTCTTGATGAACCGGAAATCCCTCCGGGGCATCTTCTGTGGGACAAAAAGATCAATCTCACACCTCCTCGTTATCTTCTGCAGATTCGAGTCCTTTGTCCTTCCAGACATGACACCCCCAATATGCATGCAGTCATGTCTCTGTGGAAATGTGAGCCCACAATGTGTGTCGCCCACACTACCCCCCCCCAAACGTCTAGTAAGGGCAAAACCTGCATGGCATAAAAAAAAAAAGAAAAACACAAAACACTCCATATATCGCTAATCAATCCACCAACTGCCTGGGTTTTAACCTTCTGCCGAATCTGCTGCAACCTGGCTTTGCTGCCCCTGCAACATCTCTCTGCATCTGTGGATTAAAGCTGTTAACACCTTTCTGTGAAGATTCTGGAGAATGTCCTCTCGGCGGCCTGCCACGGCGGGGTGGCCTCGCGAGCTGCACTTCCTCATCAGCCAAAACAAAAGCGGGTTTGAGCCTGTTTATGCTAATCAACTCCCTTCTGCCCCCTAAATCTAGCAGAAAATGCTTCTGCCCGGTCTCCAGCACTGTGAACGGTCCGTCATAAAACGGCCGCAAACTTGGACGCTGAGCATCATGTCTAACAAAAACAAACTCTGCATTTTTTAAAGCCTTTGGCACAAAAACGTGTGGGAAACTGTGATGGACCGGGCCAGGGAGTGTGTTTGCTCCCGAGTCGCTCTGCCACGGCTGAGCAGGGGGGCCATTTGGTGCGGGATTATCGTGGAGAAATTCCCCCGGCAAACGGAGAGGTTGTGCAAAAACTAATTCAGCCGGGGAAGCATGCAAATCTTCCTTAGGTGCAGAACGCAACCCCAATAAAACCCATGGAAGTTTGTCCACCCAATTTGTATCCGTCAGCGACGCTCTGAGGGCTGCTTTCAATGACCTATGAAAGCGTTCGCATAAACCATTAGCCTGGGGGTTATACGCGGTAGTGTGATGAATCTTCACCCCCAAGCTGCGGGCCATCGATGACCATAGTTCGGAAATAAATTGGGGACCCCTGTCGGATGTTATGTCCGACGGTACACCGAAACGCGCAATCCACGCTGCTAAAAATGCTCGCGCAACTTCTTCCACTGTGGTTGATGTCAGAGGAATCGCCTCTGGCCAACGCGTGGTGCGGTCCACCATCATCAAAAGATGTGTGTGCCCGTGCGATAATGGGCCGTCCCGTGGAGACATCGCAGATTAGTGGGGGCGTACCACTTTGTTGCTCCCTGTGCTCCAGCCTTAACCCTGTTGGTCTAGACTGGAGCGCGCGCACGTCCGCGTCGTTAACCGGTTGTTGCACGGTCGTTGCACGGTGGCGCAGTGGTTTAGCACTGTGGCAGCACAGTTTTACCCTCGGCCGGGGGACCGCGGGGATCATGAGATCGTGGGTTCGATCCCAGCCCCCGACCAACAGTGAGCTGTGTGGAGTTTGCATGTTCTCCCCGTGTTGCGCGGGTTTACTCCGGGATTTCTCCGGTTTCCTCCCGCACACCAAAAACATGTAGGTTTAGGGCGCTCGCGCACGCAGCGACCAGCAGCCGGTGGCTTGTCACCAGACTGCAAACCAAGTCTACCTACGGGTACAAATAAGTAACAAAAAAAAAAAAAAAAAAAAAAAAAACCTGCTCCGCAGCCATGGCTGCATAATCTAACCCTACACAGACCGGGGCTGCGTGCGCTCCCGCATCGCTGCCCGGGCCCGCGGCCACGGCTACAGAGTCTGCCCCCATGGGGCTTGGTGGTGCTACTGCGCGCGAGAGACAGTCTGCCACAACATTGTGTTTACCCGCGACATGCTGAATATCAGTAGTGAACTCCGATATTGCGGCTAGTTGCCTTTGTTGTCGGCCTGACCAGGGTTCTGAAATTTTGGCCATCGCAAACGTTAGCGGTTTATGATCCACAAAGGCGGTGAAACATCGCTCCTCTAACCAGAACTGAAAATGGCGGATAGCCAAGTGTAGGGCCAAAAGCTCCCTGTCAAACGCACTGTATTTACGCTCACTATCGCGCAAAGTCCTGCTGAAAAACGCGAGGGGTTGCCAGGTACCAGCCACAAACTGTTCAACTACTGCCCCCACCGCTACATCGAAAGCGTCAGTGGTGAGTGCCATGCGGGCCGTTGGAACTGGGTGCGCTAACAAAACTGCGTTTGCCAGGGCTGATTTGACCTGGGCAAAAGCGCGGTCCCGCTCCGGAGACCATTCAACTTTATTTGCGGGCTTTTGTTTTTTTAACGCGGTGTACAATGGCTGCATGAGCCGTGCTGCGCTTTGGAGGAACCGGTTGTAAAAATTAACCATCCCTAGAAACTCCTGAAGCGCCTTGACCGTTTGAGGTTGCGGAAAATCCGTTATGGCACACACTTTATCTGGAAGAGGAATCGCTCCTTCTGCCGAAACGCGATGCCCCAAAAAATCAATCTGCGCCACCCCAAACTGGCACTTCGCTGGGTTAACTATTAACCCGTGCTCTGCCAGCCTCTGAAAAACTGCTGTGAGGTGTTTTTCGTGCTCGCCCTCGGACGCGCTGGCTACCAAAATATCGTCCAAATAAACAAACACGAAAGGGAGGTCGCGTAAAACTGCATCCATCATGCGCTGGAAAGTCTGCGCGGCTCCCTTGAGGCCAAAAGGCATGCGCAAAAACTCAAAAAGGCCGAAAGGAGTTATGACCGCTGTTTTGGGTACATCTTGCGTGCGCACTGGAACCTGGTGGTAACCGCGCACCAAGTCTATTTTAGAAAAAATGCGCGCCCCCACCAAATGAACAGAAAAATCCTGAATGTGCGAAATCGGGTAGCGGTCATGAGCTGAAACGTTGTTCAACCTGCGGAAATCGCCGCAAGGTCGCCACGAGCCGTCAGCCTTTGGGACCATGTGTAGCAGCGAAGCCCAAGAGCTTTTGGAGCGTCTAACAATGCCCAGTTTTTCCAGATTAGTGAACTCCTCGCGCGCGATGGCCAGTTTAGCTGGGTCCAAGCGCCGAGCTTTTGCAAAAACGGGAGGGCCGGTGGTGGTGATAAAATGTTCCACCCCATGTTTAGCCACCGTCGCCGAAAACGTGGGGACTGTGAGTGCTGGGAAATGAGCAAGCAATGTGTGAAACTTATCACCCGCAGCTGAGACGCTGGCATGTGCAGTCGGCGGGGCCACCCGAGCTGTGCAGGGAATACAATGAAAGGACAGTGCATTAATCAGACGTCTATTAGCAAGGTCAACCAATAAACCATGTGAGCACAAAAAATCAGCCCCAAACATGTTGAAACTGACTGCTGCTACAATAAATATCCACTCAAATGAACGGCCCTGTAAGGACAGAAGCATGGTCCTCTCACCGAACGTTTTAATCGCAGAGCCGTTCGCTGCTGACACTGACACCCAGGGAGCTTTAGACGGCATCAGCCGTTCCACGTAGGTGGGTGTGACGAAACTCAGCTGGGAGCCCGTGTCCACGAGGAACTGTTTCCCCGAGTGTGCATCCGTCAGGTAAAGCAGCTTGTTCTCGTCGCCGAGGGTCGCAGCTGCTACCGGCCCTCGGTCTTGGCGTTTCCCTGGCGCTTGAAGTTGCACGGCGGGACGCACCTGTGCGCTCTCTCTGCAAAACGGCGGTGGTAGAAACACCGGCCGTCCTCCGCTCCGCGTCGTCTGGCCCCCATCGCCGCCGTCGTTGGTGCGTCTGGCGCCTCGGCCGCTGGACCTGCGCTGTCTCCGGACGCCGTTCCTGGGCTAGCAGCCGCGGCCGAAACCGCGTTCCGCTTGTGGCCGTCGACAAGTCGCTGCGCCTCTTTGCTCAGCCCATGGTAGTCTCGCCTGGCCAATCGGGGCGACTCTGCCAGGGCCACTCTCACTGCTGGCGGAAGGGTCCAAAGGAAAAGGTGGGCGAAAATGAATTTGCCATCCTCAGAGTCTTTGAGCCTCAGCATCTTCACCATCAGGTCCTCAGGTCTCTCGTTCTCTGACTCCGTCAACGTCAGGAGCCCCTCTGCTCGCTGTTGGACTGAAAGGGTGAAATGGCTGATCAGCGCATCCTTCAATGCGCTGTACTTGTCGCTGTCTGGTGGATGATTAACCAGATCCTCCACTCTCTGGACCGTGTCGCTGTCCAGCTTCGCTACCACATGGTAGAATTTTGTGTCGTCGTTGGAGATTCTCCGGAGAATGAACTGCGCCTCGACTGCGCTAAACCATGAGCGCGGGCTGTGCTGCCAGAAATCGGGCAGCTGGATCGTGGAGGCGGCCATCAGGCTGGCTTCCGCCGAGCCCCGCTCGGGAGAATTCTGTCTGCTCATTCTTTGTCGTAGGTCACCAGTGTAGAGGATGTGCTCGAATGATGAGGCTGAGTTTAGTTCTTAAATCAGCTTTATTGACAGAACACATCGTCTAGCATTCTCAAAGCAGGAAAGAGAAAGAATCATATCTCATCACCCTTTTATATGTTTCCAGCATCAGAATTCAAGTCACATGGTGTTTTCAGTAAACATACAGTCACAAAGCATCCCTCTGAACCTTCACCATTGTCTCTCATTTCTTGATGAACCGGAAATCCCTCCGGGGCATCTTCTGTGGGACAAAAAGATCAATCTCACACCTCCTCGTTATCTTCTGCAGATTCGAGTCCTTTGTCCTTCCAGACGTGACACCCCCAATACGCATGCAGTCATGTCTCTGTGGAAATGTGAGCCCACAATGTGTGTCGCCCACAACAGCACAATTAGTGAACAACTTTTGAGTAGTTTGCATCAGTCCTTGTGCCGTCTGGGTTTTAATCTTCTCCCGAATCTGCTGTGGGTCCGCTTGGGCGTCCTGGTGGGACCTTCCTGTAAGGAATCTGCAGCTTGGGGAGGAGAGTGATTATTTGTTCCCTGCAGGGGGGCTGAGTCCTTTCTCTTGGGGGGTCTACCCCGCTGAGGTGCTCTCGCCAACCGTGCAGGTTCGTCTCTCAACAAGAAGGCAGGTTTAAGTCGTCAATGCTGACTGTTTCTTTTCTGTCCCCTAAATCAAGCACAAAATGCTTATCACCAGGTTCCAGAACTCTGAAAGGTCCGTCGTATGGTGGACGGAGGGTTGGTTTTAAAGCTTCATGCCTAACAAAAACGAATTCAGCGTTTTTCAAAGCTTGGGGAACAAAAACCCGTGGAAAAGAGTGATGTGCCGGTCCGGGGAGAGTGTCCGGTCCGTTGCTGCCTAAAAGCCTCGGGGCTGGAAGATGCCCTGGCTCTGGGTTCTCTGGTAAAAATTCGCCTGGGAGCCTGAGAGGTTGTGCAAAAACTAATTCTGCTGGGGAGGCGTCTAGATCCTCTTTAGGCGCAGCACGCAACCCCAATAAAACCCAGGGAAGTTTATTTACCCAATTTGTATCCGTTAGTGAGGCTCTGAGGGCGGCCTTTAAAGATCTGTGAAAACGCTCGCATAACCCATTAGCCTGAGGGTGATAAGCGGTGGTGCGGTGAATTGTCGCTCCTAAGCTGTTGGCCATGGCTGACCAAAGCTCCGAGACAAATTGAGGCCCTCTATCGGACGTGATGTCCAATGGGACCCCGAAACGTGCCACCCAGTTTGTTAAAAAAACGCGAGCGACTTCCTCCGCTGTGGTTGATGCCAGAGGGACCGCCTCAGGCCAGTGCATAGTACGGTCTATCATTGTTAACAGGTGAGTGAAACCTTGGGAGGAAGGTAGTGGTCCCACGAGGTCGAAATGAACGTAGTCGAACCTTCTAGCTGGGATTCGAAAAGGCTCTAGAGGGGCTTTTGTGTGTTTGTGTATTTTGGCGCGCTGACAAGACATGCAAGTCTTTGCCCATTCTTTTACGTTTTTGCGCAGGCCGGGCCACACAAACTTTTCAGCGACCATTTTAACCGAAGCGCGCACACCCGGGTGCGCGAGGGAGTGAATTGAGTCGAAAATACGGCGGCGCCATGCAGCTGGGACTACCGGGCGAGGTCGGCCGGTTGAGATGTCGCATATTAGGGGGGGGCACACCGTCGTGTAAACCCCTTTCCTCCAGCCTTAACCCTGTTGGTCCAGACAGGAGCGCGCGCACGTCTGCGTCACTACTTTGCTCCTCCGCCATGGCTGCGTAATCTGTCCCTACGTGGATTGGGGCCACGTATGTGTCCGCGTTGGCGAAGAGTTCTGCGGCTGAGGTAGTATAATCTGTCTCCTCGCGCTCTGGCGATGTCACAGCGCGAGAGAGGCAGTCTGCTACCACGTTAAGTTTGCCTGCCACATGTCGAATGTCTGTGGTGAACTCTGAAATCGCAGCTAGCTGTCTTTGTTGCCTGCCTGACTACGGTTCGGAAATTTTAGCCATCGCAAAGGTGAGCGGTTTGTGGTCTACAAAAGCCGTGAAACGCCGCCCCTCCAACCAGAACTGGAAGTGGCGGATGGATAAATGAAGCGCTAGCAGCTCCCTGTCAAAAGTGCTGTATTTACGCTCAGTTTGGTTTAACGATTTGCTGAAAAATGCCAAAGATTGCCAGGTTCCGCCAACGTGTTGTTCTACAACCGCCCCTATGGCCAGGTCTGAAGCGTCTGTGGTTAGCGCAATGCGGGCCGAGGGATCAGGGTGAACTAACAATGTTGCGTTAGCTAGGGCACTTTTTACTTCCGCGAAGGCGCGTTCGCGCTCCGGGGTCCATTCGACCGCGTTAGAAGGTTTTTGTTTTCTGAGCGCATCATATAGGGGCTGCATAAGCTGAGCTGCATGGGGGAGGAAACGGTTGTAAAAATTAACCATTCCCAAAAATTCTTGCAGCGATTTGACCGTTTGTGGCCGTGGAAAATTTTTTACTGCGCGAACTTTGTCTGGCAGCGGAACTGCCCCCTTCGGTGAAATTCTGTGTCCCAAAAAATCAATTTGTGACACGCCAAATTTGCATTTGGCTGGATTGATTATTAACCCGTGCTCTTCTAGTCTCTGAAAAACCATAGTGAGATGCTGTTCGTGTTCTTCCTCCGACGAGCTGGCTACCAGCATATCGTCGAGGTAGACGAACACGAAAGGGAGGCCGCGTAATACCGCGTCCATCATCCGCTGAAAGGTTTGAGCAGCGCCTTTGAGGCCAAAAGGCATCCGCAAAAATTCAAAAAGACCGAAGGGGGTTATTACAGCTGTTTTAGGAATGTCTTCTGCTCGAACGGGGACTTGGTGATAGCCACGGACCAGGTCTATTTTAGAAAAAATGCACGCACCCGCTAGATGTAGTGAAAAATCTTGGATGTGAGGAATTGGGTAGTGGTCATGCGCTGTCGCATTGTTTAATCTGCGGTAATTGCCGCACGGTCTCCAAGAACCGTCGGATTTCGGGACCATGTGTAGTGGCGATGCCCAGGGGCTCTTTGAGCGTCTGATAATGCCTAGTTTTTCAAGGGTGGTAAACTCGTCTCGAGCTATGGCGAGCTTGGTCGCGTCTAAGCGCCGAGCTTTGGCGAATACGGGTGGGCCCGTTGTGGGAATAAAGTGTTCGACCCCGTGCTTAGCCACTGTAGCTGAGAATTTGGGAATTGTGAGTGCTGGAAATTGGGTGAGGAGTTGATCAAACTTACCTCCTGCTGTAGTGACGCTGGCCTGCACGGGTGGTGGAGAAACTCAAGCTGAGCAGGGAATAGAAGCAAATGACAATGCATTAACCAAGCGTCTGTTTGCTAGATCGACTAATCACCCATGTGCACACAAAAAATCCGCGCCCAACAAGTTAAAACTCACCGCCGCTACAACAAATGTCCATCTGTAGTTGCGGCCATGAATGCAGAGGGGCAGGTTCCTTTCACCATAAGTGTCGATGATGGAGCCGTTGGCTGCCATCGCTCCATTGCCCCGGGGGCCCATGGTCCGGTCTGTGTGGGAGGGCATGATAAAACTCAGTTGAGCTCCAGTGTCAATTAGGAACTGTTTGCCGGTGTGTCCGTCAGTCACATAAAGAAGTTTATTTTTTTCGCCGAGAACCGCAGCCGTTAACGGTTCTCGGTTTGGACGTTTTCTCGAACTTTTGAACTTGCAGGGGGGAACGCATTTGTACGCCCCCTCGGCGAAACGGTGGTGGTAATAGCAGATGTCGTTCCGCCTGCTGCGTCTTGGTCGTGTTGCCACCATGGTGGACGGGCTCTGCTCGGTTGTCTATGGTTCTCCGTTGCTCTGGGCATCTAACCTGCACTTATATAGCGCTTTTCTAGTCACAAAGACCACTCAAAGCGCTTTCATTAATACTAACCCTCTATTCTAAGGGCCTATAGGAAACAAATATCTAGGGACAATTTAGAACAGCCAATTAACCTAACATCACCATCTGCAGATGCTGCTGTGGCCACCTGTTCCCTGCAGGCGTTGGTGAGTCGCTGTGCTTCTCGGGCCAGCGCGCGGAAGTCCTGCTGGGTGCTGCACCGCATGTTGATCAGCGTCCCTCTCATGTGTGGCGGCAGAGTGCTGAGGAAGATGTGTTGGAAGAGGAAGTTGTCGGTGTCCTCCTCCTTGAGCTGCAGCACGTCCTCCATGAGGGCCTTGGGTCTGCATCCTCTGTGGCCGTAGATCGCCAGGATCTTCTCTGCTCTCTCCTCGGCTGAGGGGACGAAGTTCTCGACGATGGTCGCCTTCAGCTCTCTGTATTTGTCATAGGCGGGCGGCTGTTGGATAATGCTCCGCGCGCATCTTGACGTGGCAGCGTCGAGTTTGGCGACGATGTGATAAAACTTCGTCTCATCCGCCGTTATGCCCGCCAGTGCAAACTGAGCCTCAGCTTGCTGGAACCACAAGCTCGGGTCTTCTTGCCAGAATTCTGGCAGCTTGACGGTGACGGCGCTTGTGTGGGCCGTCCTTGATGTGTCCGCCGGGTGAGAGCGCCTTTCTTCTGCTCTCACGGCGGGGCTGGTGCTCGGTTGAGCCCTCTCTTCTGCCGTGGGGGAACGTCTTCCATCCGTTCCCCTGTCTGCATGGGCGCCGGCGTCTGCCTGGGTCGCCTCAGATGAGTCAATCGTGGGGGAAAGCCTCTGGTCCATCCTCGCGTCAGGGTCACCAGTGTAGAAGAGCTTGGAATAATGAGGCGATGCGAGTTATAAACCAAAGTTTATTAACAGCTTCGCTCCTCTAACAAGTCTCATCTCAGTGCAGAAGCAGAAGTAGAAAGAGGCAGAACATATTCAGCTCTACATACTTATACCTACACATAACAAAAGACATGCATATCAAAGCTGACATTCCACATTATCTTAATCCCCCTCCTTTGTCTCCGTATCCCTCCACCTGGCCTTGGGAGGTCAGGGCGATCTGGTCTCCACCGCAGTGCCTCGGATGCTGTTTGATCCCCGCTGGCGGTTGAGACCTCTTTGTCCTGTTCTGAGGTGTGAAGTCGCTTTACATATGTAATCACCAAACATTCTCACATGCTTATACATATGTAGGTTATGGGATATATGATTAATATAGACCACAGTTATGTTTAAATTCTTTACATAATCAATGAAAAGTCTCCATATATTCTCAAACACATTTTCCTTTGATTTCAGTATGTATGTTATTCTTTCTAATGGAAGGTTTGTTAACATCTGTCTTAACCACTGAGTCACAACTGGTCTATGGGTCTTTTTCCATAATAGTGCAATACATTTTTTGGCGTTAAGCAAACTGAGGTCTATGAATGCTCTTTCACTTTTATTAAAATTATGCTTTTCTGGGTACAGACCCAACAAAAACAATTTAGGATTCAATATGATTTGTTTTGAAATTATTTTTTCAATTGTTACCCTCACCTCTTCCCAAAACATTCTAATTTTCCTACATTCCCATACACAATGAAATAAGGTTCCTTTACTTTCCATACATTTTGTGCATGTATCTGGTATGTTTTTGTTATATCTATTTAATTCCACCGGTGTAACATACATCCGCATTAACCATTTAAAATGTATCAATTTAAGACGTACATTTATTGATTTGGTTTGAGCTTCTGTGCAAGCCAATTCCCATTGTTCCTCTGAAATTTCAATTTGCAGGTCTTCTTTCCAATAATTTAATCTTTTCTGTGAGTTTTCACTTGAGGATAGTGTCAATGAGTTATAAAACTCTGAAATAATACCCTTTCTCTTACTATCTTTCGTCAAATTTTTTTCCAAGGATGAATAAGTAGGTCGAGTGAGAACATTATTTTGATTTGATTGAATAAAGTTCCTAAGCTGAAGATATTTAAAAAAAAATGTGTTCTATTAAGATTAAATTTGATCCTCAGCTCTTCAAAAGACATTATGTTATCTGAACATGACAGATATAAATCTTGAATCTTTTGAATCCCTTTTAAATTCCATACTTTAAATACAGCATCCGCTCTCCCTGGTTTAAAATATTGATTACCCCATATTGGGCTAAATTGTGACAGTAAATGTGGTTCTTTTAAATATTTTTTAATTTCACACCATATTTTGATCATATGCTTTACAAATGGATTTTTAACTTGTTTCTGTAATTTTTTTGCCGAGTCTGAGTATATGAATATGGGAAGAGGTAAAGGTAAATTGTATGATTCCATTTCAGTCCTGTGAGGGAGATCATTTGATGAAAAATAATATGTCATAGACCTCAGTTGTGCTGACCAGTAATACAACATAAAGTTTGGACATTTCAGACCTCCACGATCAAATGGTAAATATAGTAAGGACAGACGTAATCTAGCCCTCCTGTTGTTCCATATAAATTCCACAAACTTTTTTTTAATTCTTGAGAATAGATCTGAAGGTGGTGGTAAAGGAATGTTTTGAAATAAATAAAGTATTTTAGGTAAGATATTACTTTTAAGTATATTGATTCTCCCTATCATCGACATTGGTAGTGACATCAATCTCTGAATTAACTCATTAATGTCTGTCATTAAGGCTTCATAATTGGCACTGGCGACTAATTCTAGCTTAGGCACAATTTGAATTCCTAAATGTTTAAACTGATTTACAACATTGAATTGATTTACCTCAGGAGCTGGGTGATTTCTCTGGGTCTCATTTAGCATTAATATTTTCTGATACATTTTAACCTTTTGTTTATAAATTTGAATTTTGTTCCATAGTTTTGTGACTTTTTCTCATAAATGTTCATCTTTATTCTTATATGTTACTTTTTCTTGCAAGTTTGCAGTTTTCCTTAAATCTTTGAAACTTTTTTCTCATAAACTTGCATTTTTTTCTTTTTTCAGTGTAAATTTGCAGCTTTTTTCATGCACATTTAAACCCTTTTCTTGTAAATTTGCAATATTCACATGAATGGTTAATTTTTCTTATTGTTTTTAATGGTTTATTAATTTATTTTTGTTTATCCAGTCAACAAGTTAGGTGAACTGGAGACTCTAAGTGACCCTAGGTGTGAATGTGTGTGAATGGTGAAGGAACAGCTTGGCTGCCTCATCCATCCAGGTTGATGCCCTGAAAATCCCTCTGGGATTAATAAAGTATACAAAAATTTTAAAAAAAATGTATTTTTTTTAATTGTTTTTGTTTCATTTTAAAGGATTTTGAACTCTTCTCCGTTTCATTAGCCCCCAAACACAATCTTGCGCATGCCCCCCCCCAAAAGCTTGTTAAGTGTCACCTCAGTAACGATCGTTACGTGAATATTTATTATAATATCCAGTCATTGTGGATATTAGTGCCATTGCGGGACTAAGGGCTTATCCCATGATGAAACCATTAAAACTGCTGTTAATGTCAGCCTGTAGCAGATGGGGGGGGGGCGGGGGGGTCATGCGGCTCACATCCTGCCTCGCCTTCATAACTTCTGGATCAGGACAGATGTTTCCTTAACACGCAACTGCAGGCTGAGAAGTTTTCTGAAGGCGGAGTTTGAGTTTCTTCGTGTCGTTGAGAAATGGCTGGTAAGTAAAAGTTGGTTTAAATTAAAGTACAATGTGATACTAATGGTAAATTTGGAGGTTTTGTTTTATTAGTAATTGACGAGAGGAGAACTCATTAAGATAGCGACTGGAATCTGTCGGTAAAATGGAATAATTAGATTTAAAGTTTTGTCAAGTTCATTTTTGGTGTTCAACACGCCACATATGAATCTACCCTGAAATATCTCGATAGATGCACTTCCGTTATAGGCTATAACTTGTTTACCATTTCTGCTTTCACTTTAAACTGTTCTCCATGTTGTCCTGCACATCGACTTACAAGAAAAGACTGGAGTAAAATGATAAAATACAGGTTAATAATGATTTCAAACTGGCAGTGTATTGCATATGCACACTTAACCTAGAAAGAAAAAAATACTTTTTTATGTCATATTATATCATAGACTGGATTCTAGTTGTAGACCTTCAGACCTATTATATAAGTGGCCACTAGATTAGGCACATTTGTGAAGTGTTGCCACAAGACCGACTTTTACAAAAAATGCAGACTGCTTCATGCTCCATTTCCCTCGAGTCCGCCGTGGTCCGCGTACGCTTTGGACGAGCCTGGAACACACGTGGCGCTACTCGTGAATGGGATGTTCAGTCTTGCGCATGCGCTTTTCAACGCGTTCAGGTCGTGGACACGCGGCGCGGTCACAAAATTTGGGCTGCACGCGGTCGTCCGCGGTCGAGCACTGCGGACACTAGCAGAGTGGAGACGATGACGTAAATTCATCTCACGTGGTTTGCGGTTACGCGTACGCGGACAGCGGAGGTGTAGCATGAAGCAGGCTGAGATTAGATTAACTGGGTTGAAAAAGGAGCTATTCGCTTGACTCTCTGATTTCCAAAGAGAATCATGTAAAAATCTGCACTGACATAATAATAATAATAATAATAATAATCTTTATTTCTGACACACAAGCGGGTCCATATAGAATAAGGAATGGTAGGGGTATCAGGGAAACAATAAGCAGCACAGCAGCAAAAGAACAGCATCACAGTGTTTAAAAAGAGTTCTTGTCGAGGCTGCTGTGCCAGTGTCTTCTGAGAGCAGAGGTGTGTCTGAGACTGCTCTGCCTAGGGCTTATCAGGGTCTGTATGATGCTGTTTTCTGACACAATTGAATACATCTGACAATTAAATACATCTGTAAAATCTAAATTTTCTAAACATGATGAAGTGAAGACGTAGAATCTGTTATGGTGCATCAAATGTAAATATTTACCTTTAAAATGTATACTGCCACTGTAGAGGAATGAACAAGACGAGACACGAGCGTCGCACAGACTTTATTCCTCTAGCTCAAAGTCAGACTGACTCGGGTGCCAAAGTGGATCTCTTTTCTACAGTTTCACTCCATCCTTTGGCGCCTGGAGTACACACATTAACATACACACAAAACAGCATCACACCACACAAAACTTCCACACTCGGCATCTGAGGTGTGGAGGCGCATCTTCACTTTACACAATACATTCACGCCTGGCATTGCCAGGTATGAAGGCGCATCTTAATTTGTTTTTCTACCCCCTGGTGCTCTGGCGCCTAATGTCACCCCCTCTCCTTTTCTTCTCCTCATCTCCATCTCTCACCTCCTTCCTCCCATTCCACAAAGACCCAGGGTGGAGTATGACCGCCCGTTGTGTCGCCACACCACTTTTTTTGTCTTGTACAGCAGTTTGGCATCCAGAACAAGTGTCTGCTTGCCTTATTGTGTCAGACACTTTCACTTTGCCACAAGCAGCTCTGCTCATATTTGATATGAGCATACTTGATTTCGGATAACTTACGTTGAATTGTATAATCAGAGGAGTTATTGTCTAATTTGACCTTGTTGGATTTTCTTTCCCCCTTTGTTATATTATTCAGTTTCTTTTAACCTGTACTATCCGAAATAAAGATTCATTCATTCATTCATTCATTCATTCATATATGCTGTATCCACCTTATTCCTAGCCTCCATGATGCCTTGCGGGAATTATGGGCACAACTTCCGGTACTAGTTTAGAAAGTGGAGTTATCAATGAAATGGGACACTTTCCCTTGTTAAAAAAACAATGACTTTGGCATCACAAATGTGGGAACACGGCCTTTTGCACCTCAAGAAGAGTAATATAATCATACAACTACACACGACTATCGAGGGATGAGAAGATGACCTTAAAAAGTGGCCTCATAGACAGTTGCTCTGTTAGTTAGCTCTGCTGCTAAAATGCTAAGGCTGTAAACAAATAAAAGTTCTGAGATATATCAATGTCTCCACCGTAATAAAGTCGGTTGCATTTTGTTAAAATATGTTGCAGATAATCAAATTTACCTCAGAGCAGACATAGAGACCAGTCAGAGCCACAAAGAACCACAACATCGTGCTTGGACGTTTTAATGTTGGGGTAAAACAGGTAGCTGTTTGTTTTACTCCGAAATTAAAATGCTGATGCTGCTGTCATGCCGTGAATGCTTGTTATTTAACTTAACACGTACAGACATTTTTATAACAATTGTTCAAAATTTTATTGACCTATCCACCTTATTCCTGGGGGTGCCGCTATAGGAACGAGTATGGGCGGAGCTTCCGGTTTTGGCTGATGTAGTGTTAAATCAGTCAGTAAGAGTGGAGTAGCAGGGGCATTTAAAATAGCATTTTTAAAAGTTTTTCAAATTCATTTTAATGTATAGTCCACATATGTGTTTAACACTCAAGTGGCAGCTAATTTCAGCTCTTGTAGTTTTTGTATTTTTGAATGTTTTTGCGTAGTTGTGGTACTTGCTGCTGTTCGTGGTGTGAGACTCCTCACAGATAAGCACAGCTAAATCTGTGGCTTCAACAGCAATGAGTAGATCATGCACTGAAAACTAAAGGATTGTTCGTGTGATTGGTGGTACAGACACAGCAGCACCAGGTTTTTCACTTGTATGAATGTCACAGATCTGACGTTTTACTCCAAAATTAAAACGCCCAAGCATGGTGTTGTGGTTCTTTGTGGCTCTGACTAGACTCTACGTCTGCTCTGAGGTAAATTTGATTATGTCCGGCATATTTTAACAAAATGCAGCCGACTTTATTGCAGTGGAGACATTGATATATGTGACCCGTGCTGGCAAAATGAGTCGGAATGCGCACCGTGTCATTACGAGCTACAGGCACGAGAAGTCATAAATCATGACTCTTTCTTTGTTTGCTAGTGGCAAGTCCTGGGAAAACCCCCATGAGTGCCTGGTATCATTGGAAAGCTTAAAAATCGTATTTTCTAAAAATACTTTTTGCGGAAGACGTAACTCCCGACCGACCGAACCCGAGTTTTCAACCTAGCCAAAATATAAACAAATTGTCTTTTTCCGCGTCCGTTTTTGTGTATTTCCTACAAATTTAATATCATTTTGAAGGTCTTTCAATACAGAATATGGAAATAACGTTACATCAGTTTTGAAAATGTCCTCAGAGTGACTCATTTGTCAGCATGGATCATTTGTTTACAGTGTTAGCATCTTAGCAGTGGTGCTAACAAACGGAGCTACAGTCTGCCAGGCAACTTTTTAAGGCCATCTTCTCATCCCTTGATAGTCGTGGGAAGTGGTATGATTATATTACTGTTTTTGAGGTGCAAAAGGCCGTGTTCCCGCATTTCTGATGCCAAAGTCATTGTTTTTTCACAAGGAAAAGTGTCCCGTTTCAGTAACAACCATACTGTGGTGTTGTTCATAGGACGTATTATTGTGTGACATGGGTGGTGGCTCCACCTTTCCGGTTCTGCCGTCACCCGGGGTATAAGAGGGCTGTGAGGAAGAGGGACGGTCTCTTTGACCACCTCTCTGTCTGACGGGAGCATCTGTGTTATCAGAGTGAGTCCATAATAAAGTCGTGTTCAGTTCCACCTTCAGTCTCGTCACTGACCCTCGTTTACCGACATAACATTTGGCAACAAGGACAAAAGTGTGGACATGGGAGTTGCTAACATTCGGCCGTTTCTGGAGCTTCCCAGTGAGTTGCTGGTCCCTTGGGTGAGATGGTTCGCCACGTTCCAGAATTACTTGGTGGCTCTGAACCTTGGTGAACTGAAGAAATTATGAGCTCGGGCAATATTGGTTCATAATTTGGGTATGAAGGACAGCGTTTCCTTGCTTCCTTGGGTGCTAGTGACAGCTTTGAGGACATTGTTGAGCTAATGGTGCAACATTTTCGCGCCCCTGAGAATGTCATCATCTGGAGGATTCAGTTTCGGCAGCGCTGCCAGCTGACCAGTGAGTCAGTGCAATGGTATGTTGCGGACATGCATCAGCTGGCTGGGGACTGCCAGTTTGGAGCATTGGAAGAAGAAATGGTCCGCGACCAGTTGGCAGAGCACACGCTTTGCTCAATGGCATGGTCGGGGCTCCTCAAACACTCCAGTGAACTGACATTAGCCATGACTGTTGAGATAGCTCAGCAGTGTGAAGCAGCGGACAAAGTGTCACATGACCTTGGTGAGAGAGCTACATTCCGCCAATTTGAACCACAGTCAACGACGCAGGCTGTGGACCCGGACAGCGATGATAGCATGCAGGATAAGGAGGAGTACACCACCACTGTGAAGATAAGGTCCGCCCCGGGATCTCCCAGGTGTTTGGGTTGTGGGTCCACCAAGCACCATTATAAGGCTAGAGAGTGTCCGGCAAGAGGAAAACGCTGTGGCAAGTGTGGACTCCTGCATCATTTTGCCCTGCCTGTAATAGGTTCGAGCGAGGGGAACAACGACGCAAAGTGGACTACCCTGCTCCAACTCCCACGGTCATCCACACCGTCTTCCTGAGCACCGATGGTGGGGTGGAGGTGGAGGTGGGGTGCCGCTGCTGATTGACACGAGCACGGTGTGGTCCGTGTTGAATTGGCCCACCGTGAGGAGTTTCTTCCCATGTTACCGGATAAGAGGTCATTCAGTGTCGCTGTGTGGGTATGGTGGAAAGAGGTTGGCCACGGTGGGATCGGTGGAACAGACGGCTCGGTACAAGTCGGCAAAGGTGTCCAACCTGAAGTTCATGGTGACCGCCAGTGGCGAGAACATTATGGGCTGTGACCTTTTTTACGGACTGGGATTCACCATCACCAGCAGTGTTGGAGAGGAGTGGTCGGGCCGTTGTTTGTGGGACTGGCCGGTTCCTCGAGTTGTAGATGATGCTGTATGGGACGAACCTTGGCTTAGTATTCTGGAAGATGAGCAGGACCGACCCCACCCAGGGCCATCACGAGAGGGTTCCGGTGCCAGAGCCCAAGTAACCCTAGCTGAGGGAACTGGGCGGCACTGTGGGACGCCCGTGATGACGGGTGGAGCCAAGTGGATGGCCCATTCTGCTTCTGGAGTTTGGCTGGGAGGTACTGAGGAGCAAGAGGTCACAACGGCTTTGCCGGCGGTTAAAAATGAAAGGGAGCGGGACAGGACTGGCTGTCACAGTAAAACGACGTGCCACATAAGGACACTGGAAGCCAAGTCGGGCTCCTCTGGGGGTTGCTGATGTGGTCCGACTCAGAGAGGAGGCCCTGTCGAGAGGCGTTCTGGGAAAACGTAAATGACAGGACGACCAGGGGCAGCTGCAGGTGGTGGCTGTTTGGGAGGATGGCTACCTTCAGCTATCTGATGGCTCATGGCGGAATCCCAGTGAGCTGCGGCGCGCCAAGCAGCAGAAGGAGGTGTTTGGGCTGCGGTGTGGGCCATCCCTGGGCGTGAAGAGAAGAAGGTGCAAAAGAGAGGAACAGACTAATGTTTGGGGAGATGTGTTTATTGCATGGTGTTGGTATGAGTAATAATTACGTTGTTTATTGAGTTTATTAATGGGGAATAACCTGTTTGTATATATGTTTATTCTAATAATGGGATTGTTTTGTGTTTTGTTATTTATGTAGGAACACGGCAGTTTTAGTTTTATGGACTGTGTTTAGTTGAGATGGCAGAATAATCTGTCTAGCCGTGTGGGGGGGTGGAACAGTAGTCCACCTGTTTCCCTGTAGCCTTAGTTGTTTTTTGTGACTGGTATAAGCCCTGATATATCTCTGTTTAATTTTAGTGCATGATTCGGGTTCTAAATTGGGGAGGGTCTTGATTGTGTGTGTGTTTTGGACGATTTGGGAGGGGGGGGGGATGTTGTTCATAAGATGTACATGTATTATTGTGTGACACGGGTGGTGACGCCACCTTTCCGGTTCCACCACCACCCAGGGTATAAGAGGGCTGTGAGGAAGAGGGGCGGTCTCTTTGACCACCTCACTGTCTGACGGGAGCGTCTGTGTTATCAGAGTGAGTCCATAATAAAGTCATGTTCAGTTCCACCTTCAGTCTCGTTATTGACCCTCGTTTACAGACATAACACATATGTTCTAAACTAGTACCGGAAGTTGCTACCATAATTCACGCAAGGCATCATGGGGCCTAGGAGTAAGGTGGATATTTTGTGATAATTTAAAAATTAATGTATGCTGAAGCTGCTGTCCATATCGTTCCAATTACAGTGCAACAAATGCAAAAAAGACACCTATTTGATATCTTTCTTAAATCGTTAAGCCTTAGGAAGCAATAACTGTTCCTATTTTTTATTTATTAGTTTACTTCATGCAGCCTTGAGTCTGGTGACATATATAAATGTCAGATCTGTGACATTCATACAAGTGAAAACATACCTGGTGCTGTTGTGTCTGTCCTGTGTCTGTACCACTGATAACACCAACAATCCTTAAGTTTTCAGTGCATGATCTATGCATTGCTGTTGAAGCCACAGATTTAGCTGTGCTTGTGAGGAGCCTCACACCACGAACAGCAGCAAGTACCAGAACTATGCAAAAATACAAAAACTGCAAGTGCTGAAATTATCTGCCACTTGTCTGCAAAATACGTATGTGGACTATACATTAAAACAAATTAGAAACACTTTTAAAAACAGTATTTTAAATGCACCACTACTCCACTCTTGCTGACTGATTTAACACTATTTTAGCTGAGACCGGAAGTTAAGATAAGATAAGCCTTTATTAGTCCCACAACGGGGAAATTCCAGGATTGCAACAGCACAGGGATAGCAACACTCAGAGCAACAATCAGAAGGCAAGAAAAAAACAAGCAAGCAAGAGCAGCTAATATACATATGTACGTATTACTATAAAATATATATATATACACACACACACAGACACACAGTGCAGAGCATTGTAGCTGGATGGAATAAATATATGAATATATGAACACACTGTGCAGAGCATTGTAGCTAGATGGAATAAATATGTAAATATATAAACACCCACAGTACGGAGCATTGCAGCTAGGTGGAATAAATATGCAAGTATATAAACACACACAGTGCGGAGCAATGTAGCTAGATGGAATAATATGTAGATATATAAATATATAAACACACCCAGTGCTGAGCATTGTAGCTAGATGGAATAAATATGTAAATATATAAACACACACAGTGCAGAGCATTGTTGCTAGATGGAATGAAACAGCATAACCGTCTACTTAGTTATCCTACATGGTATGATTATGTGCCCATACATATTCTCACCCTCCATAGCGACCGGTATGTTCCTAGTTGTATGCCGGAGGGGACCATTGTGTAAGTCTATTGCATCTTTTGCATTCAAAAAACTATTAGTTTGTTACGTCTTTTTGCTATCTCTGCGAGCAGCCCTGCTTAAGTTGTACAGTCTGACAGCCGTTGGTAGGAAGGACCTACGAAACCTCTCGGTTGTGCACCTGGGATGATGTAGTCTGCTGCTAAATGAGCTCCTCAGTGCATTCAGTATGTCCTGCATAGGGTGGAACTCGGACTCCAGCAGAGATGACAGTTTAGCCACCGTCCTTCTCTCTCCTATCTCCTCCATCGGATCAAGTTGTGCCCATAATCGTTTCTATAGCAGCGCCCTCAGGAATAAGGGGGATACTGTATGTAGTATTTTTAGACTCTTGTTGTATAATAACTTTAATACTTTATGGGCAGTGGTGGCCTAATGGTTAGGGATGTGGACTGGTGCGTGGAGGGTCACAGATTCGATCCCTGGACTGGCAGGATTAGATCTGGGTGGGCCAGATAACATAGCAGTGTTTGCCCCACCCTCCTTAACCCCACTGCTGTGCCCTTGAGCAAGACCCTTAACACCAACTGCTGCAGTGCTGCTGCTCAGTGGCCACAGGTCAGTCTTGTACTGGGCAGCTTCCTGGTGTGAATGTCAACGGGGCGTCCTTGAAAAAGAGAGGTTTCCTCTCAGTGGAACTACCCTGTATAAATAAAGGTTAAATTAAAAAAAAAATCTCACTTATGCTGGACCTGATGGGGGAGTGGGGGAGGGAAATGAAGGGGTTGGAAGGGGTGGAGAATGAGAGAGAAAGAAAGAAAAACAAAGGAGAGAAAACACAAGAAACAATTGCCGCTTCTGAGAAGATCTCAGCCGTCGCTTTTGACTAAGAAATAAAGAAATGAATAAAATAAAAGTCAAATCTCTTGTACATGTTGTAGGTTTTGTTCAGTTTTTTTCCAAAGTGAGAAGTAAGCAGGGTTGAGGATTAGAACATATTAAATCAAATGGTTAATCAGCTCCTGAGAGTGTCCTGTTGAACTGAGGTGCATTTTATTTATTATTGTTTAAAAATTATTATTTTGTTTTCCCCTAATTAATATAATTGGAAAGACTGCAGTCTGTAGACCATGTGTCGAGAGAATTTAAGAAGGCTGTCTTAATTTTGACTGAAAACTTAAGTAAATACACTTTTCTTACTCTTTTAGCTGAGCAGTTGGACAACGTGAGGCTCCGGTTTGTAAATGGAGCAAATGACGATACCATTAGAGATCTCCTCGATCATCTTTTGGATCATAAAGTGCTAAATCGGGGGGAGAGGGACTCAGTTATTTGCGAGAATCCAACACCGAAAAAAAAAGCACGCCATCTCATTGATGTTGTCATCCAAAAAGGTGATAAAGCAAGCAGCATTATGATTCAGCAGCTCAAGGATGTAAATGGACCACTTTATGATAATCTCTTTCAGCCATCAGGTGAGTCGACACTGCCAGGTGAAACAATACTATATTTACTTCAAAGGGAGTAAAAAGAGAAAGTAAATAATTTTGGCCAGTACTTAACAGCTGTTTTTTTTTTCTGCAGAGACTGATGATGAGCCAAGCAGCTCAACCAGTCTCTCTAAAACTGAATCATTGGAGAAAAAGAAACAGAAGAATGAAAAGGTTTGTTTTCATTAACTACCCTCCTAAGTCTGCACTTAAGCTGTTTTAGGATTTAAATAAAAGGTAATTTGCTTGAATACCACATGTTGAAATACTGTTGCTCCACAGATTTACAGTGTGACCAAAGAATCCATGAAGAGTCGTGTGGCCTTACTGATCACTAACATCAAATTTGCAAATGAAAAATTAAATAGAAAGGGTGCTGAGAAAGATGAAGAGAATATGGAGGAACTACTCAAATCTCTGAAGTATGAGGTGGTGAAATTCACTAACCTCACTGGACTGGTAACATGGATTTAAGTTTAAATATTCATTTTTTAAGGTATATTTTATTTTACTGTATTAATTTTTTTTCTTGTCTCACAGGAGATTGAAAAGAGCCTGAAGGACTTCTCCAAACTTAAAAAACTCCGAGGAACAGATAGTGTGTTTGTGGTTATCATGTCTCATGGAAAACCCAACATTCTTCTTGGAGTCAATCATACAGACATTGAAAATGATGAATTCCCTATTGACAAGATTTTCGAACTCTTGGGGTCACAGCCATGCCCTTCTCTAGTGGAAAAACCCAAAGTCATCATCATCCAGGCCTGCAGTGGAGGTGATTCCCATCTCTTCTTACCAGCATAACACATGTTATAGAATTTGTATAGGAATTAAATGTAAAAGTTTGCTATGTATGTTGCAGATCACCCTGGAAATGTGATTGCTGCCATTTCCACCAGACAAAGGACAAACAGCAATGATGTATCACAGCAAAGATCTGATTTTGGAGACAACCTTGTGTCTGATAGTTCTCTTCAATCTACACACAAAGAGAAAGACTTCATCAAGCTCATGTCCAGCACTCCTGGTTAGTTTGTTATGATAATCATTTTTTCCCCCCCAAAATCAGACATGAAAAATTGTCTAGAAGACTATGTAACATAAAACCTGTGTATTTGATGTTTCTGTTTGCAGGTACACAATCATATAGAGATGAAGAGCGTGGGTCTGCTGTGATCCAGCAGCTGGTTAAAGTATTCAAGGAACATGGCCATGAGGATCACATAGAAAAACTTTTCACAAAGGTCAGCAAGACAATACAATCAAATGTTTGAAGAGACAAGGTAAAAATGGACAGTTGTAGTGACTGGTTGTTTTATTTCTCTATTTTAACCACACAGGTCAAAGAAGGCTTTGAGGATTTTCCCCAACAGATGCCAACAGTAGAAAGAAATAGCCTTACAAAGCCCTTCTACCTCTTTCCACGCCCCTGAAACTGGATTGTGTTTTGCTTCTTTCAAGCTTTGCTATAAATTTAACTGCATTTGCTTTTCATTTGCAAATCATTTGTTCTTGTGGGGAGCGTGAAATAAAGAGACTGAATTATTTCTCAATTCAGGTTTAATGCAGATTTCACATCCCCAGCTTTCTCTCAAGACAAGAAGAGAATGAGCTGCATAAAAACCCCCACATTTATACATGTCACATCAGAGGCAGAATCACACAATGTCGTCAAACCCCCCATTGACAATAATTCTCCCCCCGAGTCCCTTCGTTGTCCGTCTGACCTCAGGAGGTCAGGAAGTCCTTTCAGAGTCTTATCACGGCACCTCCGTCCTCCTGCCATTATCCTCAGGCAGTCCAGACGTATTGTTCCATCCCCGACGTGAGGTCAATCAACACATGCAGTCCTAAGCATCTCACCTTGTGCTTATACATATGTAGTCAAAAATATGTGAGCCACATAACCCCCCCCCCCCCAAACGTCGAAGAATGGACAATACAATATAGTTCACACAACATGATAAAATCAACAGCATAGTCTACACAACATGATAAAATCACACATCAGTCCGTACGCCGTCTGGGCTTCAAACGTCTTCCAAACTTGCTGTAAGCAGGCTTCGCAGCCCTTGTGGCGCCGTCCTGCAGTGAATCTGCTAACTGAGGAAGAGAATGGTTATTTGATCCCTGCGGGGGCTCTAGGACATGCTCCCTGGGGGGTCTGCCACGTCGAGGAGCCCTCGCCACCCGTACAGACTCATCGTTCATCACAAAAGCAGGCTTTAGTCTGTCAATACTAATGGTTTCCTTTCTGTCCCCCAAATCTAGCGCAAAATGTTTATCACCTGTTTCCAGCACCCTAAATGGACCATCGTATGGCGGGCGCAGGCTTGGTCGCAGAGCCTCGTGCCTGACAAAAACAAACTCAGCATCTTTTAAAGCTTTGGGAACAAAAACACGCGGAAAAGTGTGATGGACGGGGCCCGGGAGCATGTCTGTTCCCGTGCCGATCAGTGGCCTCAGAGCCGGGGGGCGCCCGGGCGCCGGATGCTCCGGTAGGAACTCACCGGGCAGCCTAAGAGGCTGCGCAAAAACCAACTCCGCTGGGGAGGCATTCAAGTCCTCCTTGGGCGCAGAACGCAACCCCAATAAAACCCATGGTAGTTTGTTTACCCAATCTGCATCCGTAAGCGACGCTCTGAGGGCTGCCTTCAAAGACCTATGAAAACGCTTGCATAAACCATTAGCCTGGGGGTGGTAAGCGGTAGTGCGGTGAATTGTCGCCCCTAAGCTGCTGGCCATTGCTGACCAAAGCTCAGACACAAATTGAGGTCCTCTGTCGGACGTAATATCCGACGGAACCCCGAAACGCGCTACCCAGGCCGTCAAAAATGCGCGGGCCACCTCTGCAGCCGTGGTCGATGCCAGTGGGACCACTTCCAGCCAGCGTGTGGTTCGGTCCACCATTGTCAAAAGATGTGTGAACCCCTGCGACGACGGTAGGGGGCCCACGAGGTCGACATGCACATGGTCGAATCTCTTGGCCGGGATGTGGAAAGGTTCTAAGGGGGCTTTTGTGTGCTTGTGAATTTTGGCCCGCTGGCAAGCCATGCAGGTTCTTGCCCACTCTTTCACATGCTTGCGCAGGCTCGGCCAAACAAACTTCTCCGCTACCATTTTCACAGAAGCGCGCACCCCCGGGTGTGCCAGGGAGTGAACCGAGTCAAAAACGCGGCGGCACCGGGCGCAGCCGCCCGGTAGATACATCGCAGATTAGGGGGGGCATGCCGGTTTGCAAACTCCTGCTCTCCAGCCTTAACCCTGTTGGTCCAGACTGGAGCGCGCACACGTCCGCATCTCTACTCTGCTCCGCTGCCATGGCCGCATAATCTATCCCCACGTGAACTGGGGCCGCGTGCGCTTCCGCGCTGCTATTTTGCCCTGCAGCTGCGGTAGTACAATCTACCCCCGCGCGGACTGGTGCTGTCACCGCGCGGGAGAGGCAGTCTGCCACTACATTGAGTTTACCCGCTACGTGCTGAATATCAGTAGTAAATTCCGAAATTGCGGCCAGCTGCCTCTGCTGCCGGCCCGACCAAGGTTCCGAAATTTTGGCCATCGCAAAAGTGAGCGGCTTGTGGTCGACAAACGCGGTGAAACGCCGACCTTCAGCCAGAGCTGGAAATGGCGAATGGCTAAGTGGAGCGCTAACAGCTCCCTGTCAAACGCGCTGTATTTCCGCTCGG
Organism: Pholidichthys leucotaenia; assembly: GCA_020510985.1. NCBI lineage: Eukaryota > Metazoa > Chordata > Actinopteri > Cichliformes > Pholidichthyidae > Pholidichthys > Pholidichthys leucotaenia. The sequence continues at coordinate 221,436,923 of CM035847.1, read as the reverse complement.
CTTCGCGTAAGGATCTGCTGAAAAAGGCCAGCGGCTGCCAAACCCCGGCAACATGCTGTTCCACAACCGCCCCTATGGCCAAATCTGACGCGTCAGTGGTGAGCGCTATGCGGGCCGTTGGGTCTGGGTGAGCTAGCAGTGCAGTGTCTGCAAGGGCTTTTTTTACCTCCGCGAACGCGCGCTCCCGTTCCGGGGACCAATCGATCGTATTGGAGGGTTTTTGCTTTTTAAGCACGGCATAGCGCTGCATGGGGTAGGAAACGGTTATAAAAATTTACCATTCCTAAAAACTCCTGTAATGCTTTGACCGGTTGTGGCCGGGGAAACTCTGCCACTGCGCGCACCTTGTCCGGTAGCGGAACCGCCCCTTCTGGGGAAAAGCGGTGCCCCAAAAAATCGATCTGTGCCACTCCGAACTGGCATTTGGCTGGATTAATTATTAACCCGTGCTCTCCCAACCTCCGAAAAACTGCCGTGAGGTGTTTTTCGTGTTCTCCCTTGGAAGAACACGAAAAACCACGGGGGCCTGCCAGCCGGTCAGCATAGGTCGGGGTGATGAAGCTCACGTGGGCTCCGGTGTCCACGATGAAGTGCCGCCTGGAGCTCGCATCCGTGAGGTAGAGCAGCTTGTTTCGTTCGCCGAGAGCCGAAGCTGCTAACGACTCCCGGTTCTGGCGTTTCCCGAGCTCTTGAAGTGGCACGGCGGCACACATCTGTGCGCCTTCTCTGCGAAACGCCGATGGTAAAAGCAGAGGCCATCTCCTCTGCTGCGTCGGGACTGCACCGCTGCCATCGTTGGTGGGATTGATTCCGCTGTTTCCGGCCCTTCGCTGCTCCCGGTCTCCGCACCGAGGTCTGCCGCTGCCGCGGTGGCCGTCTGCTCACCACAGGAGTCGAGGAGCCGCTGCGCCTCTCGGACCAGCGCACGGAAGTCCCGCTGCGTCACACAACGCATGCTGGACAGGGTCCCCCTCATCTGCATCGGGAGGTTTCTCAGGAAGATGTGTTTGAACAGGAAATTGTCGTTGTCTGTGTCCCTCAGCTGCAGCATGTCTTCCATCAGGTCGACTGGCCTGCGTCCTCCCCGGTCGTGCAGAGCCAGGAGCCTCCTAGCCCTCTCCTCGGCTGAGGGCGTGAAACACTGGATGAGGGCAGCCTTCAGCTCGCCGTATTTGTCGTCAGCGGGCGGCTGCTGTACCAAGCTCCGCACGCATCGAGCTGTGCGGTTGTCGAGCTTGGCGATGACGTGATAGAACTTTGTGTCATCCGCCGTTATTCCCCCGAGTGCGAACTGTGCTTCGGCCTGAAGGAACCACGAGTCCGGGTTGTCCTGCCAGAACTCTGGTAGCTTGATTGAGACGGCGCTCGCTCGGGCGGTCTCCGACGAGTCTGGTTCGGGGGAATCGCTTCTAGGCGTGTCTTTGGTCACCAATGTGGGGAGCGTGAAATAAAGAGACTGAATTATTTCTCAATTCAGGTTTAATGCAGATTTCACATCCCCAGCTTTCACTCAAGACAAGAAGAGAATGAGCTGCATAAAAACCCCCACATTTATACATGTCACATCAGAGGCAGAATCACACAATGTCGTCAAACCCCCCATTGACAATAATTCTCCCCCCCCCCCCGAGTCCCTTCGTTGTCCGTCTGACCCCAGGAGGTCAGGAAGTCCTTTCAGAGTCTTATCACGGCACCTCCGTCCTCCTGCCATTATCCTCAGGCGGTCCAGACGTATTGTTCCATCCCCGACGTGAGGTCAATCAACACATGCAGTCCTAAGCATCTCACCTTGTGCTTATACATATGTAGTCAAAAATATGTGAGCCACAGTTCTCACTTCAGAGTGTGGACAGATGGAGTTAAGCTGTTCCCACAGCTCAACTCTGTGGGTAATTACATAGATATACAGTATGTATGTATGCTCTAAAACTTTGATTAATACTGTCAAGCCTATGAATTAGGAATATTTGCTTGCTGTTGTTATGACTGGGGATGATGTGCTTAGAAACCTTTAATATTTTGTTTGTTTTGAGTTTTCAGTTGATTCTTGGCTTTAATGATTTGACTTTTCTCTGATTCATTTAACTGATTCATTCCTGCATTGATTTTGCCAGTTTTTTTATACACGTGAAATTAGGTGCTATTTGTTTTACCTTGAAATCAAATAAATCATTTAACCTTTTAAATATTTATCATAATCTTTGATCTGAAAACAAAAATATAGCCCTAATTAATGTAATGACATGCAGTAAAAAAACCCTGATATTTTTGTATATTTTGAGAATTTAATGTAATACAATTTTAATCTTATTCTTCCAGCTGTAACCCTCAGAACGCTATTACGGTGGAGAGATCAAGTAAGGAATAAAAATATAATTCACACTGGTAAGTAGGATCACCTGAAATATTTTTTAAAGTGTAGTAAAGAGTATGTATAAAGCACTTCTCAATACTCTCCTCTAACTATGAATGCCATTTTTCCAGAGTACTGATTGGTTTGTAGGTGCTGGCTCATTCATGTGTTCATCTCATATTTTGAAGATAATCTTCTGGAAACGGTCAGCTCTGCAGTCAGCATGGTGGTGGAGATCCACAGTTAAACTTGAAGTTATAGGGGCCGATTTTGACAGTCATCAGCGGACTTTTCCACCAGACTTTCCTCCATACACCAGTGTTTTTGTTAGTTTCGGTCAGCGTATTGTCTGTTTTTTACGCTTTGCGTCACGCCATCTAATTACCAGTAGACAGTGCGCCTGCTTTGCGCTGAGAGGTGGAGGCTCATTTCAGAGGTGTGGTGGCATGCAGTCTAATGTGCATCACTATTATAGTGCATGTTATGACAATCCGCTTTTGATCAGGAAAAAGGAGGTCAGAAGTGCATTGTTTAATAGAATAGAGTAAAATAGGCTTTATTGTCATTGTACAGTAGTACAGCACAATGAAATTGTGTGTGCTCCACCAGGCTACTGCGCAGTAAAGTAGGAGAGAAGGATTAGATAAAACACGGTTACAGAACACACAATTAAACACACGACTGAAATAAAAGTAAAATAAAATGAAAATAAAAATAAAAATGGCCCAGGATTATGGCCCATAATACTATTTCAGTGGTGTGTTTTGAAATCATGGAGTTCCGGAGCATTTCATAAGATATGAGCAGATAAACATAATATATGCATCAGTGACATACATAAATCCATTTTGACTTTTTTTTAAATCCATTTTGACTTTCTAGGCTTGCGACTTTGACCCTTGACCTTTTGAACCCCAAACCATAGCCACTAAAATGGTACTCAAGTAATGAACAATATGAACTTTACTTCTGCTGGTCAAAACCAAATTTCAGTGTTACTGATGAATTACCTGAGAAGAATTGGGAAAAATATCTGAAGATTATATACAATGCAGAATGAATATTGTTGTTTATAGCTCTAGTGGTGTTAACCTCTTGCACTCCGGGATACCGCGGGCAGTCACGTCTCTGTGTCCTAGGGTGCACGAGGGCGCACTGAAAAAAAAAAGCTGCAGACACAGCTGCGAACAGAAAGCCAAAGGAGTGCTTTGATTGGTTTAGATTTGATTGACCTCTCATTCGACTAATAAGAGCCTTGAATTGGGTTTCTGAAACCTTGAAGAACCAGTGACTGAAAACCTAGCAAGAACCTAGCAACCTAGCAACCTAGCAACCTGCAGATGAATTTAATAATTTTTTTGTTAACATTGGACCTAAACTGGCCCGAGAAATACCCACTACGGTGCCAACAGGTGATTCAATATGCAATAACACTGCTGTAAAAGACACCATCTTCATAAAGAACACAGACGAAAGAGAGGTCATTGAAATTGTTAAATCGTTCAAAAGTAAAACATCTACTGACTGCGATGGTATTGATATGCTACTAGTCAAAACTGTTATCGAATGCATAGTGAAACCACTGACGTATATCTGTAACCTGTCTCTCCAATCAGGTATATTTCCCAATGCAATGAAAATAGCTAAAGTAATTCCGATTTACAAGACAGGCGACAGAGGGGAACTCTCCAACTACAGACCAATTTCACTATTACCGCAATTTTCCAAGATACTTGAAAAAATATTCTATGAGAGAATTGACAACTTCATACTGAAGAATGATTTATTGTGTGAGCAGCAATATGGGTTCAGACACAAAAGGACAACAGCATATGCCTTAATGGAATTTACAGAAAAAATATCAACAGCCATTGAAAATAAAGATTATTCAGTTGGAGTATTCCTGGATCTTAAAAAAGCATTTGATACAGTAGATCACAATCTATTATTAAAGAAACTACAAAATTGTGGTATCAGAGGGGTAGCACTGTCCTGGTTAAGAAGTTACTTAAAGAATAGATATCAGTTTGTATGTGTTAACAACAAAAACTCAGAGCTACTGAAGGTCACCTGTGGAGTCCCACAGGGTTCAGTTTTGGGACCATTATTATTCAATATGTATATAAATGATATATGTAAAGTTTCAGAAAAAATGGACTTAATATTGTTTGCTGATGACACTAACCTGCTATGCAGTGGAAACAACTTGGAACAACTTCTGGATACACTCGGAAAGGAATTAGGAAAGCTGAAACTGTGGTTTGATTCAAACAAATTAACGCTCAATTTAAGCAAGACAAAATTTATAGTCTTTAACAACCATCACAACTACCCAGTACCCAAACTCAGTGTAAATGGTGTAGAGATTGAAAGGGTATCCGAAACTAAATTCCTTGGAGTAATAATTGATAACAAACTGTGTTGGAAGCCACATATTAATTATATAAAAGGTAAAGTATCCAAATCAATTGCAATATTACACAGAGTGAAAAATTTGCTGAATCAACCCACACTATACACCTTGTATCATTCATTAATACTCCCATACATGACATATTGTAATGAAGTATGGGGAAATACATATAAAACAAACATATATCCACTCTTTATGCTTCAAAAGAGAGCTATTAGAATAATCAACAAAGCAGCTTACAGGGAACCAACAAACCCACTTTTTCTTAAACAAAAAACTCTCAAGTTGAAAGATCTGATCGACTTTAAAACCGCAATAATAATGTTCAAAGTGAAGAATCTATCACTGCCCGCAAATATCCAGAAGTTGTTCCAAACAAGGGAGAAACGATATCACTTCAGAGGAACATGTATATTTCAAAAGCCTACAGTGAGAACAACTACCAAGCAACACTGTATTTCAGTGCAAGGTGTCAGATTATGGAACGATTTTGGACCTGAATTAAAATCATGTACAAAGCTTGGACAATTTAAACAAAAACTAAAGGAAGAAATACTCCAAACATATTTACAAGACGACATGTAAACTCACATAAGGATTGACATTTCCAGCCTGTGTTGTGTTATAGCTTAGTTTTTCTTTTTTCTCTGTGACACTATGTCTTAGATTTGTTTTTGAATAGTAACCGCTTAACTTAGACTAGCTCAGTTTTCTTTTTCTCTCAGTCATATTTTGTCTTAGCCTTGTTTTAAATTGTAATCGCTCTTGTCTTGTTTTCTCTTTTTTCTCCTTTGAATTCTTGGATGGAATATGGGTGGGCAATATAAGCTGCGGCTTCAGCCATCACCCATTTCGGATAACTCACGTGGAATTGTATAGTAGAAGGAGTCTTTGTCTAATTTGACCTTGTTGTTATATTATACAGTTTCTTTTAACCTGTAATGTACTATCCGAAATAAATAAATTCATTCATTCAATTCATTCATTCATTCATTCATTCATTCAGAAGGACCCGCCTACCAACGGCTGCGAATACAGCGAGCCAATTGAAGCAGAGAACTTTGACAATTGAAAGCGTACGTCCCGTGCGTAAAATCTGTTTTGTGTAAGCCGCTGGGTGACACACACGCGTTCGCCAGTCTTTTTTTCTTACTACTGTTCTTATTTATTTTGAAAAATTGTTCGCCAAAACCGCAATAATGGAATCATGGTTTGACCGGATCGCGTGACCAGAACCACGAGTCGTAACAAGCGGACCAGCATCATGTTCATCTGACAATGAGGAACAGAAGTTCGCCAGCGACACTGCTGTTGTGGACAGGTAAGTGTTATAAACTAAATTATTCTTTATCCCTGAAAACTGTAATCAAAATGACTTCTGACCGATCGGTAAATTACAACTGTGCGTCATCGCACATTTTCTACATTACAGATATTATCTTCTACATTACAGATATTTTAGTATAATTTTTAGTGCACTGTAGGTTATTTTTTCTTGTAAAAAAAAAAAAAAAGCCACACATTTTTTACGTGGCATGCTTCTTTGTGTGTGGGGACTTGTTTGTTCATTCATTCATTCATGAATGAATAAACAACCCCCCTGTGGCACATATATGGAGTTCATATTTCCCACAAATGTATGGCTGTATGTTTATTGGGTGCTTCACGTCTTGCGGGACAAAGAAGGTCTGGGTCTGCAGAGATCTACAGGAGATGACGAGGAGGTGTGAGTTTTGGCCTTTGTCTCAGAAAGGATGCCCCAGAAGGATTCCCGGATCACCAGGGATAAGAGACAATAGTGAAACATCAAAGAGTTGCATTGTGACTGGAATTAAATACCATGTGATTGTATGTTTGCTAAAGCACCATGTGACTTAGGTTTCGTGGCTCCAGCAGTATAAGAGTGTGGTATTTCATTGCTCAGTCTCTTTCTTGTTTAGAGATTGCTAGAGAATGTGTTCTCATAATAAAGCTGAACTTGAGAAATAAACTCAGCCTCATCCTTGAATGCATTCTCTATACACCCCCCCCGCACACACACACAGCCCTGAGTGTTACCTTTCATTAGAGCCCAAGATCAAGCTTTTATATTGAATCATTCAAAAGTTGCAGACGTTTTTCCAAACTGTGCCATTTGGCACAATTTGGCACAGTTCAAAAGCGCCTGGGAACAACCTGAGGAAAAAGCTGTGTAATTGCGGCGGCATGAAATAAAGCGGCGTAGTTGGAGGTTTTAAGTAGAAGTTTTATTAACATACCGCCGTCACGAGCTCCGCTCCCGGTGCCGTGCATGAGCGCCGAGAGCGAGCCCACGGCTCTCAGACAAGGAGAGGAGGAGAGGCGGGCACAAAGCTTGTGCCCTACCAGTTGCAGGATCAGAGTGAGAGAGAATGAGAGGAAGTGTTACAGAACCTGTGCAGTATTTATACCCAACTCAAACAGTACATCAAAGGCAGTGTCACAACAGTTGGTCTGATCAAAGGGACTGCAGAACAGGCATGAGATATTTGCATTTGTGAGACATACATCACAATAGGCAGATTTGCTAGACTGTGCTCTAGGTGCAGAACAAAGAGGTTAACAGGCACATCTACATATTGATCTGAGTCTCTAGGTCACAGTAAGGACAGGACGCATGAACACAATGCAAGAGAGGCAACATTAACATTACAAGGCATGAATGGCACATTACGTCTCAGTAGTGTAGCGGAAAAAACCAGGAGTAGCGAGTTGTCTGTCCTTATCTGTTGTGGGGGTTAACCGAACCGCCACACGCTCCCCCCAGAGGGCGCGGCAGGGGGCCGAGACCTCGATAATCCATCTGTGTGAGCGAGCTGTGGGAGAAACTCGCTGCAGGCGGAGGGGGAGGGGTAGTAAAAGCTGGCCGGAGACGATGAAGAGTCTGGGCCGCGCAAAAATTGCTTGCTGCTCCGCGACGTCGAGGGGCTGTCCCGTTGCGCATGCGGAGATCACAAGAAGAAAAATTAGTCTCTGACTCCTCTCGTGGCCATAAAGAAAAGCAGGAGCGGCTGTAATAAAAAATACACAAAAGCAGAGGGACTGGCGTGTTGGCTTTAGGTGCAGAAGAAACCCCAAAGCCCCCGGGAACAGCTGCCGGCTGAAATCCCTTTGTGCCATGGCTGAGACCATTAACAAATCCTTCGAGCATGCTGCATGCGTGCCTCAGGTGAGCGAGCAGCCCTGAAGGGCAGCGGCGAAGGAGGAAGGCAGTCTGTGGAGCCGTATGTGTCCCGTGCGTGGTGCGCCGTCCTCGTAACTCCCCGATGCGTGCGCGGGGGTTCCGTGCGTGGGTGGGCCGCTGGAGTGGCGAGTCAGGGTGCAGAAACTTGGTGGAGATCGGCGCCGATAAAAATCCAGGTTGAGCTGTGGCTGCATGATTGGCCATGGTGCGTTGGAGCGGTGAGAGGAAATAGACGATCTTTTGTCCCTCAGGCTCGTGCAGATGCGTTGGAGCGGTGGGAGGGAATAGATGATCTTTGTTCCTCAGGCTCGGGTGGATGACTAGGATCGCTGAGAGGGAGGCGTAGCGGCGAGAGGGAGAAAACGTTCTGTGTCCCTCGGCTGGTCCAGCGTGGACGTCCCCATCTCAGGCGAGGGTCGCGCCATGACGTTTTCTGCAGTTTACCCGGTCGTGGGTGATGTCCGGAGAACGGCTCACCTGTGTTGGCTCCGCGTCGAGGTCTCCCTGAAGCCGCAGGGAGGGCGGATCAGTCAGGCCGCTGCGACGGAGCATTCATGCCCGGGTGTTGCGTTCGCTGGCCGCTCGTTTTTTTCAGCGTCGGTTTGCCAGCGTGGCCATCCAAATCAGAAGGCTGCGTCGCACAAAGCGTGTGCGTCTTCAAGGGGTCACCAGTGCGGCGGCATGAAATAATGCGCCGTTGTTGGAGGTTTTAAGTAGAAGTTTTATTATCATACCGCCATCACAAGCTCCGCTCCCGGCGCCGTGCATGAGCGCCGAGAGCGAGCTCACAGCTCTCAGAGAGGCGGACACGTGTGTGTCTACCTGTTGCAGGATCAGAGTGAGAGAGAATGAGAGGAAGTGTTACAGAACCTGTGCAGTATTTATACCCAACTCAAACAGTACATCAAAGGCAGTGTCACAACAGTTGGTCTGATCAAAGGGACTGCAGAACAGGCATGAGATATTTGCATTTGTGAGACATACATCACAATAGGCAGATTTGCTAGACTGTGCTCTAGGTGCAGAACAAAGAGGTTAACAGGCACATCTACATATTGATCTGAGTCTCTAGGTCACAGTAAGGACAGGACGCATGAACACAATGCAAGAGAGGCAACATTAACATTACAAGGCATGAATGGCACATTACGTCTCAGTAGTGCAGCGGAAAAAAACAGGAGTAGCGAGTTGTCTGTCCTTATCTGTTGTGGGGGTTAACCGAACCGCCACATAATATATTCATTTTTTGTGATATTGTTACAAAGTTTTGACCTCAGCTGGATAACACTTGGTTCTACATTTCTGTTGCATTTTCCAGCCCGGATCTGACAGCTGTGTTATTTGCAAGCATTTGCATCCAAAAAAACCCCACCCAGGCGAAATTTATTTTCTTCAAGTTCAGTATGTTTAGATGACTGTTACTCAGTGGCAGGAGCACTTAGAGAGATTATGACTGTTTTGCCAAAAAATTGAAAGTGTTTTCTTTTAAACGAGACCAACCCCATGAAGATGCTGCAAAGGGTTGGAGAACAGCTTTTGATTTACTTTGGGTACGTTATTTTTAGGCGTTTTTAGGGAAATTGACCAGAGTGCAAGGGGTTAATGTAAATATGCAAGATTACCAATGCTGACTTCAGAGTCTAAATCATTGTCGGCTGCTGTAGCTACTTCAGAGTCAAAGCAGACAATTTCTGGATGTATTGTAATGTAGCTTACAATCTCTTGCAACTAAACAGTGTTATGAGTAAAAGACAATTATTTGATTGCGTAAAAGGCCAACAGTAGGCAATATTAATGTGTATGTGTGAATTTGATAAGTATAAATCAGAGGTTGCACAATATTTTTTGTTATCTGTCATTTTGAGAGACGGGGATGTAAAACTTCTGTTATACTGTATTATTACCTGTCCTTTTAATTGATTTTAATTAGATCACCTTCATTGCAATCTGTCAAAGTGGCAGACAGCTTTCAGATTTTTGTATCACTGCTAAAAAGATGAATGAATGCTAGAAAGAAATCTGTCAGTGAAGGACAGCTTTAAGTTAACACAACCTCTAGTATAAATTCTAATGTTTTAATATATTTTCTGTACTATACTTAGCCTTAGTGGTGAAACTATTTAAAAAAAATCTACTGTATTCTTTAACTTGCAACTATTGAAAGATGGGATGTGCACTTAGTTTTGGCAGAAGAAAGGGCCAGGGCACTTTGGATTCCCCCTTTATAAAGCTTTTCAGTCAACTGAGAATTAATTATATTTTAGGTCTATTATTCATGCCCTACAAAATTTTAGCTTTGGAAAAAAGATATGTTGTATGGATAATGTCATTTTATATCTCAGCATTTCCTCAAGGCTTCCTATTTCAAGAGCTGTGCCTCAAATATATCCTCTTTATTGTTTTATCTTTTTAATCGTTGCTTAGTTTTTTCTTCTTACATAGCCCAGATAGTCATATAGCTCCAACAGGAGGTAAAATTACACATCTGGCAGATGACACAGTATTATTTCTTAAAAGGTGAGCTATGTAGAAATACAGGTGACTACTGGCAACACCAGATGGCAGTAATGAACCTTGCTCACCTAGACCCTAGGTCAGGGATGGGCAACTGGCGGCCTGTGCACTCTCATCCACTGCGGCCCGCTAGTCCATTTCCAAAAATCAATTATTTATTTATATCAGTTTGACCTATTTGGGACCGCATTCTTAAATGTAATTATAGAGTCCGCCAGCAGAGGGAGCTCTAATTAAGCAATATTATACTCAAGGTCTTTACGGTATCATGAACAGGGGCGTCGGACTTGGGGGGAAAGGGTACTGTTTACCCAGGGCCCACTGCAGGGAGGGGTCCTCAAAAAGTCTGGAATGAAAAGGTTTTTTTTGTGTTGCATTCTTTTAATTTCTAATTAACTAGTGCCTACCTGTACATGCCTGTAGAAAGCAGGTGTAAGTTAGGGTGTAAGAACCGTGTCAGCACTCTCTGAAGCCTGCCTTTGATCTTTGATGGTGTCATAGCGAGTCCTATGAACTTTGATGATGTCATAGAGAGCCTTATGATCGTGAGTGATGCCTACCTTTGATCTTTGATGTCCTATGACCATGAGTGAGAGTGAGTGATGCCTGTCTTTGATCGCTGATGATGTCATAGCAAGTCCTATGATCATGAGTGATGCAGTCCAAGGACGGATAATTTTTTCACACATCAGGAGTCCTTCTTCTTCTTCATACATAGGAACATCATAGGACATTTCACACATAAGGAGTCGTTATACATAGGAACATCATAGGGCATCATGCAGACATAGGAACATCATAGGTGGTCCTATGATCTTTGGTCATGACACACACAGACAGACAGACACACAGAGATTTCTTGAATTTATAGATTGATGATGATGGTGATGATAGAGTGATAGAGTGATTAATGTCATGACGGATAATTTTTTCCTCCTTATGTTCTGAACAACTCTATATCAAAGATATAGAGTGATGATAATCAAGTCAGTGGCGGTAATGCACCTGTAAGATGGTTGCCAACTGCCAATCAAATCTAAAAGAAGAAGAAGAAAATTCACCCTAGCTGAATGAAATGTTTGACAGACTGAATTTTGCATTAGCAGTAATGATGGATGTTCTCTGAGGCTCCTATCACCCCTTTAAAGATGCTCTAGCCAAAAATTGGAATTATACAAAAGAATCAGACTAATGGAATATAAAATCTAATATAAATGTTTAAATAAGTGTAAATAAAAAAATACAGTAGGTGCATTTTCAAAAAAGTGCATCATTGACAAAGAGGTTTGGAAATACTGATGACAGTAAATACGTATATTCTCAAAGACACAAACAAATCATATACTAGCATCAAACTGTCCATAACAGTGAAGCTTACTAATCAAGGCTTTTTGAAAGAATAATTGTGTTTATTTAGGTTCTTTTATTTCATATTTATTCTTCTTCTGTATGATCTTTGTATTTGACATACAAGAATGTGATGTAATATGCTTAATCATGCTTAGGCCTTCGGGGCACCAAGAAGAATGTACTCTGTGATTCGAATGTTTTAGACACATGAAGGCCTTGTGTTCAAGCCATGCAGTATGTAGATAAACATGTCATCTGATGCTTATCTTGTCCTCAAAAGACCTTGTGTACAGCTTTAAAAGGAGAATCACATCTATTGCCGTCCTGACCTGATATAGAGCTGTCCAGGACACAGTCCAAGGACGGATAATTTTTTCACACATAAGGAGTTGTTCAACTCCTTATACAAGATATAGAGTGATGATAATCAAGTCAGTGGCAGTAATGCACCTATAAGCTGGTTGCCAACTGCCAAATCTAAAAGAAGATGAAGAAGTAATCGTTGCACAGACTGACAGCTGGTCGACGCTGCCGAGGACACAGTCCAGGGACGGATAATTTTTTCGCGCATAGGGAGTTGTTCAGAACTCCTTATACGAAGATATAGAGTGATGATAATCAAGTCAGTGGCAGTAATGCACCTGTAAGCTGGTTGCCAACTGTCAATCAAATCTAAAAGAAGAAGCGATCGTTGCACATATGCTCATTACTGAGGCGGTGAGTGATGACTGTGTCTCTCTTTTGGCCAAAAGTTTAGCCATTTTGCTCACATCTTGGTTCTCCTCTCTTGTTTTTCAACTTGCCATGACACTCAGCATTTTTCTTACACTTTTTATGAAAATGGGACCCATCTTAAATGTTGGAATGTAAAATTCAAATTTGGTTTGTGTTTGTTGAGGGGCCCACACACACTGCTGTACCCTGGGCCCAAAATTTGGTGCTACGCCCCTGATCATGAATATATTAACGCCAGGTGTGACACACTCGGAGTTAGTATATTCACAATACCGTAGAAGGCATACAGAGCTGAGATAGAGAATCTGCTGCTGTGGTGCTCAGCAAACAACCTGAAACTGAATGTCCAAAAAAACCAAAGAACTCATACTGGACTTCAGAAAGAACAGACAGGACCACACCCCCTCCTCACAAATGGCGACCGCGTGGAAACCGTGCCCACCTTTAGGCCCATGGGCACCCACACCTCCTCCGACCCCTCCCAGACCGCCAACACCAAGCCCCCGGCAAAGAAAGCCCAGCAGCGGCCGCACCTCCTCCATGTCCGGAGGAAAAACAACCTGGACCAGAAGCCGCCGCTGACCCTCCACTGCCGCCCAGCGGAGAGCGCGCCCACCCACCGTCCCGGTGCATGGCATGCATGCCCCACGGCCGAGAACATGAAGGCTGTGCAGAGGGCCACCAACACCACCCAAAAAATCATTGCCGGCCCTCCACCCTCCCTGGAGGACACCTCCAGATTCCCCTACCCCAGTGGCTCAGTTGGTAAAGCATCCGCCCCACACCCAGGAGGCAGGGGTTCAAATCCCGGCCGGGTCATGCCGAAGACCATATAAAAAAGTGGAACTTTCTGCCGTCCAGCTTGGTGCTCAGCAATAATGGAATGGAGGAGGGAAATCTGTGACGGCGCCTTGCATGGCAGCGGCCCTCTGATTCTACATATGGGTGTGTGTGATAAACACTGTAGATAGGAAAACACAATTTCGTTCTACTGTGCATGATTGGTTGTACAGTTGAATGACAATAAAGGGTGATTTGATTTTAAAGATCAAGGCCATCACAGGAGTCCCCCCACATCCCAACCACCACCCGCCCGACCCGCCTCCCTCTGGACAACGGCCCGGATCAACCAGGTCCCACACCTCCAGACCGATAAACAGACTCCTCTCCCGGGCCACCCAGACCGCAAACACTCAGAGGCCCCACCCCCTCCCTCCGAACGCTCACATGCACAGAACTGAGGACCTTTTTAATTATCACAATAACACACCTGTCCCTGCACTCCGCACCCTCATGTATATTAACCCATCCGTGAAACCACAACCATACCTGTGTATATTTTCCATAATCCTGGGCCATTTTATCCAATCGTGTGTTCAATTGTGTGTTCTGCGCTCCGCACTTTTATGTACACTGTTTCATCTGCGAAGCCACCACCATACCTGTGTATAGTTCCATAATCCTGGGCTATTTTTATTCCAGTCGTGTGTTTAATCGTGGGTTCCGCAACCATGTTTTATCCAATCCCTCTCTCATACTTAAGTGCGCAGTATCCCAGTGGAGCACCCATAACTCTGTTATACTGTACAACACCACAATGACAATAAAGTCTATTCTCTTCTGTTAACACCTTTATACTTGTCAGTTTATGACAATGTTCTTGTAAATTTGAGACTTTCTTACAAATTTGCAATTTTGTCTCTCAGATGTACTTTTTCACACAAATGTACAATTTTCTACTCATAAATGTGCAACTTTTTTCAAGTAAACTGTGACTTTTTTCTGACAATTTTATAACAATTTTCTTATAAATCTACAAGTTTACTCTTGCCAATTTGTGAGGGTTTTCTCTCTTAAGTGTTAATCTGAGGAAAATCAAATATAAAATAGCCACACATACCTTCTAATGTAATCTAAATGGTATAAAAATATAATAAATATTTATTGAGCCAGAAGAGAAAAACAATGAGTTTGATTCTTGTATTTAGCAACATAGGTGTTTTAGGAGGATTTCACTCTTCATATCAAATTTTGCTCTCTCCTCTGTGGGAGACCTCCACCTCAGAAATTTGACCTGACCAATGGGCTCCCAAACCTGTCTTCATTGCCTTTTTAGTCAGTTTATGACTTCTGCCAAACAAAGAAGCTCAAATGTAATTGGTTCACCCCAACTGTCATGAAGTTTAGAACAATCCTGCAACACTCGAGAAAAGCTTTTTGTTTCCTTCATTCAGTTTTGGGGCTGTGGTCAAGCTGTAAGGAGCAGACTTCTCTGCTCTCCCATTTTTTTCTATCTTCCAAGTAAGGCCCAGAGCCTGTCATGCTCTGTGAATTTTTTTTTCTTTTCTTTAAAGTTCACTTTTTCTTATTTTAATCTTTTTCTTTAAATTACCTTGTAAGATTTTGTTAGATTTTTTTTAAGCTTAAACCAACTCATT
The DNA here is from genome assembly GCA_020510985.1 of Pholidichthys leucotaenia. Lineage (NCBI taxonomy): Eukaryota > Metazoa > Chordata > Actinopteri > Cichliformes > Pholidichthyidae > Pholidichthys > Pholidichthys leucotaenia. The sequence goes on along the minus strand of CM035847.1, from coordinate 221,421,918 downwards.
TAAACCACCAGCATCGGAAAAAAATGGATTTGTGATGTGTCTTTGCTTCAGTTTGAATTTCTGATGGGACTTTGTACCATAAACTAATTCCTTCTTCAGTGCATAACAGAAGACCGAAGCTGAAGAACCAGCCCTTTGTGATCTCGAGAGTAGGCCATAACCGGCCTATTCTCACAAACCGGCCATTAATGTCTAAACTGGCCACAGCGGTTTAGACATTAATGGCTGTGTATTATTTTGAGGGGACAGCAAATTTACACTGTTATACAAGCTGTACGTTGACTACTTTACATTGTATCAAAGTGTCATATCTTCAGGTTGTCCCATGAAAAGATATAATAAAATATTTACAAAAATGTGAGGGGTGTACTCACGTTTGTGAAATACTGTTGATTGAAAAAGTTTTTAAATCATTGTATTTTGTTTTTATTTACATTTTACACTGTGTCCCAACTTCACTAGAGCAGGGGTTGTACTTGTACTTGAGTAATTAATATAACATTATCATAATATACCATATCATAATACTATATTATTCTGCCTACCTCTGCTTATAGATTAGGATCATCATGAAAAAAAATATTGGTCTTTTATTGAGGGAACTAGGGAGATGCAGATTATAAATAGTAATCCCAGAGGCATTCTATAGAACTGTAGTTTGGAAAAAGGGTCTTCCTGTTGTAATTATGAGCTTAACATTGTTCATTGTTTGTTTCAACCACAGGTGATGCGATGCTTTGAAGATTTCTCCATTTCAAATAAAAGACAGATGCCAACCAAAGACCGCTGCACGCTAATCAGGCGCTTCTACCTCTATCCAGGCCTCTAAGGCCACACTGAAATGTTTTTAATGTCTTTACAGATTTTGAAAACGTGAGAGACCTCTCCAAAGGTTGTGCTAGACATTTTTGTTATCTGTGGTCAGTCATAATCTATTATTACCTGCCAATTTGATTTGAATTAGATCACCCTCATTGTAATCTGTCAAAACGACAGCTTTCAGATTTTTCTGTCAGTGCTGAAATAAATCTTTCAGTGAAGGAAAATTTTCAGTTAACACAACCTCTGGACCTCACAAATGATAAGGAAAAAAACAGGTTTGTTCCTGTAATGTGTGGAGTGCAGCAGTGTGAACAAGACAACACACTACTGTGGGCGAAATTTAGAGACAGTAACATATTCAAAAATGTTCAAAACTTGGACATTAATGTTCACACAGGATTCCAGAGTTTGTAGTTATAAATACAGCTTTGTTGCCCTCTAAAGTAAATGTGCACATGTAGAAAAGATTTGTATTTAAACAATCAATTGCTAAAGTTAAACAAAGAACACTGTGAAAAAGTGTTTTAGTGAACAGCTGTTCACATATACAATGCAGAAAGTTCCAACTTCAGAAATTCTTTTTGCAAATACAAATATTTCTACATATCATCACCGTTGGATCAAAATCATTTATGCACAATCCTGATACTTTTCAGGGGAAAAAAATCTGCCAGACTGTTGTTAAATAGATGACTTAGTAAAACAGCTTTTCATTGGTTGCTTCGATACCCTGCACTAAATAGCAGTCAGAGGTAAATGTGTACATTCAGTCAACTATAAAAAGTAAAAATCATCAAAAGCAAGGATGTGCACATTTGCAACAAAATTTGATTTACAACTACAAACCCGACAATAAATCATAATTTGGTTGATCCAACCCAGAGTAGAAGGGATTTCATCTCTTCAGCTCTCTTCAAGTTAGTTAGTTTTTCCATGTAGGTTTGGATTTTTCCCCCTTATCTTTGTCTAATATTTAAATTTGTTTGATGATCTGAAACATTTAAGTGTGACAAACATGCAGAAAAAAATGAGAAATCAGGATGGGGCAAACAGTTTTTCACACCACTGTATATATAATTTTTCAGCTTTTTCTCTTAAATCTCACCTTAATTAGTGACTTCTTACCAGAGGTTTTTGACATTTTTGTCATATAAATCTGCAAAAAATACTTGCCCAGTTTTTTTAAATGCAAATTTGCAACTGAAAACATAAAACTGCAACTTCTTTCTCAGAAATTTACACCATTTCCCCCCATATGGTTAAAGCAACAAGGAGCTTCTGCTTTACACAAAAGAGCCATGTGTTGAAGACCCCTAAATGAAAAGGTTTCCTTACCTTTTCTTTATTTTAGAAGTAGTGGTGAAGACATACTTTCAGCTGGGACTATACTTGTAAAGTTATACAAAGGTATAACTGGGGTGGTAATCATATTTATGGCTGCATTTATATCATTACTTATCAAAGCATTGGTGATCTTACTTTTAGATGATATGTCATATCTATATGAGCACTTTTTAAAGTTTGGTTTGTTCATTATTGAAATATGCAAATTAAAACTTCATTTTGCTCTTTAAAAGTACTGTGTACTCCTCTTTGCTATTTTATTTTAAAATGCTTTTTATTCATGTAGCTATGACAAAACTATGTGTAACTGATTATTACAGGTGACTCTGTTAGGAGTCTGTGTCCTCTGTTGATAAGATTACAGTAATAGCCAGAGCACCTTCTTCGTATTTATATGAAATCCATATGTGCAAATCAAGGGGAACAAACTTTTTTCCAGGTTTTTCCCCCAACCTGAAAAAGACAGAATTGTACCCCCAGTATCATCATGAACATTTGTATATCGTGTTAAAATTGATTTTTTTTGTGTGTGTGTGTGTACTTTATTGATCCCCAGAGGGCAAAAATACATTGAAAACCAAATACATTGGAAACACAAAGCACAAATGCAAAAAAACATTTTTTTTTTTTTTACGAATTTGCAACTTTTTGCTCATAAATTTGACTTTTTCCTTTCATATACTTGCAACTTTTTCCATAAATTTTCAAATTTTCTTATAGATTCGTAACTTTTTTCCAGATTAATTTGTGACTTTTTTCTTAAAAAGTGTATTTTTTCTTGTACATTTTTCTTATAAATCTAACATTTTTGCATAAATTTGAAAATCTTCTTATATGCATTTTTTCCACATGAACTTGTGACATCTTTCTTGTGCATTTTAAACTTTTTTCTTACAGTTTTAATTTTCTTGAATAAATTTTCTACCTTTTTTTTAATAAATTTGTAACTTCTCATAAATTTCCAACTTTTTCCATTGTAAATTTGCAGTTTTTTGCATAAATGTCAGACTTTTTCTCATAAAAATTTTCAACATTTTTTTTTTCTTAAAAATTTGTGACTTTTTTCTCTTAAATTTGTATCTTTTTTCTTATAAATTTGTGATTTTTTTTCTGATACATTTTTTTCCACAATATTTTTATTGAACCTTTTTTACAAACATAACACAAACAATCAAACACTAACACTAAAGTAATAAAAAAAAATACAAAAAAAAAAATACAAAAAACCCCCCACCAACAACCACTAACAAGAACAGATCTTCAACAATGCTCCGCTGTTTAGTCTAGGCAATCCATTACATAAGTATACATATTATACATTCACCAGTTTGGAATTTACAAGGTCCACACACATCATTCACCTTCTGATTCAAAAGTTATTGTAGAAGAGCTTGGAATAACGAGGCGATGCGACTTATGAGCCAAAGTTTATTAACAGCTTCGCTCCTCTAACAAGTCTCATCTCAGTGCAGAAGCAGAAGTAGAAAGAGGCAGAACATATTCAGCTCTACATACTTATACCTACACATAACAAAAGACATGCATATCAAAGCTGACATCCCACATTATCTTAATCCCCCTCCTTTGTCTCCGTATCCCTCCACCTGGCCTTGGGAGGTCAGGGCGATCTGGTCTCCACCGCAGTGCCTCGGATGCTGTTTGATCCCCTCTGGCGGTTGAGACCTCTTTGTCCTGTTCTGAGGTGTGAAGTCGCTTTACATATGTAATCACCAAACATTCTCACATGCTTATACATATGTAGGTTATGGGATATATGATTAATATAGACCACAGCCCCCCCCCCCAAACGACTAAGAAAAGGACAATAGAAAAATTCACAGTTTAAGATAATTATTATGACATACTAACTGCTACACCTCTTGACAAGGAAGAAACTTTCCAGCAGCTATGCTCCTGTAGAGAATTCAGTGGTAATCATAACAGTGTAGTAATATCACAAGTCAGTCTTAAACTGTCACAGTGTAGAGGATGTGCTCGAATGATGAGGCTGAGTTTAGTTCTTAAATCAGCTTTATTGACAGAACACATCGTCTAGCATTCTCAAAGCAGGAAAGAGGAAGAATCATATCTCATCACCCTATTATATGTTTCCAGCATCAGAATTCAAGTCACATGGTGCTTTCAGTAAACATACAGTCACAAAGCATCCCTCTGAATCTTCACCATTGTCTCTCATTTCTTGATGAACCGGAAATCCCTCCGGGGCATCTTCTGTGGGACAAAAAGATCAATCTCACACCTCCTCGTTATCTTCTGCAGATTAGAGTCCTTTGTCCTTCCAGACATGACACCCCCAATATGCATGCAGTCATGTCTCTGTGGAAATGTGAGCCCACAATGTGTGTCGCCCACACTACCCCCCCCAAACGTCTAGTAAGGGCAAAACCTGCATGGCATAAAAAAAAAAAGAAAAACACAAAACACTCCATATATCGCTAATCAATCCACCAACTGCCTGGGTTTTAACCTTCTGCCGAATCTGCTGCAACCTGGCGTTGCTGCCCCTGCAACATCTCTCTGCATCTGTGGATTAAAGCTGTTAACACCTTTCTGTGAAGATTCTGGAGAATGTCCTCTCGGCGGCCTGCCACGGCGGGGGGGCCTCGCGAGCTGCACTTCCTCATCAGCCAAAACAAAAGCGGGTTTGAGCCTGTTTATGCAAATCAACTCCCTTCTGCCCCCTAAATCTAGCAGAAAATGCTTCTGCCCGGTCTCCAGCACTGTGAACGGTCCGTCATAAAACGGCCGCAAACTTGGACGCTGAGCATCATGTCTAACAAAAACAAACTCTGCATTTTTTAAAGCCTTTGGCACAAAAACGTGTGGGAAACTGTTATGGACCGGGCCAGGGAGTGTGTTTGCTCCCGAGTCGCTCTGCCACGGCTGAGCAGGGGGGCCATTTGGTGCGGGATTATCGTGGAGAAATTCCCCCGGCAAACGGAGAGGTTGTGCAAAAACTAATTCAGCCGGGGAAGCATGCAAATCTTCCTTAGGTGCAGAACGCAACCCCAATAAAACCCATGGAAGTTTGTCCACCCAATTTGTATCCGTCAGCGACGCTCTGAGGGCTGCTTTCAATGACCTGTGAAAGCGTTCGCATAAACCATTAGCCTGGGGGTTATACGCGGTAGTGCGATGAATCTTCACCCCCAAGCTGCAGGCCATCGATGACCATAGTTCGGAAATAAATTGGGGACCCCTGTCGGATGTTATGTCCGACGGTACACCGAAACGCGCAATCCACGCTGCTAAAAATGCTCGCGCAACTTCTTCCACTGTGGTTGATGTCAGAGGAATCGCCTCTGGCCAACGCGTGGTGCGGTCCACCATCGTCAAAAGATGTGTGTGCCCGTGCGATAATGGGAGCGGGCCCACCAAGTCAACATGCACGTGATCAAAACACTTAGCGGGGATGTGAAAAGGTTCTAACGGAGCCTTAGTGTGTCTGTGTATTTTGGCTCGCTGACACGCTACGCAGGCTGCCGCCCATTCCTTGACCTGTTTGCGCAACCCGGGCCAAACAAATTTCTCCCCCACCAACTTAATCGATGCGCGCACCCCCGGGTGCGCAAGAGAATGGACCGAGTCAAAAACGCGGCGACGCCACGCGGCTGGCACCACGGGGCGGGGCCGTCCCGTGGAGACATCGCAGATTAGTGGGGGCATACCACTTTGTTGCTCCCTGTGCTCCAGCCTTAACCCTGTTGGTCCAGACTGGAGCGCGCGCACGTCCGCGTCGTTAACCTGCTCCGCAGCCATGGCTGCATAATCTAACCCTACACAGACCGGGGCTGCGTGCGCTCCCGCGTCGCTGCCCGGGCCCGCGGCCACGGCTACAGAGTCTGCCCCCATGGGGCTTGGTGGTGCTACTGCGCGCGAGAGACAGTCTGCCACAACATTGTGTTTACCCGCGACATGCTGAATATCAGTAGTGAACTCCGATATTGCGGCTAGTTGCCTTTGTTGTCGGTCTGACCAGGGTTCTGAAATTTTGGCCATCGCAAACGTTAGCGGTTTATGATCCACAAAGGCGGTGAAACATCGCCCCTCTAACCAGAACTGAAAATGGCGGATAGCCAAGTGTAGGGCCAAAAGCTCCCTGTCAAACGCACTGTATTTACGCTCACTATCGCGCAAAGTCCTGCTGAAAAACGCGAGGGGTTGCCAGGTACCAGCCACAAACTGTTCAACTACTGCCCCCACCGCTACATCGGAAGCGTCAGTGGTGAGTGCCATGCATGTTGGAACTGGGTGCGCTAACAAAACTGCGTTTGCCAGGGCTGATTTGACCTGGGCAAAAGCGCGCTCCCGCTCCGGAGACCATTCAACTTTATTTGCGGGCTTTTGTTTTTTTAACGCGGTGTACAATGGCTGCATGAGCCGTGCTGCGCTTGGGAGGAACCGGTTGTAAAAATTAACCATCCCTAGAAACTCCTGAAGCGCCTTGACCGTTTGAGGTTGCGGAAAATCCGTTATGGCACACACTTTATCTGGAAGAGGAATCGCTCCTTCTGCCGAAACGCGATGCCCCAAAAAATCAATCTGCGCCACCCCAAACTGGCACTTCGCTGGGTTAACTATTAACCCGTGCTCTGCCAGCCTCTGAAAAACTGCTGTGAGGTGTTTTTCGTGCTCGCCCTCGGACGCGCTGGCTACCAAAATATCGTCCAAATAAACGAACACGAAAGGGAGGTCGCGTAAAGCTGCATCCATCATGCGCTGGAAAGTCTGCGCGGCTCCCTTGAGGCCAAAAGGCATGCGCAAAAACTCAAAAAGGCCGAAAGGAGTTATGACCGCTGTTTTGGGTACATCTTGCGTGCGCACTGGAACCTGGTGGTAACCGCGCACCAAGTCTATTTTAGAAAAAATGCGCGCCCCCGCCAAATGAACAGAAAAATCCTGAATGTGCGGAATCGGGTAGCGGTCATGAGCTGAAACGTTGTTCAACCTGCGGAAATTGCCGCAAGGTCGCTACGAGCCGTCAGCCTTTGGGACCATGTGTAGCGGCGAAGCCCAAGAGCTTTTGGAGCGTCTAACAATGCCCAGTTTTTCCAGATTAGTGAACTCCTCGCGCGCGATGGCCAGTTTAGCTGGGTCCAAGCGCCGAGCTTTTGCAAAAACGGGAGGGCCGGTGGTGGTGATAAAATGTTCCACCCCATGTTTAGCCACCGTCGCCGAAAACGTGGGGACTGTGAGTGCTGGGAAATGAGCAAGCAATGTGTGAAACTTACCACCTGCAGCTGAGACGCTGGCATGTGCAGTCGGCGGGGCCACCCGAGCTGTGCAGGGAATAGAATGAAAGGACAGTGCATTAATCAGACGTCTATTAGCAAGGTCAACCAATAAACCATGTGAGCACAAAAAATCAGCCCCAAACATGTTGAAACTGACTGCTGCTACAATAAATGTCCACTCAAATGAACGGCCCTGTAAGGACAGAAGCATGGTCCTCTCACCGAACGTTTTAATCGCAGAGCCGTTCGCTGCTGACACTGACACCCAGGGAGCTTTAGACGGCATCAGCTGTTCCACGTAGGTGGGTGTGACGAAACTCAGCTGGGAGCCCGTGTCCACGAGGAACTGTTTCCCCGAGTGTGCATCCGTCAGGTAAAGCAGCTTGTTCTCGTCGCCGAGGGTCGCAGCTGCTACCGGCCCTCGGTCTTGGCGTTTCCCTGGCGCTTGAAGTTGCACGGCGGGACGCACCTGTGCGCTCTCTCTGCAAAACGGCGGTGGTAGAAACACCGGCCGTCCTCCGCTCCGCGTCGTCTGGCCCCCATCGTCGCCGTCGTTGGTGCGTCTGGCGCCTCGGCCACTGGACCTGCGCTGTCTCCGGACGCCGTTCCTGGGCTAGCACCCGCGGCCGAAACCGCGTTCCGCTTGTGGGCATCGACAAGTCGCTGCGCCTCTTTGCTCAGCCCATGGTAGTCTCGCCTGGCCAATCGGGGCGACTCTGCCAGGGCCACTCTCACTGCTGGCGGAAGGGTCCGAAGGAAAAGGTGGGCGAAAATGAATTCGCCATCCTCAGAGTCTTTGAGCCTCAGCATCTTCACCATCAGGTCCTCAGGTCTCTCGTTCTCTGACTCCGTCAACGTCAGGAGCCCCTCTGCTCGCTGTTGGACTGAAAGGGTGAAATGGCTGATCAGCGCATCCTTCAATGCGCTGTACTTGTCGCTGTCTGGTGGATGATTAACCAGATCCTCCACTCTCTGGACCGTGTCGCTGTCCAGCTTCGCTACCACATGGTAGAATTTTGTGTCGTCGTTGGAGATTCTCCGGAGATTGAACTGCGCCTCGACTGCGCTAAACCATGAGTGCGGGCTGTGCTGCCAGAAATCGGGCAGCTGGATCGTGGAGGCGGCCATCAGGCTGGCTTCCGCCGAGCCCCGCTCGGGAGAATTCTGTCTGCTCATTCTTTGTCGTAGGTCACCAGTGTAGAGGATGTGCTCGAATGATGAGGCTGAGTTTAGTTCTTAAATCAGCTTTATTGACAGAACACATCGTCTAGCATTCTCAAAGCAGGAAAGAGAAAGAATCATATCTCATCACCCTTTTATATGTTTCCAGCATCAGAATTCAAGTCACATGGTGTTTTCAGTAAACATACAGTCACAAAGCATCCCTCTGAACCTTCACCATTGTCTCTCATTTCTTGATGAACCGGAAATCCCTCCGGGGCATCTTCTGTGGGACAAAAAGATCAATCTCACACCTCCTCGTTATCTTCTGCAGATTCGAGTCCTTTGTCCTTCCAGACGTGACACCCCCAATACGCATGCAGTCATGTCTCTGTGGAAATGTGAGCCCACAATGTGTGTCGCCCACAACAGCACAATTAGTGAACAACTTTTGAGTAGTTTGCATCAGTCCTTGTGCCGTCTGGGTTTTAATCTTCTCCCGAATCTGCTGTGGGTCCGCTTGGGCGTCCTGGTGGGACCTTCCTGTAAGGAATCTGCAGCTTGGGGAGGAGAGTGATTATTTGTTCCCTGCAGTGGGGCTGAGTCCTTTCTCTTGGGGGGTCTACCCCGCTGAGGTGCTCTCGCCAACCGTGCAGGTTCGTCTCTCAACAAGAAGGCAGGTTTAAGTCTGTCAATGCTGACTGTTTCTTTTCTGTCCCCTAAATCAAGCACAAAATGCTTATCACCAGGTTCCAGAACTCTGAAAGGTCCGTCGTATGGTGGACGGAGGGTTGGTTTTAAAGCTTCATGCCTAACAAAAACGAATTCAGCATTTTTCAAAGCTTGGGGAACAAAAACCCGTGGAAAAGAGTGATGTGCCGGTCCGGGGAGAGTGTCCGGTCCGTTGCTGCCTAAAAGCCTCGGGGCTGGAAGATGCCCTGGCTCTGGGTTCTCTGGTAAAAATTCGCCTGGGAGCCTGAGAGGTTGTGCAAAAACTAATTCTGCTGGGGAGGCGTCTAGATCCTCTTTAGGCGCAGCACGCAACCCCAATAAAACCCAGGGAAGTTTATTTACCCAATTTGTATCCGTTAGTGAGGCTCTGAGGGCGGCCTTTAAAGATCTGTGAAAACGCTCGCATAACCCATTAGCCTGAGGGTGATAAGCGGTGGTGCGGTGAATTGTCGCTCCTAAGCTGTTGGCCATGGCTGACCAAAGCTCCGAGACAAATTGAGGCCCTCTATCGGACGTGATGTCCGATGGGACCCCGAAACGTGCCACCCAGTTTGTTAAAAAAACGCGAGCGACTTCCTCCGCTGTGGTTGATGCCAGAGGGACCGCCTCAGGCCAGCGCATAGTACGGTCTATCATTGTTAACAGGTGAGTGAAACCTTGGGAGGAAGGTAGTGGTCCCACGAGGTCGAAATGAACGTAGTCGAACCTTCTAGCTGGGATTCGAAAAGGCTCTAGAGGGGCTTTTGTGTGTTTGTGTATTTTGGCGCGCTGACAAGACATGCAAGTCTTTGCCCATTCTTTTACGTTTTTGCGCAGGCTGGGCCACACAAACTTTTCAGCGACCATTTTAACCGAAGCGCGCACACCCGGGTGCGCGAGGGAGTGAATTGAGTCGAAAATACGGCGGCGCCATGCAGCTGGGACTACCGGGCGAGGTCGGCCGGTTGAGATGTCGCATATTGGGGGGGCACACCGTCGCGTAAACCCCTTTCCTCCAGCCTTAACCCTGTTGGTCCAGACAGGAGTTCGCGCACGTCTGCGTCACTACTTTGCTCCTCCGCCATGGCTGCGTAATCTATCCCTACGTGGATTGGGGCCACGTATGTGTCCGCGTTGGCGAAGAGTTCTGCGGCTGAGGTAGTATAATCTGTCTCCTCACGCTCTGGCGATGTCACAGCGCGAGAGAGGCAGTCTGCTACCACGTTAAGTTTGCCTGCCACATGTCGAATGTCTGTGGTGAACTCTGAAATCGCAGCTAGCTGTCTTTGTTGCCTGCCTGACTACGGTTCGGAAATTTTAGCCATCGCAAAGGTGAGCGGTTTGTGGTCTACAAAAGCCGTGAAATGCCGCCCCTCCAACCAGAACTGGAAGTGGTGGATGGATAAATGAAGCGCTAGCAGCTCCCTGTCAAAAGTGCTGTATTTACGCTCAGTTTGGTTTAACGATTTGCTGAAAAATGCCAAAGATTGCCAGGTTCCGCCAACGTGTTGTTCTACAACCGCCCCTATGGCCAGGTCTGAAGCGTCTGTGGTTAGCGCAATGCGGGCCGAGGGATCAGGGTGAACTAACAATGTTGCGTTAGCTAGGGCACTTTTTACTTCCGCGAAGGCGCGTTCGTGCTCCGGGGTCCATTCGACCGCGTTGGAAGGTTTTTGTTTTCTGAGCGCATCATATAGGGGCTGCATAAGCTGAGCTGCACGGGGGAGGAAACGGTTGTAAAAATTAACCATTCCCAAAAATTCTTGCAGCGATTTGACCGTTTGTGGCCGTGGAAAATTTTTTACTGCGCGAACTTTGTCTGGCAGCGGAACTGCCCCCTTCGGTGAAACTCTGTGTCCCAAAAAATCAATTTGTGACACGCCAAATTTGCATTTGGCTGGATTGATTATTAACCCGTGTTCTTCTAGTCTCTGAAAAACCATAGTGAGATGCTGTTCGTGTTCTTCCTCCGACGAGCTGGCTACCAGCATATCGTCGAGGTAGACGAACACGAAAGGGAGGTCGCGTAATACCGCGTCCATCATCCGCTGAAAGGTTTGAGCAGCGCCTTTGAGGCCAAAAGGCATCCGCAAAAATTCAAAAAGACCGAAGGGGGTTATTACAGCTGTTTTAGGAATGTCTTCTGCTCGAACGGGGACTTGGTGATAGCCACGGACCAGGTCTATTTTAGAAAAAATGCACGCACCCGCCAGATGTAGTGAAAAATCTTGGATGTGAGGAATTGGGTAGCGGTCATGCGCTGTCGCATTGTTTAATCTGCGGTAATTGCCGCACGGTCTCCAAGAACCGTCGGATTTCGGGACCATGTGTAGTGGCGATGCCCAGGGGCTCTTTGAGCGTCTGATAATGCCTAGTTTTTCAAGGGTGGTAAACTCGTTTCGAGCTATGGCGAGCTTGGTCGCGTCTAAGCGCCGAGCTTTGGCGAATACGGGTGGGCCCGTTGTGGGAATAAAGTGTTCGACCCCGTGCTTAGCCACTGTAGCTGAGAATTTGGGAATTGTGAGTGCTGGAAATTGGGTGAGGAGTTGATCAAACTTACCTCCTGCTGTAGTGACGCTGGCCTGCACGGGTGGTGGAGAAACTCAAGCTGAGCAGGGAATAGAAGCAAATGACAATGCATTAACCAAGCGTCTGTTTGCTAGATCGACTAATCACCCATGTGCACACAAAAAATCCGCGCCCAACAAGTTAAAACTCACCGCCGCTACAACAAATGTCCATCTGTAGTTGCGGCCATGAATGCAGAGGGGCAGGTTCCTTTCACCATAAGTGTCGATGATGGAGCCGTTGGCTGCCATCGCTCCATTGCCCCGGGGGCCCATGGCCCGGTCTGTGTGGGAGGGCATGATAAAACTCAGTTGAGCTCCAGTGTCAATTAGGAACTGTTTGCCGGTGTGTCCATCAGTCACATAAAGAAGTTTATTTTTTTCGCTGAGAACCGCAGCCGTTAACGGTTCTCGGTTTGGACGTTTTCTCGAACTTTTGAACTTGCAGGGGGGAACGCATTTGTACGCCCCCTCGGCAAAACGGTGGTGGTAATAGTAGATGTCGTTCCGCCTGCTGCGTCTTGGTCGTGTTGCCACCATGGTGGACGGGCTCTGCTCGGTTGTCTGTGGTTCTCCGTTGCTCTGGGCATCTGCAGATGCTGCTGTGGCCACCTGTTCCCTGCAGGCGTTGGTGAGTCGCTGTGCTTCTCGGGCCAGCGCGCGGAAGTCCTGCTGGGTGCTGCACCGCATGTTGATCAGCGTCCCTCTCATGTGTGGCGGCAGAGTGCTGAGGAAGATGTGTTGGAAGAGGAAGTTGTCGGTGTCCTCCTCCTTGAGCTGCAGCATGTCCTCCATGAGGGCCTTGGGTCTGCATCCTCTGTGGCCGTAGATCGCCAGGATCTTCTCTGCTCTCTCCTCGGCTGAGGGGACGAAGTTCTCGACGATGGTCACCTTCAGCTCTCTGTATTTGTCATAGGCGGGCGGCTGTTGGATAATGCTCCGCGCGCATCTTGACGTGGCAGCGTCGAGTTTGGCGACGATGTGATAAAACTTCGTCTCGTCCGCCGTTATGCCCGCCAGTGCAAACTGAGCCTCAGCTTGCTGGAACCACAAGCTCAGGTCTTCTTGCCTGAATTCTGGCAGCTTGACGGTGACGGCGCTTGTGTGGGCCGTCCTTGATGCGTCCGCCGGGTGAGAGCGCCTTTCTTCTGCTGTCACGGCGGGGCTGGTGCTCGGTTGAGCCCTCTCTTCTGCCGTGGGGGAACGTCTTCCATCCGTTCCCCTGTCTGCATGGACGCCGACGTCTGCCTGGGTCGCCTCAGATGAGTCAATCGCGGGGGAAAGCCTCTGGTCCATCCTCGCGTCAGGGTCACCAGTGTAGAAGAGCTTGGAATAATGAGGCGATGCGAGTTATAAACCAAAGTTTATTAACAGCTTCGCTCCTCTAACAAGTCTCATCTCAGTGCAGAAGCAGAAGTAGAAAGAGGCAGAACATATTCAGCTCTACATACTTATACCTACACATAACAAAAGACATGCATATCAAAGCTGACATTCCACATTATCTTAATCCCCCTCCTTTGTCTCCGTATCCCTCCACCTGGCCTTGGGAGGTCAGGGCGATCTGGTCTCCACTGCAGTGCCTAGGATGCTCTTTGATCCCCGCTGGCGGTTGAGACCTCTTTGTCCTGTTCTGAGGTGTGAAGTCGCTTTACATATGTAATCACCAAACATTCTCACATGCTTATACATATGTAGGTTATGGGATATATGATTAATATAGACCACAGTTATGTTTAAATTCTTTACATAATCAATGAAAGGTCTCCATATATTCTCAAACACATTTTCCTTTGATTTCAGTATGTATGTTATTCTTTCTAATGGAAGGTTTGTTAACATCTGTCTTAACCACTGAGTCACAACTGGTCTATGGGTCTTTTTCCATAATAGTGCAATACATTTTTTGGCGTTAAGCAAACTGAGGTCTATGAATGCTCTTTCACTTTTATTAAAATTATGCTTTTCTGGGTACAGACCCAACAAAAACAATTTAGGATTCAATATGATTTGTTTTGAAATTATTTTTTCAATTGTTACCCTCACCTCTTCCCAAAACATTCTAATTTTCCTACATTCCCATACACAATGAAATAAGGTTCCTTTACTTTCCATACATTTTGTGCACGTATCTGGTATGTTTTTGTTATATCTATTTAATTCCACCGGTGTAACATACATCCGCATTAACCATTTAAAATGTATCAATTTAAGACGTACATTTATTGATTTGGTTTGAGCTTCTGTGCAAGCCAATTCCCATTGTTCCTCTGAAATTTCAATTTGCAGGTCTTCTTTCCAATAATTTAATCTTTTCTGTGAGTTTTCACTTGAAGATAGTGTCAATGAGTTATAAAACTCTGAAATAATACCCTTTCTCTTACTATCTTTCGTCAAAATTTTTTCCAAGGATGAATAAGTAGGTCGAGTGAGAGCATTATTTTGATTTGATTGAATAAAGTTCCTAAGCTGAAGATATTTAAAAAAATGTGTTCTATTAAGATTAAATTTGATCCTCAGCTCTTCAAAAGACATTATGTTATCTGAACATGACAGATATAAATCTTGAATCTTTTGAATCCCTTTTAAATTCCATACTTTAAATACAGCATCCGCTCTCCCTGGTTTAAAATATTGATTACCCCATATTGGGCTAAATTGTGACAGTAAATGTGGTTCTTTTAAATATTTTTTAATTTCACACCATATTTTGATCATATGCTTTACAAAATGGATTTTTAACTTGTTTCTGTAATTTTTTTGCCGAGTCTGAGTATATGAATATGGGAAGAGGTAAAGGTAAATTGTATGATTCCATTTCAGTCCTGTGAGGGAGATCATTTGATGAAAAATAATATGTCATAGACCTCAGTTGTGCTGACCAGTAATACAACATAAAGTTTGGACATTTCAGACCTCCACGATCAAATGGTAAATATAATAAGGACAGACGTAATCTAGCCCTCCTGTTGTTCCATATAAATTCCACAAACTTTTTTTTAATTCTTGAGAATAGATCTGAAGGTGGTGGTAAAGGAATGTTTTGAAATAAATAAAGTATTTTAGGTAAGATATTACTTTTAAGTATATTGATTCTCCCTATCATCGACATTGGTAGTGACATCAATCTCTGAATTAACTCATTAATGTCTGTCATTAAGGCTTCATAATTGGCACTGGCGACTAATTCTAGCTTAGGCACAATTTGAATTCCTAAATATTTAAACTGATTTACAACATTGAATTGATTTACCTCAGGAGCTGGGTGATTTCTCTGGGTCTCATTTAGCATTAATATTTTCTGATACATTTTAACCTTTTGTTTATAAATTTGAATTTTGTTCCATAGTTTTGTGACTTTTTCTCATAAATGTTCATCTTTATTCTTATATGTTACTTCTTCTTGCAAGTTTGCAGTTTTCCTTAAATCTTTGAAACTTTTTTTCTCATAAACTTGCATTTTTTTCTTTTTTCAGTGTAAATTTGCAGCTTTTTTCATGCACATTTAAACCCTTTTCTTGTAAATTTGCAATATTCACATGAATGGTTAATTTTTCTTATTGTTTTTAATGGTTTATTAATTTATTTTTGTTTATCCAGTCAACAAGTTAGGTGAACTGGAGACTCTAAGTGACCCTAGGTGTGAATGTGTGTGAATGGTGAAGGAACAGCTTGGCTGCCTCATCCATCCAGGTTGATGCCCTGAAAATCCCTCTGGGATTAATAAAGTATACAAAAATTTAAAAAAAATATATATTTTTTTTAATTGTTTTTGTTTCATTTTAAAGGATTTTGAACTCTTCTCCGTTTCATTAGCCCCCAAACACAATCTTGCGCATGCCCCCCCCCCAAAAGCTTGTTAAGTGTCACCTCAGTAACGATCGTTACGTGAATATTTATTATAATATCCAGTCATTGTGGATATTAGTGTCATTGCGGGACTAAGGGCTTATCCCATGATGAAACCATTAAAACTGCTGTTAATGTCAGCCTGTAGCAGATGGGGGGGGCGGGGGGGTCATGCGGCTCACATCCTGCCTCGCCTTCATAACTTCTGGATCAGGACAGATGTTTCCTTAACACGCAACTGCAGGCTGAGAAGTTTTCTGAAGGCGGAGTTTGAGTTTCTTCGTGTCGTTGAGAAATGGCTGGTAAGTAAAAGTTGGTTTAAATTAAAGTACAATGTGATACTAATGGTAAATTTGGAGGTATGGCTGTGTTGTGAGACATGTATATGTTGGACACTGCATATGTGATTTAACCACGATGAAGGAGAGCCAGCCCCCTGCGGTGCGGAGCCACAGAGCCTGGACCCCCTGCGGAGGACAGGGGACAGAAGACTTCCTGACCACTGAGGCTCGGGAAGAGAGAAGGGGGAGTTATGTAAATAAAAGGCTAATGAATGTGAATAAAGAGATTTTGAGAGAGATGTGTGATTTCCCCCGCGAGGGAAATGGTTTGATGTCAGAATGTTTAAATGAGAGAACTTTGGTGTGTTCACTCTCTTTGTTCGCTACTCAAGAATGAGAGCAGACAGTGGAATGATTTCTTGAATAAACTGGAATGAAAGACAATTCGGTTTCGTTATTCAAGTCTCCCCACATTGGTGACTGACGACGTTGAGAATGAACAAAGAAATTCTCAGGGTCCCGGACTCACAGCGCTCAGAGCTGGCGAGCGCAGTGGCCGTTAAGCTGCCTGATTTCTGGCAGGATAACTCACGGTCGTGGTTTCTGCAAGCAGAGTCGCAGTTCGCGCTCGCAGGAGTAACGGTGGATGACACTAAGTTCCACCATGTCATCGCTAAACTGGACAACAGCACAGCTCGGTGCGTGCAAAGCTTGGTGGAGCAGCCACCCGCGACCGACAGGTACGGCAAGCTGAAATCCACCCTCATCAAGTTTTTCACCCCCTCGGCTGAAGTGAGGGCGAGGAGGATCCTGTCTTTGCTAGACCAAGGTGGACACAGGCCGAGCGCCCTGATGGAGGAGATGATACAGCTGAGAGGGTTGGACAACGATGATTTCATTTTTCAGTTCATCTTCCTCTCCAACCTCCCGGTGCATGCGAGAAGCACGCTGGCCGGCAAAAAGTGTCACACCCTGGAGGAGTTCCGGGAGCTGGCCCAGGAGGCAGATGGGATCCTGGACGCCTGCGGCGGGCAAGCAACCACAGCAGCGACCCGAGACAGCGGGGAGCCAGAGGCGGCAGAACCAGACTGGCCGACGACGGCGGCAACACGGCCGCGACGAGGGGGAGCCAATAGCCCGGCGGCAGAGGCACGGGCACGACACAGCGGAGGAGAAGATCTCTGCTTTTACCATCGGAGGTTCGCAGAGAAGGCACGCAGGTGTGTGCCGCCCTGCATCTTCAGGAGTTCGGGAAACGGCAGGACCGGGGGTCGCTAGCAGCTTCGACCCTCGGAGAACGCAACAAGCTGCTCTACATCACGGATGCGCGCTCCGGACGAGAGTTCCTCATCGACACCGGAGCACAAGTGAGCTTCATCACCCCAACATACGCGGACCGGGTGGCTGGACCCCACGGTAGCGGAGCTACAGCGGCAAATGGCTCGAACATCAACACCTACGGGAGAAGGACCTTGCCTTTATGCTTACATGGCCGCACATATGAATGGACTTTTGTGATAGCGGCGGTGAGTTTCAACATGTTGGGCGCGGATTTTTTGTGTTCACACAATCTGTTAGTTGATCTTGCTAATAGACGGCTGGTAAATGCACTCTCTTTTTACTCTCTCCCCTGTTCAGCTCGAGTGTCCCCGCCACCAGTACAGACCCACGTCGCTACAGCAGGTGGTAAGTTTCACACACTCCTCACCCAATTTCCAGCGCTCACTGTGCCCACTTTTTCAGCGACGGTCGCGAAGCACGGGGTGAAACACTTTATCCCCACTTCTGGTCCTCCCGTGTTTGCAAAAGCTCGGCGCTTGGATGCAGTTAAGCTCGCCATTGCGCGCGAGGAGTTCGCCAGCCTGGAGAGGCTGGGCATCGTTCGTAGGTCGAAGAGCCCGTGGGCTTCGCCGCTGCACATGGTACCGAAAGCCGATGGCTCCTGGAGACCGTGCGGGGATTACCGCAGGCTAAACAACGCTACGGCGCACGATCGTTATCCCATCCCGCACATTCAGGATTTTTCGGTGCACCTGGCGGGGGCGCGCATTTTTTCAAAGATTGATCTAGTTTGCGGCTATCACCAAGTCCCGGTCCAACCGGAGGACATTCCTAAAACAGCGGTAATAACCCCGTTCGGACTTTTCGAATTTTTACGCATGCCGTTTGGTCTCAAAGGGGCGGCGCAAACATTTCAGCGGATGATGGATGCCGTGTTACGCGATCTCCCTTTCGTGTTTGTGTACCTCGACGACATTTTGGTCGCGAGTACTTCAGAGGACGAACACGAAACGCACCTCACAGCAGTTTTTAGGAGGCTGGGAGAGCACGGCTTAATAGTTAACCCAGCCAAGTGCCAGTTCGGCGTCGAGCGGATCGATTTTTTAGGTCACCGCGTCACCCCGGAGGGAGCGGTTCCGTTACCAGAGAAAGTACGCGCGGTAGCGGATTTTCCCCGTCCACAAACGGTCAAATCACTACAGGAATTCTTGGGGATGGTGAATTTTTATAACCGATTCCTGCCCCACGCAGCTCAAATCATGCAACCGTTATATGCCGCGCTCAAAAAACAAAAACCGACCCAGGCGGTCGAATGGTCCCCGGAGCGGGAGCGCGCGTTCACAGAGGTTAAAAAAGCCTTGGCTGACGCTGCGCTCCTGGCCCACCCAGACCCTGCAGCACGTATCGCGCTGACGACAGACGCTTCAGATTTAGCCATAGGGGCCGTTATTGAGCAACAGGTAGCCGGAGTTTGGCAGCCTTTGGCTTTCTTTAGCAAATCTTTAAGTGCGGCTGAACGAAAATACAGCGCGTTTGACAGAGAACTGTTGGCGCTGCATTTGGCTATTCGTCATTTCCAGTTCTGGCTGGAAGGACGGTGCTTCACCGCTTATGTGGACCACAAGCCGCTCACATACGCCATGGCCAAAATTTCAGACCCGTGGTCCGGCAGGCAGCAGAGGCAGCTGGCCGCAATCTCGGAATTTACCACTGACATTAGGCACGTCGCGGGCAAATTCAATGTAGTAGCGGATTGTCTCTCACGCGCGTTCACGACCCCAACACGCGCAGAGGCAGAACGGGTCACCGTGACCGCGCCGCAGGAGAGCGGCACGGTGGCGCGCGCAGCCCCGGTGCATGTGGGTATAGATTACGCAGCCATGGCAGCGGACCAGGGGGCGGACGCAGACGTGCGCGCGCTCCAGTCTGGACCAACAGGGTTGAGGCTGGAGAGCAAGTGTTTACAAACCGGTATGCCCCCCCTGATCTGCGACATGTCGACGGGGCGCCCGCGTCCGGTGGTTCCGACCACATGGCGCCGCCGTGTTTTTGACTCGGTCCACTCACTGGCGCACCCGGGGGTGTGCGCGTCGGTGAAACTAGTGGCGGAAAAGTTTGTTTGGCCGTGCCTGCGCAAGCACGTGAAGGAATGGGCAAAAACCTGCATTTCCTGTCAACGGGCCAAAATTCACAGGCACACAAGAGCCCCGTTAGAACCGTTCCGCATTCCGGCCAGAAGGTTCGACCATGTGCACGTCGACCTTATGGGCCCCCTACCGGCATCACAGGGGTTCACGTATCTTTTGACAATGGTGGACCGCACCACACGTTGGCCGGAAGTGGTCCCACTTGCGACGACCACGGCCGCGGAGGTGGCTTGCGTTTTTTTAACGGCTTGGGTGGCGCGTTTCGGGGTTCCGTCGGACATTACGTCCGATAGAGGACCGCAATTCATCTCTGAGCTGTGGTCAGCGATGGCCAACGGCTTAGGAGCCAAAATTCACCGCACTACGGCTTACCACCCTCAGGCCAATGGTTTATGCGAGCGTTTTCATAGGTCTTTGAAGGCAGCACTCAGAGCGTCGCTCACGGATGCAGATTGGGTGAATAAACTTCCATGGGTTTTATTAGGGTTGCGTTCTGCGCCTAAAGAGGACTTAGACGCCTCCCCAGCGGAGCTGGTATTCACACAAACTCTGAGGCTGCCGGGCGAGTTTTTACCAGAGCACCCAGAGCCCCCACCTCTCTCGGCTCTGGGACCGTTAGTCGGCACGGGGGCAGACACGCTCCCGGGTCCGGTTCATCACGCTTTTCCACGAGTTTTCGTCCCCAAGGCTTTGAAAAATGCCGATTTCGTTTTTGTCAGGCGCGAAGCCCTAAAAGCAACGCTCAAACCGCCTTACGAAGGGCCATTTCGAGTGCTGGAGGCAGGTGATAAGCAATTTGTGCTAGATTTTGGAGACAGAAAAGAGACAGTCAGTATTGACAGACTAAAACCTGCTTTTGTCATGAAGGACGTGTCTGTACCGGTCGCGGTGGTGCCTCGACGAGGCAGGCCCCCGCAGGGGGCAATTAATCACTCTCCCCCTCAGTCAACAGAGCCGAAGCAGAAACGCACCGCAGGCAAGGCGGGGCCAACGCACAGCAGATTCGGCAGACGGCTGAAGCCCAAGCGGCGCACAGACTGAATGTTGGTGTTGATTATTCAGTAGTGAGTAAGGTGCTATTTAATTTTAGGAATTAGTCTGTTCTTCATCGTTTGGGGGGGGTTATATGGCTGTGTTGTGAGACATGTATATGTTGGACACTGCATATGTGATTTAACCACGATGAAGGAGAGCCAGCCCCCTGCGGTGCAGAGCCACAGAGCCTGGACCCCCTGCGGAGGACAGGGGACAGAAGACTTCCTGACCACTGAGGCTCGGGAAGAGAGAAGGGGGAGTTATGTAAATAAAAGGCTAATGAATGTGAATAAAGAGATTTTGAGAGAGATGTGTGATTTCCCCCGCGAGGGAAATGGTTTGATGTCAGAATGTTTAAATGAGAGAACTTTGGTGTGTTCACTCTCTTTGTTCGCTACTCAAGAATGAGAGCAGACAGTGGAATGATTTCTTGAATAAACTGGAATGAAAGACAATTCGGTTTCGTAATTCAAGTCTCCCCACAGAGGTTTTGTTTTATTAGTAATTGACGAGAGGAGAACTCATTAAGACAGCGACTGGAATCTGTCGGTAAAATGGAATAATTAGATTTAAAGTTTTGTCAAGTTCATTTTTGGTGTTCAACACGCCACATATGAATTTACCCTGAAATATCTCGATAGATGCACTTCCGTTATAGGCTATAACTTGTTTACCATTTCTGCTTTCACTTTAAACTGTTCTCCAGTTTTCTTTTCTCTCAGTCATATTTTGTCTTAGCCTTGTTTTAAATTGTAATCGCCCTTGTCTTGTTTTCTCTTTTTCTCCTTTGAATTCTTGGATGGAATATGGGTGGGCAATATAAGCTGCGGCTTCAGCCATCACCCATTTCGGATAACTCATGTGGAATTGTATAGTAGAAGGAGTCTTTGTCTAATTTGACCTTGTTGTTATATTATACAGTTTCTTTTAACCTGTAATGTACTATCCGAAATAAAATAAATAAATTCATTCATTCCATGTTGTCCTGCACATCGACTTACATGAAAAGACTGGAGTAAAATGATAAAATACAGGTTAATAATGATTTCAAACTGGCAGTGTATTGCATATGCACACTTAACCTAGAAAGAAAAAAATACTTTTTTATGTCATATTATATCATAGACTGGATTCTAGTTGTAGACCTTCAGACCTATTATATAAGTGGCCACTAGATTAGGCACATTTGTGAAGTGTTGCCACAAGACCGACTTTTACAAAAAATGCAGACTGCTTCATGCTCCATTTCCCTCGAGTCCGCCGTGGTCCGCGTACGCTTTGGACGAGCCTGGAACACACGTGGCGCTACTCGTGAATGGGATGTTCAGTCTTGCGCATGCGCTTTTCAACGCGTTCAGGTCGTGGACACGCGGCGCGGTCACAAAATTTGGGCTGCACGCGGTCGTCCGCGGTCGAGCACTGCGGACACTAGCAGAGTGGAGACGATGACGTAAATTCATCTCACGTGGTTTGCGGTTACGCGTACGCGGACAGCGGAGGTGTAGCATGAAGCAGGCTGAGTTTAGATTAACTGGGTTGAAAGAGGAGCTATTCGCTTGACTCTCTGATTTCCAAAGAGAATCATGTAAAAATCTGCACTGACATAATAATAATAATAATAATAATCTTTATTTCTGACACACAAGCGGGTCCATATAGAATAAGGAATGGTAGGGGTATCAGGGAAACAATAAGCAGCACAGCAGCAAAAGAACAGCATAACAGTGTTTAAAAAGAGTTCTTGTCGAGGCTACTGTGCCAGTGTCTTCTGAGAGCAGAGGTGTGTCTGAGACTGCTCTGCCTAGGGCTTATCAGGGTCTGTATGATGCTGTTTTCTGACACAATTGAATACATCTGACAATTAAATACATCTGTAAAATCTAAATTTTCTAAACATGATGAAGTGAAGACGTAGAATCTGTTATGGTGCATCAAATGTAAATATTTACCTTTAAAATGTATACTGCCACTGTAGAGGAATGAACAAGACGAGACACGAGCGTCGCACAGACTTTATTCCTCCAGCTCAAAGTCAGACTGACTCGGGCGCCAAAGTGGATCTCTTTTCTACAGTTTCACTCCATCCTTTGGCGTCTGGAGTACACACATTAACATACACACAAAACAGCATCACACCACACAAAACTTCCACACTCGGCATCTGAGGTGTGGAGGCGCATCTTCACTTTACACAATACATTCACGCCTGGCATTGCCAGGTATGAAGGCGCATCTTAATTTGTTTTTCTACCCCCTGGTGCTCTGGCGCCTAATGTCACCCCCTCTCCTTTTCTTCTCCTCATCTCCATCTCTCACCTCCTTCCTCCCATTCCACAAAGACCCAGGGTGGAGTATGACCACCCGTTGTGTCGCCACACCACTTTTTTTGTCTTGTACAGCAGTTTGGCATCCAGAACAAGTGTCTGCTTGCCTTATTGTGTCAGACACTTTCACTTTGCCACAAGCAGCTCTGCTCATATTTGATATGAGCATACTTGATTTCGGATAACTTACGTTGAATTGTATAATCAGAGGAGTTATTGTCTAATTTGACCTTGTTGGATTTTCTTTCCCCCTTTGTTATATTATTCAGTTTCTTTTAACCTGTACTATCCGAAATAAAGATTCATTCATTCATTCATTCATTCATACATGCTGTATCCACCTTATTCCTAGCCTCCATGATGCCTTGCGGGAATTATGGGCACAACTTCCGGTACTAGTTTAGAAAGTGGGGTTATCAATGAAATGGGACACTTTCCCTTGTTAAAAAAACAATGACTTTGGCATCACAAATGTGGGAACACGGCCTTTTGCACCTCAAGAAGAGTAATATAATCATACAACTTCACACGACTATCGAGGGATGAGAAGATGACCTTAAAAAGTGGCCTCATAGACAGTTGCTCCGTTAGTTAGCTCTGTTGCTAAAATGCTAAGGCTGTAAACAAATAAAAGTTCTGAGATATATCAATGTCTCCACCGTAATAAAGTCGGTTGCATTTTGTTAAAATATGTTGCAGATAATCAAATTTACCTCAGAACAGACATAGAGACCAGTCAGAGCCACAAAGAACCACAACATCATGCTTGGACATTTTAATGTTGGGGTAAAACAGGTAGCTGTTTGTTTTACTCCGAAATTAAAATGCTGATGCTGCTATCATGCCGTGAATGCTTGTTATTTAACTTAACACGTACAGACATTTTTATGACAATTGTTCAAAATTTTATTGACCTATCCACCTTATTCCTGGGGGTGCCGCTATAGGAACGAGTATGGGCGGAGCTTCCGGTTTCGGCTGATGTAGTGTTAAATCAGTCAGTAAGAGTGGAGCAGCAGGGGCATTTAAAATAGCATTTTTAAAAGTTTTTCAAATTCATTTTAATGTATAGTCCACATATGTGTTTAACACTCAAGTGGCAGCTAATTTCAGCTCTCGTAGTTTTTGTATTTTTGAATATTTTTGCGTAGTTGTGGTACTTGCTGCTGTTCGTGGTGTGAGACTCCTCACAGATAAGCACAGCTAAATCTATGGCTTCAACAGCAATGAATAGGTCATGCACTGAAAACTAAAGGATTGTTCGTGTGATCGGTGGTACAGACACAGCAGCACCAGGTATGTTTTCACTTGTATGAATGTCACAGATCTGACGTTTTACTCCAAAATTAAAATGCCCAAGCATGGTGTTGTGGTTCTTTGTGGCTCTGACTAGACTCTATGTCTGCTCTGAGGTAAATTTGATTATGTCAGGCGTATTTTAACAAAATGCAGCCGACTTTATTGTGGTGGAGACATTGATATATGTGACCCGTGCTGGCAAAATGAGTCGGAATGCGCACCGTGTCATTACGAGCTACAGGCACGAGAAGTCATAAATCATGACTCTTTCTGTGTTTGCTAGTGGCAAGTCCCGGGAAAAACCCCATGAGTGCCTGGTATCAATGGAAAGCTTAAAAATCGTACTTTCTAAAAATACTTTTTGCGGAAGAGGTAACTCCCGACCGACCGAACCCGAGTTTTCAACCTAGTCAAAATATAAACAAATTGTCTTTTTCCGCGTCTGTTTTTGTGTATTTCCTACAAATTTAATATCATTTTGAAGGTCTTTCTATACAGAATATGGAAATAACGTTACATCAGTTTTGAAAATGTCCTCAGAGTGACTCATTTGTCAGCATGGGTCATTTGTTTACAGTGTTAGCATCTTAGCAGTGGTGCTAACAAACGGAGCTACAGGCTGCCAGGCAACTTTTTAAGGCCATCTTCTCATCCCTCGATAGTCGTGGGAAGTGGTATGATTATATTACTGTTTTTGAGGTGCAAAAGGCCGTGTTCCCGCATTTCTGATGCCAAAGTCATTGTTTTTTCACAAGGAAAAGTGTCCCATTTCAGTAACAACCATACTGTGGTGTTGTTCATAGGACGTATTATTGTGTGACATGGGTGGTGGCTCCACCTTTCCGGTTCTGCTGTCACCCGGGGTATAAGAAGGCTGTGAGGAAGAGGGACGGTCTCTTTGACCACCTCTCTGTCTGACGGGAGCATCTGTGTTATCAGAGTGAGTCCATAATAAAGTCGTGTTCAGTTCCACCTTCAGTCTCGTCATTGACCCTCGTTTACCGACATAACATTTGGCAACAAGGACAAAAGTGTGGACATGGGAGTTGCTAACATTCGGCCGTTTCTGGAGCTTCCCAGTGAGTTGCTGGTCCCTTGGGTGAGATGGTTCGCCACGTTCCAGAATTACTTGGTGGCTCTGAACCTTGGTGAACTGAAGAAATTATGAGCTCGGGCAATATTGGTTCATAATTTGGGTATGAAGGACAGCGTTTCCTTGCTTCCTTGGGTGCTAGTGACAGCTTTGAGGACATTGTTGAGCTAATGGTGCAACATTTTCGCGCCCCTGAGAATGTCATCATCTGGAGGATTCAGTTTCGGCAGCGCTGCCAGTGGACCAGTGAGTCAGTGCAATGGTATGTTGCGGACATGCATCAGCTGGCTTGGGACTGCCAGTTTGGAGCATTGGAAGAAGAAATGGTCTGCGACCAGTTGGCAGAGCACACGCTTTGCTCAATGTCATGGTCGGGGCTCCTCAAACACTCCGGTGAACTGACATTAGCCATGGCTGTCGAGATAGCTCAGCAGTGTGAAGCAGCGGACAAAGTGTCACATGACCTTGGTGAGAGAGCTACATTCCGCCAATTTGAACCACAGTCAACGACGCAGGCTGTGGACCCGGACAGAGATGATAGCATGCAGGATAAGGAGGAGTACACCACCGCTGTGAAGATAAGGTCCGCCCTGGGATCTCCCAGGTGTTTGGGTTGTGGGTCCACCAAGCACCATTATAAGGCTAGAGAGTGTCCGGCAAGAGGAAAACGCTGTGGCAAGTGTTGACTCCTGCATCATTTTGCCCTGCCTGTAATAGGTTCGAGCGAGGGGAACAACGACGCAAAGTGGACTCCCCCGCTCCAACTGCCACGGTCATCCACACCGTCTTCCTGAGCACCGATGGTGGGGTGGAGGTGGAGGTGGGGTGCCGCTGCTGATTGACATGGGCACGGTGTGGTCCGTGTTGAATTGGCCCACCGTGAGGAGTTTCTTCCCATGTTACCGGATAAGAGGTCTGTTATATCTTTCACCCGTTACGTTACTCGATATAACAAATAATAACTCGGACTCTTCAACGTACCGTTAACGGTTTATTAGCGAGCAGCCACTCATAGCCCATAGCCAACGACAACACACTCAACATATACACTACATTACCCATAATGCATTTAGCAAAGGCACTACTGCGGGTGCCGTAGTAAACCAAAATACATGACATCTCCTCCCCTCTTACAATAGATGTCCTACAGGAGATATCAAGTGTCTGCTGCAATTCTTGTGTCTTTGTTTGTCTCTTTTTTTTTTTCCTTTAATTATTATGCTACCTTAGGAGTGAGGGTAGACTACCTCATCCCATAACTGTACCCCTGGGGATTATTCTGCCCCATAAATGTGGGTCAGTTGTTATCTAGTCTAATAACTCAGACGGACAGGAGGTCGTCGCTCCCTGGTAGGGTATCGGCGCTCTACAGGAACATGAGTCTGAGTTCTTTCTAATGTGGAGGTTGCTTCTGGTGCTGATGCAGAAGAAGATGTCACATCTCCAGCTGGAACTCCGGTCTCTGAAGTGGTTGAGTTCTGCACTGGTGTAGGTAGACAACGTGGTGAGTTGGTGAGTGCATCGTTAGGATATCCAAAAGACAGTTCTGCAGGCGCTGGTGGTGTCTGCAGGAGTTGATCCACGTGCCTTTTCCACACACTGTCAGTGGTTTGAACTGTATATGGGACTGGTCCAGTTTGTGCGATAACAGTTGCAGGAACCCACTTAGGTTCACCTCTGTAGTTCCTGGCCAGCACAGATTCTCCTGACATGAACACTCTGTCCTTTGCCCGATGTTCTCTGTGCATAATTTGTTTCTCTTGTTGCTTTTGCACAGTCTCCTTTAATCCTGAGGGTTTCAAAAGGTCAAAGGTAGTGCGCAGATCTCTCTTGAACATCAGACTAGCAGGGGTTCTCTTTGTGATTGCATGTGGAGTGTTGCGGTAGTTTAGCAGGAGCTCGTGCAGCCTCTGATGCAGTGTTCCTTGACCTTGTGATGCTTTCAATGCATGTTTCATTGTCTGCACAAACCTTTCTGCAAGGCCGTTCGTCGCAGGATGGTATGGAGCTGATTTAATGTGCTGCACTCCATTAGCTTGTAGAAAAGCATCCATTTCTTGTGAAACCAACTGAGGTCCATTGTCAGAAACTAGTTGTATAGGAGACCCAAAACGACTAAACATTTCTCCTAACGCTTCTGTGGTCTTCTCTGTGGTGGTTGACCTCATAATAGCCACTTCAGGCCATTTACTATGTGCATCCACAGCAATGAGAAACATTCTGTCCTCAAACGGACCTGCAAAGTCAATGTGCACACGATGCCATGGCTCCTGTGGGAACTCCCAGGGATGGAGAGGAGCCAGTGGTGGGTTGTTCCGTACCTTGTGACACGATGAACAACTTTTGGCTATTTCTTCAATCTGCTTGTCAATGTTTGGCCACCAAAAATAGCTTCTCGCTATTTCTTTCATTCTCACGATTCCACTATGTCCTGCGTGAAGTTGCTGTAACACTTTTGTTCGACATGACAGGGGAATAATCACTCTCCTCCCCCACAGCAAACAACCCGACTGAACAGACAATTCTGTCCACTTCCCAAGGAAGGGCTTCAAGGTTGCGTCATCACCCGCAGGTTGTCCTTTAATGACCAAGTCCATGACTGCCGACAACACAGGGTCATTTCTAGTCCCCTTTTTCACCTGCACAGCTGAAACAGGTGCATTTTCTACCTCTGTGAAATAGAAGATGTCCACAGTGCTTGACTCTGGCTTCATGACAGGAAGTGGTAATCTGGATAACCCATCTGCATTACCATGACAGTCTGACTTTCGATACCTGATGTCATAGGAGTGTCCTGACAACAGCAACGCCCACCTCTGCAGTCGGGACACTGCAAGAGATGGTATTCCTGTGTATGGTCCAAGGATGGTTGTGAGAGGTCGGTGGTCAGTAAAAAGTGTAAACTTCCGTCCATACAAGTACTGGTGGAATTTTCTCACACCAAACACAATGCTCAGAGCCTCTCTTTCTAGTTGAGCATAGTTAGCTTCTGCCTTGTTTAATGTCCTTGACGCAAAAGCAATTGGCTTTTCCTCACCGTCTGGCATTACGTGGGAAATCACCGCCCCTACGCCATAAGGAGAGGCGTCGCAGGCAAGCTGGATCGGAAGTGATGGGTTGAAGTGGGTCAGCACCTCTGATGCAGTTAGCGCATCCTTTGCCTTCTGAAAAGCTTCCTGACAGCTTGCTGTCCACCTCCATGCTTCCTCTTTGCGCAGCAGGTTATGCAGTGGTTTTAATAGTGATGCCAAGTTTGGTATGAAACGTCCATAATAGTTCAGCAGTCCTAAGAAAGACTTCAGCTGACTGACATTTTGGGGTGGAGGTGCATCCACAATGGCTGTGATTTTCAATGGTGCAGTGTGTAGTCCCTTAGCATCGATCACATGACCTAAGTATTCCACGGATGACTGGAAAAACTCGCATTTATCCTTGCGGATTCTCAATCCATATTCCTCCAGTCTCGTGAGAGTTGCATCCAAGTTGCGCAGATGCTCTTCATCATCTGCTCCTGTACACAGGATATCATCCAGGTAGCACTGCACTCCTGGTAATCCACTCAGGATTTGATCCATAGCTCGCTGAAAAAGTGCTGGAGCAGATGTGATGCCAAAAGGCAGTCTGCGGTATCTGAAGAGTCCTTTATGGGTGTTAATAGTCAGCATTTCACGTGACTGCTCGTCTACATGCATTTGTAAATAAGCTTGGTTGAGATCTATTTTGCTGAACTTTTGTCCCCCACTCAGCCCCGCAAATAAGTCATCAATCAGTGGAAGGGGATACTGCTCTGCTGTTAGTACAGGGTTTACTGTTACCTTAAAGTCTCCACAGGTTCGGATTCCTCCGTCCTTTTTGGGTACTGGAACTATGGGCGTGGCCCACTCACTGGTTGTCACAGGCTCCAGCACTCCATTCTTGACCAGAGCATCCAAGTCAGCCTCCACCTTTGGTCTGATGGCATACGGCACTGGCCTGGCTTTCATGAACACTGGCTTACTGTCAGGTTTGACATGCAGCTTCACTATAATTTTTTTCATGCTGCCTAACTCATCACGAAAAACCTTTTTGTGCTTTTCTAGTATGGCCTGCAGCTGAGTGGAACTGTGTGACAGCTTCCTTACTTCTTGCCAATCAAGTTGGATTTTCTTTAGCCGCACATGCCCCATTATAGCTGGACAGTTGTTCTTAGTAACATAAACTGGAAGCTCAGCAGTTTGCCCCTTGTACTGAACAGTTACCTCTGTCATCCCTTTCATGGGCACTCGGTGTCCAGTATATGCCCTGAAGACGGTATCTGAAGGTCGGAGTGGACGATGTTTCAGAAACTTCATGTAAATGCCATGCGACACAAGTGATGCCTTTGATCCGGTGTCTATTTGCATTTTAATAAAATGTCCCTCCACTTTTGGTTTAGTCCAAAAGCCTTCTGAGCCTTCATTCACATTCATAATCCAGACAGTATTTATTACAGTTGACACCTCTTCCTCTGAGGAGTCGCTCACTCTGTGCTCGCCATGTTTAACTGTGTGAACATTTCTTTTCTTTTTGTATTTTACCATGTCACTTTTATTCCTTGTCTTTGGGCCTTTGTCTTTGTTCCTTTTGCTTCTACATGCCCGCTGCACGTGGCCTTTTTTTCCACAGTTGTTACAGTCCATCTCTTTGTACCAACAGTCATTAGGAAGGTGTCCCACCTTGCCACAGCGGAAACATGGACCTGTTGCATTGGTTTTACCACTGTTGAGTTTATGTACTCTGCCTGTAGCATGCAGTTGGTGTGCTTCTTTGGAAGCCATCTCCATCATCACACTTATGTTAATGGCTCTTTCAAGCGTCAAATCACTTTCTGTGAGTAACTTCTTCTGTGCTGCTTCATTTCGTAGCCCACACACAAGCCTGTCTCTTAATGTGTCATTTAAAACATCTTTAAATTCACAGTGTTTGGCTAACTTGCGTAGCGCTGCAACAAACATGTTAACAGACTCACCCTCTTCTTGGTTACGTCTGTGAAACCTGTATCTTTCTGCAATCACTAGAGGCTTGGGTGAGAAGTGGTGGGTCAGTGTGTCCACCAGCTCTTTATAGGTTTTAGAGCCTGGCTTTGCTGGCTGTAGGAGGTTACGTAGTAGGTTATATGTCTTGGGACCCATCACACTCAGAAAAGTGGGCACTAACTTTTCATCCGTTATTCCATTGGCTGTGACGAAATAGTCAAAGCGCTCTGCATAGGAGCTCCATTGCTCTGCGCTGTCATTAAAGGACCCGATAGAGCCAATGACTCCAGCCATTTTAACACTCCTGGTTGAATGTCGCTCTTTCCCTCGCGGCTCCTTTCTTGTAACGTCGTTTCTTCCCTCCGGCGTTACTCACGGAGTTTTTTTTGTCCTTAACGGTTTCCACTGCTCCGCTCCTCCCCGTTTAGCAGACAGCCTGCATCATCCACCTCAGCACAGTGGCGCGGTGTATCACCCTGTCAGCACGGAGTAGCGGCAGGGAAAAAAAAAAAAAAAAAAAACGACAAAAAAAACTCTCCTCCGTCGCGGACTGCAGCGTCGGTCCAGACGTCCTCGTCGCCACTTTTTGTTATATCTTTCACCTGTTACGTTACTCGATATAACAAATAATAACTCGGACTCTTCAACGTACCGTTAACGGTTTATTAGCGAGCAGCCACTCATAGCCCATAGCCAACGACAACACACTCAACATATACACTACATTACCCATAATGCATTTAGCAAAGGCACTACTACGGGTGCCGTAGTAAACCAAAATACATGACAAGGTCATTCAGTGTCGCTGTGTGGGTATGGTGGAAAGAGGTTGGCCACGGTGGGATCGGTGGAACAGACGGCTCGGTACAAGTCGGCAAAGGTATCCAACCTGAAGTTCGTGGTGACCGCCAGTGGCGAGAACATTATGGGCTGTGACCTTTTTTATGGACTGGGATTCACCATCACCAGCAGTGTTGGAGAGGAGTGGTCGGGCCGTGGTTTCTGGGACCGGCCGGTTCCTCGAGTTGTGGATGATGCTGTATGGGACAAACCTTGGCTTAGTATTCTGGAAGATGAGCAGGACCAACCCCACCCAGGGCCATCACGAGAGGGTTCCGGTGCCAGAGCCCAAGTAACCCTAGCTGAGGGAACTAGGGGGCACTGTGGGACGCCCGTGATGACGGGTGGAGCCAAGTGGATGGCCCATTCTGCTTCTGGAGTTCGGCTGGGAGGTACTGAGGAGCAAGAGGTCACAACGGCTTTGCCGGCGGTAAAAATGAAAGGGAGCGGGACAGGACCGGCTGTCACAGTAAAACGACGTGCCACATAGGGACACTGGAAGCCGAGTTGGGCTCCTCTGTGGGTCCCTGATGTGGTCCGACCCAGAGAGGAGGCCCGGTCAAGAGGCGTTCTGGGAAAACGTAAATGACAGGATGACCAGGGGCGGCTGCAGGTGGTGGCTGTTCAGGAGGATGGCTACCTTCAGCTATCTGATGGCTCATGGCGGAATCCCAGTGAGCTGCGGCGCGCCAAGCAGCAGAAGGAGGTGTTTGGGCTGCGGTGTGGGCCATCCTTGGGCGTGAAGAGAAGAAGGTGCACCAGAGAGGAACCGACCAGAGAGGAACAGACTAATGTTTGGGGAGATGTGTTTATTGCATGGTGTTGGTATGAGTAATAATTATGTTGTTTACTGGGTTTATTAATGGGGAATAACCTGTTTGTATATATGTTTATTCTAATAATGGGATTGTTTTGTGTTTTGTTATTTACGTAGGAACACGGTAGTTTTAGTTTAATGGACTGTGTTTAGTTGAGATGGCAGAATAATCTGTCTAGCCGTGTGGGGGGGTGGAACAGTAGTCCACCTGTTTCCCTGTAGCCTTAGTTGTTTTTTGTGACTGGTATAAGCCCTGATATATCTCTGTTTAATTTTAGTGCATGATTTGGGTTCTAAATTGGGGAGGGTCTTGATTGTGTGTGTGTTTTGGACGATTTGGGGGGGGTGATGTTGTTCATAAGACGTATTATTGTGTGACACGGGTGGTGACGCCACCTTTCCGGTTCCACCGCCACCCAGGGTATAAGAGGGCTGTGAGGAAGAGGGGCGGTCTCTTTGACCACCTCACTGTCTGACGGGAGCGTCTGTGTTATTAGAGTGAGTCCATAATAAAGTCATGTTCAGTTCCACCTTCAGTCTCGTTATTGACCCCCGTTTACAGACATAACACATATGTTCTAAACTAGTACCGGAAGTTGCTACCATAATTCACGCAAGGCATCATGGGGCCTAAGAGTAAGGTGGATATTTTGTGATAATTTAAAAATTAATGTATGCTGAAGCTGCTGTCCATATCGTTCCAATGCAGTGCAACAAATGCAAAAAAGACACCTATTTGATATCTTTCTTAAATCGTTAAGCCTTAGGAAGAATTAACTGTTCCTATTTTTTATTTATTAGTTTACTTCATGCAGCCTTGAGTCTGGTGACATATATAAATGTCAGATCTGTGACATTCATACAAGTGAAAACATACCTGGTGCTGTTGTGTCTGTCCTGTGTCTGTACCACCGATAACACCAACAATCCTTTAGTTTTCAGTGCATGATCTATGCATTGCTGTTGAAGCCACAGATTTAGCTGTGCTTGTGAGGAGCCTCACACCACGAACAGCAGCAAGTACCAGAACTATGCAAAAATACAAAAACTGCAAGTGCTGAAATTATCTGCCACTTGTCTGCAAAATACGTATGTGGACTATACATTAAAACAAATTAGAAACACTTTTAAAAACAGTATTTAAAATGCACCACTACTCCACTCTTGCTGACTGATTTAACACTATTTTAGCTGAGACCGGAAGTTGTGCCCATAATCGTTTCTATAGCAGCGCCCTCAGGAATAAGGGGGATACTGTATGTAGTATTTTTAGACTCTTGTTGTATAATAACTTTAATATTTATGGGCAGTGGTGGCGTAATGGTTAGGAATGTGGACTGGTGAGTGGAGGGTCACAGATTCGATCCCTGGACTGGCAGGATTAGATCTGGGTGGGACAGATAACATAGCAGTGTTTGTCCCACCCTCCTTAACCCCACTGCGGTGCCCTTGAGCAAGACCCTTAACACCAACTGCTGCAGTGCTGCTGCTCAGTGGCCACAGGTCAGTCTTGTACTGGGCAGCTTCCTGGTGTGAATGTCAACGGGGCGTCCTTGAAAAAGAGAGGTTTCCTCTCAGTGGAACTACCCTGTATAAATAAAGGTTAAATTAAAAAAAAAATCTCACTTATGCTGGACCTGATGGGGGAGTGGGGGAGGGAAATGAAGGGGTTGGAAGGGGTGGAGAATGAGAGAGAAAGAAAGAAAAACAAAGGAGAGAAAACACAAGAAACAATTGCCGCTTCTGAGAAGATCTCAGCTGTTGCTTTTGACTAAGAAATAAAGAAATGAATAAAATAAAAGTCAAATCTCTTGTACATGTTGTAGGTTTTGTTCAGTTTTTTTCCAAAGTGAGAAGTAAGCAGGGTTGAGGATTAGAACATATTAAATCAAATGGTTAATCAGCTCCTGAGAGTGTCCTGTTGAACTGAGGTGCATTTTATTTATTATTGTTTAAAAATTATTATTTTGTTTCCCCCTAATTAACATAATTGGAAAGATTGCAGTCTGTGGACCATGATGTGTTGAGAGAATTTAAGAAGGCTGTCTTAATTTTGACTGAAAACTTAAGTAAATACACTTTTCTTACTCTTTTAGCTGAGCGGTTGAAGAAGATGAGGGTCCAGTTTGTAAATGGAGCAAATGACGATACCATTAGAGATCTCCTCGATCATCTTTTGGATCATAAAGTGCTAAATCTGGGGGAGAGGGACTCAGTTATTTGCGAGAATCCAACACCAAAAAAAAAAGCACGCCATCTCATTGATGTTGTCATCCAAAAAGGTGATTTAGCGAGCAGCATTATGATTCAGCAGCTCAAGGATGTAAATGGACCACTTTATGATAATCTCTTTCAGCCATCAGGTGAGTCGACACTGCCAGGTGAAACAATACTATATTTACTTCAAAGGGAGTAAAAAGAGAAAGTAAATAATTTTGGCCAGTACTTAACAGCTGTTTTTTTACTGCAGAGACTGATGAAGAGCCAAGCAGCTCAACCAGTCTCTCTAAAACTGAATCATTGGAGAAAAAGAAACAGAAGAAGAAGCTCTGGTTCTGCTTGCTGCCTTTTGCAACTGCCTTTTTTTTTAATGTACCTTCTTTCTACACCTTTATATACATTACGGACACACAGATCGCTCCAAAGGTCTCCCGAGTCGGCAGACGGAGCCACTGTCTACAGCAGGAGACGATATAGCAGGGAAGAGCTAGCTAGCACTCAACCGCCACCCGGTGCTAACGGAGAAACTCGACATACCGGGGAACTGTAGCGAAAACGACGTGGGTGCCGGGCTGGAGTTTAGGCGGCGTGCAAGAAATATAAGACAGAATAATAAAGAGCGATGGCAAGAACCAAGCAGACCGCCCGTAAATCTACTGGAGGAAAAAGCCCCCCAGGAAGCAGCTAGCCACCAAGGCTGCTCGGAAAAGCGCTCCGGCCACCGACGGAGTGAAGAAGCCTCACCGTTACAGGCCCGGTACCGTGGCTCTGAGAGAGATCCGTCGCTACCAGAAATCCACGGAGCTGCTTATCCGTAAGCTGCCCTTCCAGCGCCTGGTGAGGGAGATCGCTCAGGACTTCAAGACCGACCTGCGCTTCCAGAGCTCCGCCGTCATGGCTCTGCAGGAGGCCAGCGAGGCCTACCTGGTGGGTCTCTTCTAGGACACCAACCTGTGTGTCATCCACGCCAAGAGGGTCACCATCATGCCCAAAGACATCCAGCTGGCCCGCCCCATCCGCGGAGAGAGAGCCTAGACTTTCTGCTGCACATCCACCAACCACAATGCTCCGCACTGTGTGTCTATATATATATATATACTGGCTGTTCTTGTTTTTTATTGCCTTCTGAGTGTTGCTATCCCTGTGCTGTTGCAATCCTTGAATTTCCCCATTGTGGAACTAATAAAGGCTTATCTTAAGAATGAAAACGTTTGTTTACATTAACTACCCTCCTAAGTCTGCACTTAAGCTGTTTTAGGATTTAAATAAAAGGTAATTTGCTTGAATACCACATGCTGAAATACTGTTGCTCCACAGATTTACTGTGTGACCAAAGGATCCATAAAGAGTCGTGTGGCCTTACTGATCACTAACATCAAATTTGCAAATGAAAAATTAAATAGAAAGGGTGACTCGGTGGAGAGACTATGTCTCCCAGCTGGTCTGGGAACGCCTTGGTATCCTCTCTGGAGAGCTGGAGCAGGTGGCTGGGGAGAGGGAAGTCTGGGCTTCTCTGCTTGAACTGCTGCCTCCGCGACCCAGACCTCCGGAAAAGCGATAGAAGATGGATGGATGGATGGGTGCTGAGAAAGATGAGGAGAATATGGAGAAACTGCTCGAATCTCTGGAGTATGAGGTGGTGAAATTCACTAACCTCACTGGACCGGTAACATGGGTTAAGTTTAAATGTTCAATTTTTAAGGTATATTTTATTTTACTGTATTAATTTTTTTCTTGTCTCACAGGAGATTGAAAAAAGCCTGAAGGACTTCTCCAAACTTAAAAAACTCCAAGGAACAGATAGTGTGTTTGTGGTTATCATGTCTCATGGAAAACCCAACATTCTTCTTGGAGTCAATCATACAGACATTGAAAATGATGAATTCCCTATTGACAAGATTTTTGAACTCTTGGGGTCACAGCCATGCCCTTCTCTAGTGGAAAAACCCAAAGTCATCATCATCCAGGCCTGCAGAGGAGGTGATTCCCATCTCTTCTTACCAGCATAACACATGTTATAGAATTTGTATAGGAATTAAATGTAAAGTTTGCTATGTATGTTGCAGATCACCCTGGAAATGTGATTGCTGCCATTTCCACCAGACAAAGGACAGACAGCAATGATGTATCACAGCAAAGATCTGATTTTGGAGACAACCTTGTGTCTGATAGCTCTCTTCAATCTACACACAAAGAGACAGCCTTCATCAAGCTCATGTCCAGCACTCCTGGTTAGTTTGTTATGATAATCATTTTTTTCCCCAAAATCAGACATGAAAAATTGTCTAGAAGACTATGTAACATAAAACCTGTGTATTTGATGTTTCTGTTTGCAGGTACAAAATCATGGAGAGATGAAAAGCGTGGGTCTGTTGTGATCCAGAAGCTGGTTGAGGTATTCAAGGAACATGACTGTGAGGATCACATAGAAGAACTTTTCACAAAAGTCAGCAAGACAAGACAATCAAATGTTTGAAGAGACAAGGTAAAAATGGACAATTGTAGTGACTGGTTGTTTTATTTCTCTATTTTAACCACACAGGTCAAAGAAAGCTTTGAGGATTTTCCCCAACAGATGCCAACAGTAGAAAGAAATAGCCTTACAAAGTCCTTCTACCTCTTTCCACACCCCTGAAACTGGATTGTGTTTTGCTTCTTTCAAGCTTTGCTATAAATTTAACTGCATTTGCTTTTCAATTGCATTTGCATTTGTATATCATTTGTTTTCACTTCAGAGTGTGGACAGATGGAGTTGAGCTGTTCCCACAGCTCAACTCTGTGGGTAATTACATAGATATACAGTATGTATGTATGCTCTAAAACAGGGGTCCCCAAACTTTTTCCTGTGAGGGCCACATAACTTTTGCCTTCTCTGATGGGGGCCGGGGTCAGTTTGTAACAGAAAAATTGAGACGATCACAGGGGTGCCTAAACGTAAACATTTATTGTTTTCCAGAAAGCCACACATAACCAAATATTAATAACCCTTTCCGGGATCTTCACAGGAAAAAAAAGTCAGAAAATAAATAATAACACTATTAATGAATGAATGAATGAATTAAATTAATTAAATCACCCTTTATTGTCATTCAACTGTACAACCAATCATGTACAGTAGAACGAGATTGTGTTTTACCTATTTACAGTGTTAATCACACACACTCCAAGTGTAGAATCAGAGGGCCGCTGCCATGCAAGGCGCCAAAATAAATAACACTATTTATGAAATAAATAATAACCAAATAACCCTCTCTGGTTCTTCTCAGAAAAAAAGTCCATGGAACATTAACTTTCTGTTGTGCTGTGCACAATCTTAACAGGTAAAAGTTCAGCTTAGTTGTCAGAGCAGAATCTCTTACTTAAACTCTTACCTATACTTTGCCGAAAATATCCTCCCTCGTCGTAGTCCCTGTGAGACTTTGGAAGGCTGCCAGCTCCTCCCACATTTCAAAGTTTGCGCTAACTCCACGAACAAAAATGAGCAGCTGCGCTGTGTCCTGCACATCCGTGCTCTCATCCAGTGCTAATGAAAAAAAGTCAGATTCTTTCGTCTTCTGCTGCAGCTGGGCATTACCCCCGATTTCTTCAATGCGTCTGGTGATTGTACTCGCCGACAGACTCACAGCATTAAAGACATCTTTCTTCTCGGGACACACCTCCTCCACGACAGCATTCAAACATTTCTTGACAAATTCTCCATCAGTGAGAGGTTTACCGCTGCTTGCTATCAATTGAGCAACCCGAAAGCTGGCCCCAACGGATGACTGGTTCAGCTGAGCTTGGCGTACAAATCTATTCTGCTGAGCTAACAGTCCACTTTTTAGCTTTGAGAGTTTGTCTGCTTGCATTTGGCCTTGCAAGCTATCATACTTGTCTTTGTGACAGGATTCATAGTGTCGGCGCAGATTGTATTCTTTGAATACCGCCACAGCCTCTTGACAGATGAGACAAACAGCCTTTTCTTTGCATTGAACAAAAAAATAATCGTTTCTCCACTGCAGGTTAAATACCCTGCATTCTAAATCAATTTTTCTCTTGCCTAACCTTTTCGCCATTATTCTGTTTGACAGGGGTGAGTCTAGTGTTGTAGGATGTGTCTGGTTCATGTGTTTAGAATAGGGCACCTCAGTGCATGAATGTGAGTGAGTGAGTGCGTGCACGCAGCCGAGGCACGCCCCCGTGTGAGTGGCCCCGCGGAGCGGACGGTGTGTGTGAAGTGTGCAGGTGAGTAGAGAGAGAGGCGACTGGAGCAGGTAGCAAACTAGAATTGCTGTTGAAGGATGGAATAGAAGGGTGGACTAGAATGTCACTTTCTATGCGTGTATTAGTCTCGATCGCGTTGCCAGACTGAAAGAAAAAACCAAATCATAATGCGTCTCTGGTATTGTTCAGGGGGCCGGGCCAAATGTGGAGGTGGGCCGTATCCGGCCCGTGGGCCGTAGTTTGGGGACCACTGCTCTAAAACTTTGATTAATATTGTCAAGCCTATGAATTAGGAATATTTGCTTTCTGTTGTTATGACTGGGGATGATGTGCTTAGAAACCTTTAATGTTTTGTTTGTTTTGAGTTTTCAGTTGATTCTTGGCTTTAATGATTTGACTTTTCTCTGATTCATTTAACTGATTCATTCCTGCATCAATTTTGTCTGTTTTTTTATACACATGAAATTAGGTGCTATTTGTTTTCCTTGAAATCAAATAAATCATTTAACCTTTTAAATACTTATCATATTCTTTGATCTAAAAACAAAAAATATAGCCCTAATTAATGTAATGACATGCAGTAAAAAAACCTGATATTTTTGTATATTTTGAGAATTTAATGTAATACAATTTTAATCTTATTCTTCTAGCTGTAACCCTCAGAATGCTATTACAGTGGAGAGATTAAGTAAGGAATAAAACTATAATTCACACTGGTAAGTAGGATCACCTGAAATATTTTTTAAAGTGTAGTAAAGAGTATGTATAAAGCACTTCTCGATACTCTCCTCTAACTATGAATGCCATTTTTCCAAAGTACTGATTGGTTTGTAGGTGCTGGCTCATTCATGTGTTCATCTCATATTGTGAAGATAATCTTCTGGAAACGGTCAGCTCTGCAGTCAGCATGGTGGTGGAGATCCACAGTTAAACCTGAAGTTAAAGGGGCCTATTTTGACAGTCATCAGCGGACTTTTCCGCCAGACTTTCCTCCATACACCAGTGTTTTTGTTAGTTTCTGTCAGCATATTGTCTGTTTTTTACGCTTTGCGTCACACCATCTAATTACCAGTAGACAGTGCGTCTGCTTTGCGCAACAGAGGTGTTGTGGCATGCAGTTTAATGTGCATCACTATTATAGTGCATGTTATGACAATCCACTTTTGATCAGGAAAAAGGAGGTCAGAAGTGTATTATTTAATAGAATAGAGTAGAATAGGCTTTATTGTCATTGTACAGTAGTACAGCACAATGAAATTGCGTGTGCTCCACCAGGCTACTGCGCAGTAAAGTAGGAGAGAAGGATTAGATAAAACACAGTTACAGAGCACACGATTAAACACACGACTGAAATAAAAGTAAAATAAAATGAAAGTAAAAATAAAAATGGCCCAGGATTATGGCCCATAATACTATTTCAGTGGTGTGTTTTGAAATCATGGAGTTCCAGAGCATTTCATAAGATATGAGCAGATAAACATAATATATGCATCAGTGACATACATAAATCCATTTTGACTTTTTTTTTTAAAATCTATTTTGACTTTCTAGGCTTGCGACTTTGACCCTTGACCTTTTGAACCCCAAACCATAGCCACTAAAAAGGTACTCAAGTAATGAACAATATGAACTTTACTTCTGCTGGTCAAAACCAAATTTCAGTGTTACTGTTGAATTACCTGAGAAGAATTGGGAAAAATATCTGAAGATTATATACAATGCAGAATGAATATTGTTGTTTATAGCTCTAGTGGTGTTTTAATGTAAATATGCAAGATTACCAATGCTGACTTCAGAGTCTAAATCATTGTCGGCTGCTGTAGCTACTTCAGAGTCAAAGCAGACACTCAGTTTTTGGATGGACCTACAATTTCTGGATGTATTGTAATGTAGCTTACAATCTCTTGCAACTAAACAGTGTTATGAGTAAAAGACAATTATTTGATTGCTTAAAAGGCCAACAGTAGGCAATATTAATGTGTATGTGTGAATTTGATAAGTATAAATCAGAGGTTGCACAATATTTTTTATCTGTCATTTTGAGAGACAGGGATGTAAAACTTCTGTTATACTCTATTATTACCTTGCGGTGGATGATAAAAAAGCAACGTTGTTGAAGGTTTTAAGTAGAGCTTTATTAAATCATACCGCAGTCACGAGCTCCGCTCCCGGCGCCGTGCATGTGCGCCGGGAGCGAGCTCAGCGGCTCTCAGAGAAGAGGGACACAAAGTCTGCGTCCAGCAGCAGCAGTTGAGGAAGTGGAATTGAGAGAGCGAGTTACAGAACCTGTGCAGTATTTATACCCAACTCAGACAATACATCAAAGCGGATTCACAGCAGTTGGTACGATCAAAGGGACTGCAGAACAGGCATGAGACATTTGCATTTGTAAGACCTACATAACAATAGGCAGATGCAGTCCTCTGCTCCAGCTTGCAGGACAAAGAGGTTACAAGGCACATCTACATATTGATCTGTCTCTAGGTCACAGTAAGGACAGGACGCATGAACACTATACATGAATGGCACATTACATCACAATACATGAATGGCACATTGCATCACAATACATGCATGGCGCATTACATCACAATACATGAATGGCACATTACATCTCAGTAGTGCAGCGGGAAAAACCAGGAGAAGAGAGCTGAGTGTCCTTAATCTGTTGTGGGGGTTAACCGAACCGCCACAACCTGTCCTTTTAATTGATTTTAATTAGATCACCTTCATTGCAATCTTCATTGCAGTCAAAGTGGCAGACAGCTTTCAGATTTTTGTATCACTGCTAAAAAGATGAATGAATGCTAGAAAGAAATCTGTCAGTGAAGGACAGCTTTAAGTTAACACAACCTCTAGTATAAATTCTAATGTTTTAATATATTTTCTGTACTATACTTAGCCTTAGTGGTGAAACTATTTAAAAAAATCTACTGTATTCTTCAACTTGCAACTATTGAAAGATGGGATGTGCACTTAGTTTTGGCAGAAGAAAGGGCCAGGGCACTTTGGATTCCCCCTTTATAAAGCTTTTCAGTCAACTGAGAATTAATTATATTTTAGGTCTATTATTCATGCCCTACAAAATTTTAGCTTTGGAAAAAAGATATGTTGTATGGATAATGTCATTTTATATCTCAGCATTTCCTCAAGGCTTCCTATTTCAAGAGCTGTTCCTCAAAGATATCCTCTTTATTGTTTTATCTTTTTAATCGTTGCTTAGTTTTTTCTTCTTACATAGCCCAGATAGTCATATAGCTCCAACAGGAGGTAAAATTACACATCTGGCAGATGACACAGTATTATTTCTTAAAAGGTGAGCTATGTAGAAATACAGGTGACTACTGGCAACACCAGATGGCAGTAATTAACCTTGCTCACCTAGACCCTAGGTCAGGGATGGGCAACTGGCGGCCTGTGCACCCTCATCCACTGCGGCCTGCTAGTCCATTTCCAAAAATCAATTATTTATATCAGTTAGACCTATTTGGGACCGCATTCTTAAATGTAATTATAGAGTCCGCCAGCAGAGGGAGCTCTAAGTAAGCAATATCATACTCAAGGTCTTTACGGTATCATGAACAGGGGCGTCGGACTTGGGGGAAAGGGTACTGTTTACCCAGGGCCCACTGCAGGGAGGGGTCCTCAAAAAGTCTGGAATGAAAAGGTTTTTTTTGTGTTGCATTCTTTTAATTTCTAATTAACTAGTGCCTACCTGTGCATGCCTGTAGAAAGCAGGTGTAAGCAAGGGTGTAAGCAACCGTGTCAGCACTCTCTGAAGCCTGCCTTTGATCTTTGATGGTGTCATAGCGAGTCCTATGAACTTTGATGATGTCATAGCGAGCCCTATGATCGTGAGTGATGCCTACCTTTGATCTTTGATGTCCTATGATCGTGAGTGAGAGTGAGTGATGCCTGTCTTTGATCTCTGATGATGTCATAGCGAATCCTATGATCATGAGTGATGCAGTCCAAGGACGGATAATTTTTTCACACATCAGGAGTCCTTCTTCTTCTTCTTCATACATAGGAACATCATAGGACATTTCACACATAAGGAGTCGTTATACATAGGAACATCATAGGACATCATGCAGGCATAGGAACATCATAGGTGGTCCTATGATCTTTGGTCATGACACACACAGACAGACACACACACAGAGATTTCTTGAATTTATAGAGTGATGATGATGGTGATGATAGAGTGATAGAATGATTAATGTCATGATGGATAATTTTTTCTCACATAAGGAGTTGTTCAGAACTCCTTATGTTCTGAACAACTCTATATCAAAGATATAGAGTGATGATAATCAAGTCAGTGGCGGTAATGCACCTGTAAGATGGTTGCCAACTGCCAATCAAATCTAAAAGAAGAAGAAGAAGAAAATTCACCCTAGCTGAATGAAATGTTTGAGAGACTGAATTTTGCATTAGCAGTAATGATGGATGTTCTCTGAGGCTCCTATCACCCCTTTAAAGATGCCCTAGCCAAAAATTGGAATTATACAAAAGAATCAGACTAATGGAATATAAAATCTAATATAAATGTTTAAATAAGTGTTGTCACCATGGGATGAGACGCCGTCTCGGCGCTCAGCCCATGTTTCCTTATCCCTGCCTCTCATTAGGCAGCGTCTCAGCTGCTCCCAGCTGTCGGTATCACGGGACGGCTGGGGCCAATTAATCCTCATCAGCTGGGGCGCTGCTAATGAGTATAAAGAGGAGCAGCCTCGATCACTCGGAGCTGCGACATAAGCACTGCTAGGCTGGAGTCCCTTCGTTCCGGTTCCAGCCCTTGTCTCTTCACCCAGCATTACTCGTAAGTGTTTTCCCGTAAGGAGTATTTGTGTCTCTGTACCCCCATGCCCGGTGCTAGCCTTCTACTCGTCTGACCGAATCACTTGGGAGCTTCACCTTGTAGAGTGCCTGTGCACTGGAGTCCTATGCCCGTGCCAGCTCTGTGGCTGCTTAACCCGTGAGCATTACCTGCAGTGAGTTTTCATACTGTTACCCCTTCGCCGGTGCAAACTGTTAACTCTGTTGCTGTGCTGCCCATGAGTGTTACCGTGTATGAGCATCTGTGCTTTCCTCATCCCTTACCCCTGTCACTAATAAACATCACAACTCACTGGCTCGCCCTTGGCTCTCTTATTGCATGGCTCCCTAGAGCCACGTGTGACAAGTGTAAATAAAAAAATACAGTAGGTGCATTTTCAAAAAAGTGCATCATAGACAAAGAGGTTTGGAAATACTGATGACAGTAAGTACGTATATTCTCACAGACACAAACAAATCATATACTAGCATCAAACTGTCCATAACAGTGAAGCTTACTAATCAAGGCTGCATGGTGGCGCAGTGGTTTAGCACTGTGGCAGCACAGTTTTACCCTCGGCCGGGGGATCGCGGGGATCATGAGATCGTGGGTTCGATCCCAGCCCCCGACCAACAGTGAGCTGTGTGGAGTTTGCATGTTCTCCCCGTGTTGTGCGGGTTTACTCCGGGATTTCTCCGGTTTCCTCCCGCACACCAAAAAAACATGTAGGTTTAGGGCGCTCGCGCACGCAGCGACCAGCAGCCGGTGGCTTGTCACCAGACTGCAAACCAAGTCTACCTACGGGTACAAATAAGTAACAAAAAAAAAAAAAAAAGGCTTTTTGAAAGAATAATTGTGTTTATTTAGGTTCTCTTATTTCATATTTATTCTTCTTCTGTATGATCTTTGTATTTGTCATACAAGAATGTGATGTAATATGCTTAATCATGCTTAGGCCTTCGGAGCACCAAGAAGAATGTACTCTGTGATTCGAATGTTTTAGACACATGAAGGCCTTGTGTTCAAGCCATGCAGTATGTAGATAAGATAAGATAAGATAAGCCTTCATTAGTCCCACAATGGGGAAATTCCAGGATTGCAACAGCACAGGGATAACAACACTCAGAGCAATAATTAAGAAGATACGGCAGATATAAATAAGAACAGTGGATATACGTACATACCCATAAATATATAAATATATAAATATATATACAAAGTGTGGAGCATTGTAGCAAGATGGAATAAACAGCATAACCGTCTACTTAGTTATCCTACATAGTATGAATATGTACCCATACATATTGTCACCCTCCGTAGCGACCGATACTGTCCTAGTTGTATATACTGGAGGGGACCACTGTGTAAGTCTATTGCATCTTTTGCATTCAATACTATTAGGTCGTCACGTTTTTTTGCTATCTCTGCGAGCAGCCCTGCTTAGGTTATACAGTCTGACAGCCGTAGGCAGGAAGGACCTGCGAAACCTCTCGGTTGCGCACCTAGGATGATGTAGTCTGCTGCTAAATGAGCTCCTCAGTGCGTTCAGTATGTCCTGCATAGGGTTGAACTCGGACTCCAGCAGAG
This sequence comes from Pholidichthys leucotaenia, assembly GCA_020510985.1. Lineage (NCBI taxonomy): Eukaryota > Metazoa > Chordata > Actinopteri > Cichliformes > Pholidichthyidae > Pholidichthys > Pholidichthys leucotaenia. Next base: position 221,377,266 of record CM035847.1, on the reverse strand, counting down.
ATGACAGTTTAGCCACCATCCTTCTCTCTCCTATCTCCTCCACTGGGTCAGGGCGCTGCCCCAGGACAGAGCTAGCTTTCTTGATCAGCTTGTTCAGTCTCTTCCTATCGGCTGCTGTAATGCCACTGCCCCAGCAGACCACTCCAAAAGTGATGGCTGATGCCACCACCGTGTCTTAGAATGTCTTTAGCAGCGCCCCTTGTACACCAAAAGACCTAAGTCTTCTCAGTAGGAACAGCCTGCGCTGTCCCTTCTTGTAGAGTGTGTCGGTATTGTGTGACCAGTCTAGTTTATTGTTCAGATGAACACCCAGGTACTTGTAGGATGTCACCATCTCGATGTCTGTTCCCTGTATGTTTACTGGTGCTGTGAGGGGTTGTCCTTGCCTGCGGGAGTCCACCACCAGCTCCTTAGTTTTCCTCGCATTGATCTGGAGGCAGTTCCTATGGCACCAGTCCACGAAGTCCTGGATAAGTCCTCTGTACTCAGCTTCATCTCCGTTGGAGATGAGGCCGACGATCACAGAGTCGTCAGAGAACTTCTGTAGATGGCAGTGTGTTGTGTTGTGTGAGAAGTCCGCAGTATAAAGGGTGAACAGGAAGGGAGCCAAAACCGTTCCCTGGGGGGCCCCCGTGCTACCGATGATCATGTCGGACACACAGTCCCGGGTTCTCACAAACTGTGGCCGGTTAGTGAGGTAGTCCAGGATCCATGATGAAAGGTGCTGGTCCACCCCTGCGCACAGCAGCTTGTCCTTCAGGATCATCGGTTGGATGGTGTTGAAAGCACTGGAGAAGTCAAAGAACATGATCCTCACCACATTCCCGGGCTTCTCCAGGTGGGACAGAGAACAGTGAAGGAGGAAGATCACTGCATCCTCCACCCCAATGCCATGCTGGTAGGCGAACTGGAGTGGATCCATCGCTGGTCCCACCAGGGGGCGGAGGTGAGCAAGGAGCAGTCTGTCCAGGGTCTTCATCATGTGGGATGTCAGGGCCACTGGTCTGTAGCTGTTCAGGTCTTTGGGGCGGGAGGTCTTTGGTACAGGTACCACACAAGATGTTTTCCACAACTGTGGTACCCTCCCCAGCTTCAGGCTCAGGTTGAAGATGAGCTCCACAATCCCACACAGCTGATCTGCACAGGACTTGAGGAGCTTTGCGCTGATGCCGTCCGGTCCCGACGCCTTCCTCGCCTTGATCTTCCTCAGCTCCGTCCTCACCTGGGTCTTAGTGAGGGTCATGTTGGGGGGCTGTGTGTTGGGAGTGGGGGGTTGTTGGTGGAGTGGGGTGTGGGCAGCAGGACTCGATGTCTTTAGAGGCAGCAGTGGTTGTTGTGCAGTCGGGGGGGGGGGAGGGCGGTTGGTCAAACCTGTTAAAAAACAGGTTCGGATTGTTCGCCCACTCCCTGCCCCCCATGGCCTGGGAGGAGGTATTCTGGAGCCCAGAGATGGTTTTAAGGTTTCTCCAGACCCCACCGATGTCGCTCTGTTGCAGCTTGTCCTCCATCTTCTTCCTGAAGCTGTCCTTGCCTTCTCTGATCTTCCTCCTCAGCTCCCTCTGTACGGACTTCAGCATCTCCCTGTTCCCGACCTGAAGATCCTCTTCTTCTCTCTCAGAAGTGTTTTTATCTCAGGGTTGATCCAGGGTTTGTTGTTCAAGCAACACCGTATGGTCTTGATGGGTAAGGTGTTGTCCACACAGAAGCTGATGTAGTCTGTGATGGTGTGAGTGAGGCCATCGATGTCCTCACCATGTGGATCGCAGAGCTGCTCCCAGGCAGTGGTTTCAAAGCAGTCCTTTAGAGCGTCCATTGCCTCCTCAGACCATAACTTCACTGTGCACTTGACCGGAGGTTGTCTGTGCACTAGGGGTTTGTACACCGGCAGGAGATGAACCAAGTTGTGATCTGATCTCCCGAGTGGGGGGAGTTGTGATGAGGTGTACGCCTCCTTAGTGTTTGCGTAGAATAAGTCCAGTGTTTTATTGTCTCTAGTGTGGCATGTGACATACTGGGTGAACGTGGGTAGAATGGGAGACAGTGAAGTATGGTTGAAATCGCCTGAGATGAGGAGAAGAGCATCTGGGTGTTCTGTCTGCAGCCTGCCAGTTACTGAGTGGATGACGTCACGCACTGTCCCAGCGTTCACCGTCGGATTTGCATAAATAACAATGCAGATCACGTGTGAGTATTCCCTCGGGAGATATGTAGGCTGCATGCTAACAGCTAACAATTCAATGTCTTTGCTACAGTGCTGTTCCTTAACCATGATATGTCCCGGTCTGCACCAGTTGTTATTGACATACGTCATCACCCCACCGCCCCATGCCTTTCCATTGTCTGGTGTTCGGTCTGCCTGTATTGCGTGGAAACCCTCCAGTTCAATGTTAGCATCTGCTGCTAGTCCTGTTAGCCACGTCTCTGAGAATAGGAACAGGCTACACTCCCGGTATATGCTATCGTAGCGGGAGATAGCCGCTAGTTCATCTGTCTTTCCGAGTATCAATCGTACATTCCCCATAATGACAGATGGGAGGGTGGGTCTGTACCTTATATTCCTTGCCCGCCGTCTTACACCAGCATGACACCCACGTCATTTTCGTCTTAATTCTCCCGGTATGTTGAGTTTTTTCGTTAGCATCATGGGCCGGTTGAGTGCTAACAGTTGGTCCCTGTTATACTGCCTCCTGCCAGAAACAGTGGCTCCGTCCACTGACTCAGGAGACATTTGGTCGATCTACGTGTTCGGATGGAATAAAGGTGACGCTGTATCATAAAGACTGGCAAGAGAGCCAGATAGTAACAGAAATAGGCAGAAATTGATCCGCTGTTGCAAAAAGCAGCCTACTCGTGCGGCGCCGGAAGTGAGAAGGCATAGTGAGAAGAAGTGAGAAGTGAGAAGACATAAACATGTCGTCTGATGCTTATCTTGTCCTCAAAAGACCTTGTGTGCAGCTTTAAAAGGAGAATCACATCTATTGCCGTCCTGACCTGATATAGAGCTGTTCAGGACACAGTCCAAGGACGGATAATTTTTTCACACATAAGGAGTTGTTCAACTCCTTATACAAGATATAGAGTGATGATAATCAAGTCAGTGGTGGTAATGCACCTATAAGCTGGTTGCCAACTGCCAAATCTAAAAGAAGAAGAAGAAGAAGTGATCGTTGCACAGACTGACAGCTGGTCGACGCCGCCGAGGACACAGTCCAGGGACGGATAATTTTTTTGCGCATAGGGAGTTGTTCAGAACTCCTTATACGAAGATACAGGGTGATGATAATCAAGTCAGTGGCAGTAATGCACCTGTAAACTGGTTGCCAACCGTCAATCAAATCTAAAAGAAGAAGTGATTGTTGCACATATGCTCATTACTGAGGCGGTGAGTGATGACTGTGTCTCTCTTTTGGCCAAAAGTTTAGCCATTTTGCTCGCATCTTGGTTCTCCTCTCTTGTTTTTCAACTTGCCATGACACTCAGCATTTTTCTTACACTTTTTATGAAAATGGGACCCATCTTAAACTTTGGAATGTAAAATTCAAATTTGGTTTGTGTTTGTTGAGGGGCCCACACACACTGCTGTACCCTGGGCCCAAAATTTGGTGCTACGCCCCGATCATGAATATATTAACGCCAGGTGTGACACACTCAGAGTTAGTATATTCACAATACCGTAATGAGCTTGAGTGTAATATTGCTTTTATACAACAATTTCACAAGCACAAATTATTAAATGACAGCAGTACTGGACAAAATATTATGATCTGTTTGTTGAACCAGTTATTTTGCACAGCTGAAAAAAAAAATAGTCCCTTCTAAATGCAGCCAGTAACTGTTGCTAAACATTGCTAAACATCTCAATCAGCAGTCAATCAAAATGTCTATTGTCATTTCACACACATGTAAACAAATTAAATATTGTCAAGTGCAAAAATAATAAGTGTTTATAAAACATACCTATTGAATCGATACTGCAGAATACCTGAGATCAAAACGCCGGTCGTCAGAACACAAGTAACTAGCCGGTAGCTAGTAGTTAGCATGCTAGCGATTTAGCACACTTCGTTCACTTTTCAGACGAAGATGAAACAAAGAGTCCATCACCACAAAGGTATCGTGGTTTGTTAATCGAGACAATAAATACAACTCTAGCACTGCATATTTTTTTAAACAGACATGAAAAAGCTTCACCATGTTTATACAAGGGCAGGATGTAAATTTTTTCAAAAGAGTGGGATGTCTGGGTCAGGTAAGAAATCTTTTCAAACAGCGCCTCACTGTGGAAATAAAGGTATTCAACACAGTATTGCATTTGTCACTGAGAGCTGACAGTAAATTAGTGATAGTAATTAACAGTTACATGAACACCTTTGAAGCAGAGTGATACATATCTGGTGAAACTGGAGCGCAATTATTGTGGATTTTAGTAACTCCTGGAATCCCTATTGTCCAATCAAATCGCTCGGTCAGAACTAACTGTTGTATAATCAAAACCTAGATGCCGCTCTGTGCAAGTGGTCAAGAAGAGAGCGAGAGTGAGGGAGTCACAGAGCGAAGGAGGAGTGTGCACTGGAGTACGTGTTGTAAGGTGTGTGTTGCCTGCTAAGACTGCATTAACAGACTGTAAACAGCAGTAAGCGTACAAAGTAGGCTAGTTTTAAACACGAATAAATGCTAAACATTTATTCTTGTTTGGCAGGTGAAGCCTCATAATGCTTGGAGGCTTTCCTTCTTATCGTACAGAAAAAGATTCAAAGCTTTGAGATTTCTTTCTAAAGAGTGCAACAGCAATCAAAGTTCAGAGACTGGTCATTTTAATGTGCTGATTTTTTTTTTATTTTTTTTTTTGTTCATTATACCAGTGGCTCAAACTTTTTTATTCCCAATTTTGGGGAACCAGACGATTACCAAGCCCACCTGTCCACAGTTATTTCTCTGTCCCTCCACCCTACAGTGAATCCAAGAGTAAGCAAAGCCTCATCATATTTTCTTTTCTTCTTGGCTTTTTTGTTAATTATCATCTGGAATTTCTCTCTACACATCATCTTGATGGAAAGAGTTTTAAAAAATTAGGTCATGATATAGTTTTATCCATCCATCCATCCATCCATCCATCCATCCATCCATCCATCCATCCATCCATCTTCTACTGCTTAATCCTTTTTGGGTTGTGTGTGTGGTGTGTGTAGGGGGGAACTGGAGCCTATTCCAGCATCTTTAGGCAAGAGGCAGGGTACACCCTGTTACGTATGGCTCTGACGAGCCATAAATAAGAGCCAAGGGCTAACCAGTGAGTTTGCGTCGTTTATTAGAGATAAGGGAAGGAACAAAGGAAAGAGCCTCATGGGGCAAAACACAAACAGTACAAAAGGTACACTTACAAATGATGATGAGGGATGAGAGGAGGGCTGGAGCCGGACATAGGGACTCCAGCCTTATCCACACCGAGAGACGAGCGTGGATATTATGCGAGGTCACAGCGCTGAGCAATCAGGACCGCTCCCTTTTATAGTGGTTGACAGCACCTCAGCTGATGAGAGGTAATTGGCCTCCAGCCGTCCTGTGGAGCTTGACAGCTGGAAGCCCACTGAGACGCTGCCATAATAAAAGCCGGGCTGAGGAGGTGCATGGCCTGAGCGTGGATGCCATCGGCGCAAAGACCATGACAGGACCTCCCCCTCAAGGCCGGGCTCCGAACGGCTAGTAACACCCAAGCCCCCCCCCCCCCACACACACACACACACACCACCACCTAGGGTGGGCGGATGAGGCGCAGGCCAGGCGGGCGTGAATCGAAAAAAGGAGAGAGAGAAGAAAAAAAAAAACCCACAACATTGGCAGGGAACAAACGAAGCAATTACAGAGTACAGGAGAAAAAAACAACAACACAATACTCCATAATGCATGGGTAACACAAAGACAGAACCCAACAGGCAATACTTATCAGTTTCGAACAGTAAATGGACCTAGACAGAGGGGAGGAAAAAAAAAAACACAAATCACCGGCTGAGGGAAAAAGGTGAGATACAAGGTTATAGATACCAGGCCCCCCGCACATCCCCAAAGTTTACAGACATGATAATGATGGAAGAAACCCGGGAAGACGGCAGTCCTGGCTCTGAGGCATGGAGGCTGATAGTTCGGGCGGCCTACCCTAGTCCCATGCCCGGAAACAATGAATTTCAGGCGGCCGTACCAGGTCGCTAAACAGGTACTCCAGTGGGTTAGGTGGCCGGCCCAGAGAGCCAAATGGGCGTGGCAGTCCTTCGGGTGGCCGACCCGCATCACTTGACCACCAGGACCGTGGGGGGGAGTAGGAGGCGGCCTCCCTGAAGAAGGGGAAGACAAGGGAGAACCGGGCGGAGCATTCGGAACCCCAACGGCCCCAGGTGGAAATGGGTAGTGCTCCTCAGGAGGACGAGGAGGATGACGGTGATGATGAAGATGAAGATGAGCCGGTCCAGTGTCCGGTGGCAGGGGATCTGCAGCTCCCTCACCAAACTTGGATACCGCTGGTGCTGCACCCTCGTCGGACCCCGATTGGGTCACGGTTGCTCCCGCAATGGACCCCAATTGGGTCTCGGTTGCACCCGTGACGGACCCCAACTGGGTCGGCGCCGCACCAGAACTGACCTCCAACCCCGAACCTGGAATCTCTGGCACAGCGGGCGAAAGCAGCTCCTCGCCGGCGACCCTGGGAGAAGGCTTGGGAGAGAGAGAAGAACCGGGATCAGGATCACCGGCAGCGCCAGAACCCGGCGAGATAAGCTCGGACGCAGCGGGCGGCTGCACCCGGCTCGTCTCCCCAAGAGACAAGCTAAAATGCTCTAAGACGGAAAGGAGAAAGACAATACAGAGCACTTGCCTGATCTTGGGTTCTGACGCCGTCCAGGACTGCGAAGATCCGGGCTCAGACAGCAGGAGGTCGTCGTCAGGCTCCCACTCAGCTACGTCGGGCTCCGCAGCTGGCATGATGGTGTCCGCAGCCTCAGGGTCCTTTGACACCGATGCCCACGCCAATGGCCCGCATGGTGTGGTGGCAGGAGACCCTCGACCCGCTGGACCGGACCGCTCGTCCGTGGAGACCCGGGGATGCTTCCTCGTCGGTGCAGGTTCCACGCTGCAGTCCGCCCTCCTCCTCGGCCCATGGCGTGGCTGTGGAACCGGAACCAGGCTCTCCAGAACCGCAGGCCCCCCTCCTCATCCGGCGACGTTGGCCTGGCGTCGAGGACCGCTCAGCGGAGGGAGACACAGAGGATGCGGGATTAACCATTAAAGCCACAGCAGGTGGTGGGAGCTCGGGGGGCTGCGAACCCCGAACTCCATCCCCAGGAGTCTGACAAGGCAAATCACAATAATGAGAATATGGATGAGTTTGGACTTGCCTGTCTCCTGGAGGCTGGATGGTGCCTGCTGTGGCGGACGTTGCTCCTCCCTTTCGCCGCTGGACGGCGACAGTGGGCCCCCTGGAAGGACAAGGGGGAGCCGATGGAGATGGCTCCAGGACGGGACTCGCCAGGACAGGACTCCAGAGACACACAGCAGCCGGGACAGGCAACGAGGAGGAGGGGGTGTCAGCCGAGAGGAGCCGGGCACGGAGCGCTGACGGAACAGCAGGAGAAGATAGCCCAGGGGGAGAGGCTGCGGGGATTCCCCTCTTACACGGCGCAGGAGTGGCAGCTGTGTGAGGAATTGAGCCTTTGTGGCGACCCGGAACTGGATCCGGACGGGACTCACGCTGAGGTTGACAGTCGGTGTGACGACGGTTTCTTGCAGGGGGTGAGGTGAAGGTGAGATCTGGGAATCGCCGCTCCTGTGCAGAAACAGAGGTGAGCAGGTCGGCGAACTCAGGGAACTCACACAACTCTGGATTCCTCTCCACCAGCCTAACTGCCGCCGCCACATGCTTCATAATTAACGATGGATGCACAGCGGAGCGAGCAGCACCCACTCGGTCCCAGATCCTGATTGCTGTCAGCTGCAGCTCCTCTGGGGGAATCCCGGGTGACGAAATGCTTGATGGGGAAAGACCTCTGGACGGTGCGAACTCCCGGGCCGGAACGGAGGCAGGAGCGGGATCCTGAAGCAAGGGGTGACGATTTCTCCTCTTCGGCTTCCTGCTGGGATTTCCCTCCAGCCCACGGAGTATCTCACGCTGTGCGGCGATTTCATTTCTCCTCGCGCTGACTTCAGGGTGGTCGGCGTAGCGAGGAAAATTGTCCAGGAGAACCTCAGCGTAGTCTAGGTGCCAGCGCATGTCGTTGGGGTTGTCGTCGAAGGTAGCGGCGAGGAGCGTCCCATCAACATACTCCAGGGCGCTCGCTAGCTCATTACCCAGGTGCCGAATGTGGCTCCTGGGAGACGGCATTCTCCCAGAGTTGACACCTAGACAGGGAAGAACAAAGTCCAATTTAAGCAAACTCACGGCAGCCAGCAACTCACTGGCTGTGACCTACTGTTACGTATGGCTCTGACGAGCCATAAATAAGAGCCAAGGGCTAATCGGTGAGTTTGCGTCGTTTATTAGAGATAAGGGAAGGAACAAAGGAAAGAGCCTCGTGGGGCAAAACACAAACAATACAAAAGGTACACTTACAAATGATGATGAGGGACAAGAGGAGGGCTGGAGCCAGAAGTAGGGACTCCAGCCTTATCCACACCAAGAGACGAGCGTGGATATTATGCGAGGTCATAGCGCTGAGCAATCAGGACCGCTCCCTTTTATAGTGGTTGACAGCACCTCAGCTGATGAGAGATAATTGGCCTCCAGCCGTCCTGTGGAGCTTGACAACTGGAAGCCTGCTGAGACGCTGTCATAATAAAAGCCGGGCTGAGGAGGTGCATGGCCTGAGTGCGGATGCCATCGGCGCAAAGACCATGACACACCCTAGACAGATTGTCAGTCCACTGCAGGGCAGACATAACTTTATCAATAATTTTAATTCTAATATGGTAAAGCACTGAGTTGCTTTTATTTTCATTTACATTTTTCAGTTTTAATTGTGAAACTTTTGACTTTGCCCCCCCCCCCTTCCCCCCAAAGTTGTACATGTAAATCTGGCCTTCCGGAAGTGAGGAAGAAATCTGTGGCCCTCATGTTATGTATGTAAAAGGCTGGTATTAGTAAGATGGTGGCCGGGGGACTAGGGTGGTCAACTGCCGGTTTCCGGTGGTGACGCCACTCTTAGTATAAAGGAGGTGGACGGAAAAGGCTAGTCCTCTTTTGTCGTGGAGACACCTGGCCTGCAGGAGAGTGCTGTAAGCCTATATTGTATTGTATATAGCATTCTAATAAAGCTCCGTAAACTGAGTTCACTATCTACTCATTATTACCCAAATATGGATGCTACATTTGGCAACGAGGCAAAAGTGGTAGTTGAAGGATCTGTTGCCAGTTTTCTGCCATTTTTGGAGACCCCGGGCGAGCCACCTGTACCATGGCCCCGGTGGTTTGTCGCATTTACCAATTATTTGGTTGTTTTGAACCTCGGCAAGCTAGAAAAGCTTTGCGCAAGGGCTGTTTTAGTCCATAACTTAGGCATGGAAGGGCAGAGAATACTGGAGAACCTTGCGGGGGCCGATAGTTTTGATGAAGTAATGGAGCTAATGGCGCGCTATTTTCGCGCGCCGGAAAACGTCACGGTCTGACGCATTTTTTTTTTTTTTTTAATGGCGCCGGAGGCAGGGCAGCCGTACCAGCAGCAACTCTCTTGTGTCTTTGTGTTTCTATCTGTTTATACCTGTATATAGTGTGTCTCTTACTAGCCAGGGCTCTGTAGGAATACTCGGATGAAGACTAGACCAACTTTTCTCTCTATTTAGCCGGTCTTTTTTCTAGTTTTCGTCGCTTTTTCTCTTCCTCGGACAATGGAGATCAACAGAGGTGGGGGCAGACGCATTGTTTACAAACGTGAACAGCTGATTGCGCTGAGGAGGCCGGAGCCTGGAGCGCTGCGGCCGGCAGTGAAGCCCCTCATCCCGGACGAGCTGAAGAGGAGACACCGCGGGCGAAGGGCTGGAGCGAAGGTTAGAAGGAGGAGGAGGAAGCATAAGCTGGCTGTACCGATGATCATCACCGGGAACGTGCGTTCCCTGGGAAACAAGACAGATGAGATCACAGCGCTGGTCAGGACACAAAAGGAGTATCGTGAGTGTAGTCTCATGTGTTTTACAGAGACGTGGTTACACTCACAGATCCCGGATGTAAACGTAGAGATACCTGGCTTCAAGACTATAAGGGGAGACAGGGACGTGGAAAGCAGCAGGAAAAAGAGAGGAGGAGGAGTGGCACTTCTTGTTAATTCAATTCAATTCAATTCAGCTTTATTTATAATGCGCCACATCACAACATGAGCGGTGGTGTCACCCCAGGCACATTTATGTGAAGGAAAAGTGTTGCAGCCCGGACATTGAACTGCTGGCTGTCAGTATGAGGCCTTATTACATGCCGCGAGAAATGAAGTGCGCTTTAATTATTATCGTCTACGTCCCTCCGTAAGCTGATGCAGCGGTGGCCTGTGATGTCATCGGCTCCACTGCGGCCACATTACTGGAGAAGCACCTGGATGCATTCATGGCTATCACAGGTGATTTTAACCATGTCTCAGTGGGAAAAACTTTACCCAACTTTCACCAGTTTGTTGACTGTCCCACCAGAGAAAACAAAACACTGGATCTACTGTATGCCAACGTCAGGGATGCGTATAGTGCCACAGCTCTACCCCCCATTGGTAAATCAGATCACTGCATGGTCATGTTAGACACGGACTGTGAGGAGGTGGACACAGGAGGCTGCTGATGCACTGCAGGACTGCTTTGAGACGACGGACTGGAGTGTACTCTGTGAACCACATGGGGTGGACATAGACAATATGACTGACTGCATCACAGAATACATTAGATTCTGTGAAGACATGACCATGCCAGCTCAGACTGTACACTGCTTCTCCAACAACAGACCATGGGTCACCAGTGACCTGAAAGCACTTCTGAACAAAAAGAAGAGAGCTTTTAGGGCTGGAGACAAGGAGAAGCTGAGGGGAGTACAGCATGAGCTGAGAGAGATGCTGAGGAGGTGCAAGGACAATTATAGGAGGAAGTTGGAAGAGAAACTCGGGCAAAATAACACTAAAGATGTGTGGGAGGGAATGAAACAAATAACTGGGTGCAAGGGGAGAGTCGGGCAGCCATCTGGGAGCCAGGAGAGAGCTGAGGAACTGAATCTGTTTTTTAATAGGTTCAACTCACAGTCTGTCACCCGAGCAACACAACCAGACCCCCATACACCCCTCCCTACCCACGCTCCCATGCAGAACCTCTCTCCATCTCCCTCTTCCTCCTCCTCAGGGGGCACCAGGACCCTCCCTCACTTCACGGTGACTACAGATCAGGTGGAGAAACAGCTGGAGAGACTCCGTCAGCGGAAGGCTTCGAGCCTGGATGGCATCTCCGCTAGGATCCTGAGGACCTGTGCCAACCAACTAGCTCCAGTACTGAAACACCTGTACAACCTGAGCCTGAGTCTGGAGAAAGTACCGGTGCTGTGGAAGACATCCTGCCTGGTTCCTGTCCCCAAGAAGTCATCTCCATCGGCTCTGAATGACTACCGACCAGTTGCCCTCACATCTCATGTGATGAAGGTCCTGGAGAGACTGGTCTTAGCCCACCTGAGGCCGCAGGTGGAGACGTGGCTGGACCCTCTGCAGTTTGCATATCAGCCCCATTTAGGAGTTGAAGATGCTGTCATCTACCTGCTGCAACAAGCCCATCAGCACCTGGATGGTGGAGGAGATACTGTGAGAATCACTTTTTTTGATTTCTCCAGTGCCTTTAACACCATCCAGCCACTGCTGCTGGGTGAGAAGCTGCGGGGGATGGGGGTTGACAGCTCTGTGATCTCCTGGATTACCGACTACCTGACAGGCAGACCACAGTTTTTCAGGCTGGGCAGTGTCTTGTCTGGAGTGGTGGCTAGTGATATGGGAGCGCCACAGGGGACTGTGCTCTCTCCTTTTCTTTTTATCTTATACACCACGGACTTTCAGTACAACACTGAGTCATGTCACCTGCAAAAATTCTCTGATGACTCAGCTGTTGTGGGGTGTATAAGAGGAGGAGAGGAGGGGGAGTACAGGGCACTGGTAGACAGATTTGTGGAGTGGACGGAACAGAATCACCTGAGGTTGAATGTCAGCAAGACCAGGGAGATGGTGATTGACTTCAGGAAGAGGAAGGCTCCTTCTCAGCCACTGCAGATTAGGGGGGAGGATGTGGGAGTAGTTGAAGACTACAGATATCTGGGTGTCAGGATCAGCAGCGGGTTGGACTGGAGATCCAACTCCGATGCTGCGCACAAGAAGGGGATGAGCAGACTCTATTTCCTGAGAAAACTGAGATCCTTCAACGTGTGCAGCAGGATGCTGGAGCTTTTCTACCAGACTGTTGTCGCCAGCGCCATCTTCTTTGCTGCGGTCTGTTGGGGTAGCAGTATCAGGGCCAGAGATACCAACAGACTTGACAAGATTATCAAGAGGGCTGGCTCTGTAATTGGTCTCAGACCGGAGACCTTTGAGACAGTGGTGGAGAGGAGAACACTAAATAAACTGCGATCCATCATTTACAATCCTGATCACCCCCTCCACCACACAGTAGATAGGCAGTGAAGCACTTTCTCCAGTAGACTACTACAGCTTCGTTGTCGAATGGCCAGGTACAGGAAATCTTTCCTGCCACATGCAGTTTCGCTGTACAATAACTCACTATGATGTTGTATTCTGGTCATAGCTATGCTGCCACACTGCACCTTACAGACTAACTGGTACCTCACATTTTCACTCTGCTCTTGATAGTCCTTCTTTGTGCGATGGGATGATTCATGTGTTTATACGGGTCATCATATATTAAGCTATGATGTATATAGGTTCTATAGTCGTGTTAGTTTCTTTTTTACTTTCCATGGGTAATCCCTTTGTCTGTCGTGTGTGTTTCTGTTGTTTGGCTGTCAACTGTCATGCTGCTGTTACACTGTAATTTCCCAGTTTGGGATCAATAAAGTACATCTATCTATCTATCTATCTATCTATCTATCTATCTATCTATCTATCTATCTATCTATCTATCTATCTATCTATCTATCTATCTATCTATCTATCTATCTATCTATCTATCTATCTATCCAGTTTCGACAGTGCCTCCAGCAGTTGGGGAAGCTGGTGAAGAGATTTTTGGCGGACCTCCGGGAGCTGGCGAGGGAGTGCAAGTTTGGGCCCCTGGAGGACGAGATGATTCGGGACCAGCTGGCAGAGCATATCTGCCGCCCAGTGGCCTGGTGCAGGCTTCTGATGCACCCAGGAGAACTGACGTTGGGTGCGGCTATTGAGCTCGCTCAACAGTTTGAGGCAGCAGAGACTATCATGAGGGGCCTTACTGAAGGGGCCACTTTGGATCAAGATGGGTCTTGAGCTAAGGCACTGATATTGGACCCTGGTGATGAAGACAGCGGAGAGGAAGAATATGCCTCTGTAGTGAAGGTCAAGTCCGCCCCAGGTACGCCACGTTGTTATGGCTGTGGGTCCCCTAGTCACTGCTATAAGTCCAGAGTGTGCCCGGCGAAAGGCAAGCATTGTGGGAAGTGTGGTTTGCTTAACCACTTTGCCAGGGCATGCGCAAACTTCAAACGCAGGGACCGGCGGAGTGAACCGGGTCCCGCGCAGAAGACTCCTACAATAGTACATGCCATTTCCCCAGAGACTACGGGACGGATCAGGTGTGATGTCATGCTAGATGGCGTCGAGGTTTCCCTGCTGGAGGACACAGGAGCGATTATCTCCGTTTTAAACCTGGTGACCATGAGGAGTTTGTTTCCCCACCGACAAATTAGAAAGCAGGATAAAGACTACTATGGCTATGGATGGAACAGACTGGCCGTGCTGGGGCTTGTGGAAATGAAGGCTCGGTACAAGTCTGTCGTTGTACCCAAGGCCCATGTTTAAGTCACTGCTGCGGGAGTTAACATCATGGGGTGCAACTTCTTTTATAGCCTGGGTTTCTCTATAGCCAATGTATCGGGTGAGAAGAGGTCGGGGTGTGGACTTTGGGGCCGACCAGCTCCGGTGGTGGATGGTGTGGAGGTGTGGGACTCAGACTGGTTGGACACAAATGCAAGTGGAGAGCATGTTCGGCGCCACGCGACTCTGCCCTGGGATGGACCTGATGCCGGTCATCATGCTGCCCTGGATGAGGGTGCTGGACGGCACGCCGGGACCCCCAGGGTGACCCCTAAGGACAAGGTGCTTGTGCTGGAGGATGAGGGGGCGAGACCTGAGAGTGCGGTTGTAAAGCACTCACGATGACGGCCTGCCAAGAGAAAGACGAACCGGACCCGCGAGTCGACTAGATCGGTGAAGGAGACCAGTCAGAATCAGAGTGATCCGGAAAAGAAGAAAAGGGTTTCCCTGCAGGTTGGAGACGAGGTTCGGCCCAGGGTCGAAGCCCAGACGAGAAGGGATCACAGGTCACGGGAGCGGCATGATGACAAGAGGCGGTTCCGAGTGGAGGTTGCTCGGAGTGATGGGTACCTGTGTTTGTCTGACCAGGCCTGGAGGCATCCGAATGAGCTACATCTGACGTTGGAGGAGAGGAGATGGCGTAGCAGGAGCCCCGAGGTCAAAAGACGGAAGCGTTCAGAGAGAGACCCGTCCAAGGACTGAGGGTGTTTTGTTGTGTATGTATCTTGAGTTTAACCCAGGTCCTGATGTACATGGTTAATATAAAGAAATATAATATAAAGAAATATAAATGTCAACTGGTTGATTTGAATACTTCACTCGAATGTTTAGCTGTCAATGTATGTCTCTCTCCGGTAATGAATTTCAACATTGCAGTAGTGTACAACCCACCGTCACACAATTCTTCCTTTTATAATGAATTAAGTGACCTGGTTAAACAACTTGAGAAGAACAGAGAAACAATAATTCATGGTGACTTTAATATTAACTGGTCTGATAAAAAGGACAAAGAGAAACTGAAAAGCCTCATGACTAAATTTAATTACCAACAAATCATCAAAGGACCCACCAGGATAACCAAACAATCTAGAACACTTATTGACATGGTATTTGCTAATAAACCAGAACGAATAACCAGAACCTATAATCTTGTAACTGGTCTCTCAGATCATAACATGGTTCTTGCTGTCAGAAAACTTACTAAAAAGCGACTACAGTATTTTGGGGGAGTCGATATTGACAAATCAAATTTTATTATTCCCAAATCAAAAAATGAGGAGTTTGAACATTACTTAGAGAATCAAAATTGGGAGCAGCTCATGTCAATATATGAAGTAGATGATTGTTGTAATTTTATAACTGCAACAATCACAAAGTCTATAGAAAAAATTACAAAGCAAATTAAAAGTAGACAACAGAAGATTAGCCTACCATGGTTAAATAATGAAATAAGAAAACTTATGAAGAGGCGAGACTATGCATTGAAAACATCATTAACCTCTAAACTACAAAATGATCACCTTGTGTATAAAAGTTTAAGAAATAAAGTGGTACATGAGCTGCGAAAATCAAAAGTATCTTATTACAATAAACTGATAGATCATGCAAAGGGTAACAACAGTTCCCTATGGAGGCATTTAAATAACTTAACTAATAAAAAAAAACGATCAGAAGGGGGTAAAGGAACTTAGAATCAATGGCAAGACCGTCAGTGACAAGGCTACTTTGGCAAATGAATTTAATTCATACTTTGTGGGCTCTGTGGAAGACTTAACAAAAATTTTTGTGCTGCCAAATGTGCTCAACAACACAAATTCCATACTTCCAACAGATTCTTTTCACATCGATGAGGTAAATGAGGAGTTAATTGCTGGTATTGTTAAAACACTGTCAAACTCAAAAACTAATGATATCTACAATATGAGCACCTCCTTTCTCAAAATGCACAGCAAAATATTAATCAAACCACTGACTCATCTCATTAATCTCTCCATTAGGTCTAGTACATTTCCATCTGGCTGGAAAAAAGCTGTCGTCATACCAGTTCATAAATCAGGCAGTAAAGACGATATATGCAATTACCGCCCAATCTCTATTTTACCAGTCCTGTCTAAAGTTCTTGAAAAAGTTGTAGCTACACAGCTGATAGACTACTTACAAGACAGTCAACTTCTTCATCCACATCAATTTGGTTTTAGACCAGGATACTCAACAGAAACAGCAAATTGTTGCCTTATTGAAAACGTCAAACAGTCCTTGGACAGGGGTAATGTGGTAGGAGCTGTTTTTCTAGATCTCAAAAAGGCTTTCGATACTGTAAACCACAGTTTGCTTTTATCCAAAATGGTATCTTTTAACTTCTCCCCAGATACATTAGAATGGTTTGCATCTTATCTCCAGAATAGAGAACAGTGTGTAAAAGTTCACCAGGATAAATCCTCATTTTTAAACAACCGCATGGGTATCCCACAAGGGTCCATTCTTGGTCCTTTACTTTTCAGCATTTTTATTAATGACTTGCCGTTACACTGCTCAGCTGCAACATGCCAACTTCATGCAGATGATGCAGTTATTTACACAGCTGCCAAGACTCCAGCACAGGCTGCAGATGTACTGTCTACAAGTATGGTTGATGTCCAAGAGTGGCTCCTCCAGAACCATCTATTGCTGAACCTTCAGAAAACAGTCTCAATGTGCTTTTCAATCAAAAAATGTAACCTGCAACGTTTTAAAGTTAATATACATGATCATGACATCAGTTTAGCTACAGAATTCAAATACCTTGGCATTGTACTAGATCCTCAACTCAAATTTAATCTTCATATAAAGAAAATTTCAAAAACAGTAAAAAAAAATCTGAACTGCTTTAAATTAATTAGATATTACATACCTTACGAAGCAGCTGTACTGTATATGCATTCTATGGTTTTTTCTCATATATCATACTGTTTGACAGTCTGGGCTCAAGCAGCCCCTTCCACAATAAGACATATAGGTTCATTATATAATCAAACCCTAAAAATCTTGGACAAATAGCCCATTAGGTGGCATCACTGTAATGTTTTAAAAAAATACAACCTATTGAGTTTTGAGAGTTTCATTGACCTCTGTTTTCTGAAATTAACGTTCAAATGTTTCCATAAATCAGCACCCAAGCCACTTGCTGGTTTTGTCCAAAGACAGGACAGCAGCAGAGCCACCAGGAGTTCTGTTAACAATAACTGTAAAATATTCCACTGCAGAACCACATTTGGACAAACAGCTTTCTCTATAAAGGGCAGTCACATCTGGAACACAATGCCAAATGTAATTAAAATAATAACGGACTTTAAAACATTCACTAAAAAGGTTAAAAACTGGCTGAAAAATAAACAAGAATGTACTCATGTATGAATTGATTGTCTGCAAAGTGAGAGTGAATGAAGGGAAGGAATGAATGTGTTTGTTTATAGTGAGTGACGAAGGGAGGGAGGCCTGAAATAGGCAAATGTGAGTCAGGTTGTTATATTTGTGTATTTATAATATTTATAATTGTGTATTTATAATCCTTTTGCATTGATGTATGTGGTTATTGTGTTTTTTTTTTTTTTCCTTTACTTGATTCTCTTTTCTAAAGCCCATCCAGGGACAAGAGTTGCAAATTAGCTAATAGCTATACACTCTATGTGCAACACTTCAGATTGATTGTCATTGATTAATTGTCTATGTTTATTGCACTGTCCCTGTCAAATAAACTAATCTATCTAATTGCTACTGTTTTAGTGCCTCGTGTATCTAAAAAAATAAAGAAAAAAAAAACAGAAAAGAAAAGGGATAATAATAAGGATATATTATGGAAATTTAGTTGCCTTGTCCCTGGGTCCTGAAATAATTAACATCAAAGATCTGCAAAAGTTGGAGAGCCTTTATTTTCTGCATGCAGGAGAGGAGTGAATCAGACAGGGAGTCAGTCAGCACTCCTCTGATCTGAAATGGGGAGCAGATTTGTTATAACAAGAGCAGGACGCTCACCACATTGCCTTACTTAGTAACACATCAGATAGTGTGTAACCTTGACATACCAACAGTCTTCATGCTGCACAAAGAAGGAAGACAGTATTTCAGCTTCTTAAAATCACACCCTAAAAAAGCCTGCTAAACATCATTTAGTGACATATCGGAATTTCTGGCATAGAAACAGAATAAAGCAGCGCACCAACAGTAATATCAGTACATTTCCATTTCATTTCCCCTCTTCTGATCATATATAATCATATATATACAAGACTGTCAAAGTAAAACATCCGCTGTTGTACCCCGTTATACAGTTTTAACAAGAGCATCATAAACATTAACATGTGAAAATTGGCAATGTGTAAGAGAACAGAAGAGGCTGTTTTCTATTAGCACAGACACTCTGATTATAAGCAATCCAAATAAATGGAACGAGGGGAGTTCAGGAAATCCTTGGGTCAGGGGTCAGGGTCAGATATGGTTAGGGAGGAGTGGTGTAGCATATCAACAGCAAACATTTATATTTACACGTTAGCATTATCATAGCCATCAGGGAAAGGGAGGTGTGACATATCTAAGGCAGTGTGATTCAACATTTTCTGCTGGATGGTGTCTGAAGCTTGTTCAGCTGTGGGGAGAGCTGTGTAATGCATCATGTTAATAGCAAACATTTTCAACATCATATTGCGGATAATTGGAATCAAGCAGCAGCTACAAAACAACAGAATCAACAGAATCATTAACAGCATCATACCTAGCCACATCAACCATTCCCTCCAGCCTCCGCTGGTAAGCCAGGACCATAAATCCCAGCCAGAGGATGGAGTCACATCTTGTTGTAGCTGTTGTGAAAGAAGGTCATTCAGATGGCTCACAACATGTGTCATGTTAGGGTGGTGATTGTGGCTAATCACTTACTTCTGCTTCTTGTCCTCGTCTGGTCTGGATTCTTCTGGCTTGACTGCTGGGACCTTCCTGCAGTGTGTTGCGTGGATCCACATTGCTCTTTCTGTGATCTTCACAGTCGTGAATGTCATCAGTAGGACTTGGGAGGGGCCTAACTACCATTTGCCATGCCAGTTCTTTCTTTTGAAGCTTTTGATCATCACCCAATTGCCAGACCTTATGTCGTGGAGAGCACCCTCAGCAGGTTTGGGCAGCACAGCTTTCACCTGTTGAGAGATGTTTTGCAATTGGCAGGACAGAGCAGAGCAATAGGCTAACATGGCATTTTCAAAATGTGATGTGGTTAGTGGGGGTGCAGGTCTCTTTTTCATGGAGAAATCTAAAGTTGGGGGACGGGCAAACAGGATTTCAAATGGAGACATGTTGTCCCTCTTTCTAACTCGCATGCGCATGTACATGTGTGCTAATGGGAGGCACTTAGTCCAGGGCAGGCCAGTTTCATCTTCAAGGATTGCTAGTTTATTCTTTTTTTTTTTTTTTTTTTTAAAAAAAAGGATTGCTAGTTTATTCTTTAGAGTGCCATTTTCATGCTCGACAGCGCCACCTGACTGCAGGTGGTAGGCACAATGTTTTCTCAGGTCAAAACCCAGTGTAAGGCTCAAATCAGTTAGAGCTTCATTAACAAAATATCTACCATTATCACTGAAGATTTTCTCCGGTATTTCCCATCTGGGAATGATTTCTGACAACAGTGCCCTAGCTACAACTGTGCTAGTGGCGTGTTTAGCTGGGAAGGCTTCTACCCATTTCGACTACATGTCAGCCATTACCAAAGAGTACTTTTTACCTTCTGCTGGTGAGAGTTCAATGAAATCCATCATCAGGTGCTGGAAAGGACCTGTGGGAGGTGGATGAGCAGCTGGAATCTGTTTGGAGAGTCTGTGAGCATTGTTAGTGGCACAGATTAGACATGTTTTGCAAAAATTGTCAGCATAAATAGTGAAACCAGTGGTAAACCAGTTAGCATGAAGTGGCTGTATCATTCCTTCTTTTGACACATGATATCTTCAATGTGTCAACTTAGAAAAATGATGGAAAAAGTGAGCTGGGAGGCAAGGGAGAGCGTTTGGGTCTCTCCACACACCAGCCTGGTCTTTATAGCATCCTTTCGTTGTCCACTTCTGGCATTCCTGTGGGGAGGAATAAGACTGCGTGGACAGAAGGGAATCAATAGGTGAAGGGAGGGGACACTGAGAGGAGGGGGGAGAAGGTAAATGAACAGCAGTGAGCGACAGAGCTGCAGCCTTTGCGGCAGCATCTGCACAAACATTTCCTTTTGAGATCAAGTCTAAGGATGAAGTGTGAGCAGCACATTTGCATACTGCCACAGAGGAGGGAAGAAGGATAGCTTCAAGAAGCCTGGAAACATAAACAGAGTTTTTTACAGGTGTACCTGCAGATGTGAGAAAGTTGCCCTCACGCCAAAGGGCGCCAAAGTCGTGGACAACACCAAAAGCATAGCGAGAGTCAGTGTAAATGGTGACAGATTTACCAGAGGCAAAAGTGCATGCCTCCACCAATGCAACAAGTTCAGCAGCCTGGGCGGAAAGATGGGATGGCAAAGAGCCAGACAGCAATGTGCAGTGATCATCACAGACTGCCCAACCAACCTTATTATGGCCCACAGACGGATCAACAGAAGTGGAACTGTCAACATAAAGAACAAGGTCAGGATTAGTCAGAGGCGTGTCCAAAAGATCTGCTCTAGGACTCGTAACTAGTTGAACCAGTGAAAGACAATCATGATCACAATCACCGTCCTCCTCATAGGAGAGGGTGGAAAGATGTGAAGCCGGGTTCACTGACTTAGCACAGCGTTTGACGGTGAGATTTGGTGACTCCAGGAGGGTGGAGTGATATCTGAGCCACCTAGCATGGGAGAGATGGGAAGACATTTGCTCACTTAGAAAGAGAGCAACTGCATGAGGAACATACAGAGTGAGAGGAGAGTACAAGACTATGTCACGTGATGCTTCCACGGTTCTTTCTGCGCGCAGCCACAGCACGGAGGCACAGTGGAAGGCCTGCAGCAACAGAGTCAAGTTTGCATGAGTAGCATGCAACACGTCGAAGTTTGTCTCCATGAGGCTGCAGAAGAACAGAGGTCATGCGTCCGGACTTTTCATCAACATACTGAACAAAAAGGTTTCAAGGGGTCAGGGAGAGAGAGAGTGGGAGGAGATAGGAGAGCCTTCTTCATGTTATCAAAGGAATCATTAGCAGCAGGTGTCCACTCAAGTGGAAAATATGAGGGACCTTTTGAAGGAATGATGTCACGCATTGGTCTTCCAATGCACGAGAAATCAGGAATGAAAGAGCGGCAATAGGAGGCCATACCAAGAAAAAAAAAAGGAGCTCCTTTTTGATTTTTGGTTTGTCCATGTGGCAAATTGCATCCACACATTTGGGAGAGAGAGATTTGCCCTGAGCAGCTGAAGAGATCTCAGGGAATCTTTGAGGGCTGCATTGTAAATGGTTGGGCTTTCACAGTATCCTTGGGCTAATCTAGTGCAAGTGTAGAGTGCCCCATTGAATTGGAATGTGAACCAAAACTGTGAGTTTTTATGGACTGGGACACTGAAAAATGCATTGGACAAGTCCACTACTGTAAAGCAGGTGGAGTTTGGTGGAATTTGGCTCAAAATGGTGTGAGGGTTAGGAACCACAGGCGTGCGCTGAACAACTGCAGCCTTCACTGCCTGGAGATCCTGAACAAACCGCCATTCAGCAAGTTGACCCTTGTCTCTGATCTTTTTTACAGGAAAAATTGGGGTGCACACTGGTGAATCAGGAGCTGGGACAACAATACCGTCTTTCAGGAGAGACTCAAAAACTGGGGTGATACCATCACGTGTTTCAGGTCTGAGTGGGTACTGCGAGCATTTGGGTCTGAAATCAGACTTGGGAGTTATTACCACAGGAGGGCAGTTTCTTATTAGCCCAACATCATACTTGTGTGTGGCCCACAGAGATGATGGAACATGTGAAAGTATGGAATCAGGGTCTTCCGGCTGAATGGGTTGAGTGACAGGGCGAACCCATCTGTACTGCCTGTTCTCATCTATCGTCTGTATGAAATGTTCACAAAGGAGTGAGACTGTGTATTCTGCATGAAACATCTGCAGAGATGGTGAAAATGAGACAGTATTCAGGCCTAAAGAAGAGAGTGGCCTTGACGATTCCCAATCATCAGCATGAAACACAGCCAGAGCTCGTGGACCCATATCACACCATGCTGAGGATGGGGTTTTTGTAAGTGAAATGTGCGGGTGGCTGCCGGGAACTGAAAATAAACTGTTCATAACAAGTGCGAGGTTAATCAACCAGAAGCTGAAATCAGCATTCCAAATGATGTGGGACCTTTGCAATGGGATGGGTTTAATTTGTAACCACTTGCTCTCATAATGTGTGTCAGGCCCCTGTGAGAGATGTGATGTGCAGTGTGTTCTGTGCTGAGGCGTGGAAACAGTGGAATTTGGAGATAAGGCCCTCCCTAGTTTTACAAGGTCAGAGCTCTGTTTTTCATCCGACAATGTCCACTCATAAATGTACAGTGATATTGGAGTTTTTGCAAAAATCAAATCAGGGGTCTCTATCTTTGTCCTGTACGGTGTGCAGGTGACTGAGAGAGACAAACTGCACATCAGGTCTCTACCTAACAGATTAAAGGGACATTGTGGTGAAAAAAGGAACTTGTGAGTGAAATAACATCCATCCACTACACATGACAGTGGCTCAGTGAAAAACTCATGTGTGAAACCTCCACTTGCCACTTGTGATGTGAGTGAGCGGGAGGTGAGAGGGGGCTTTAGGCCTGATGATGATGACAAAACTGTGTTAGATGCCCCAGAATCTACCATAAAATCTATCGGCTTCCCTGAAATTTTTACTGGTAAAATAGGCAGATCCCTGAAGTCAGAGGTTGAATACTTAGCTAAGGTGGCATGAACATCAGTGTGGTGGTATGTGTGTGTATGTGTGGCTGCAGCGGGTTTTTTATTAGCAAGCTCATGTATGGCGTCTGCTGGGGGTGAAAGTGAGGGGGACGCGCATGTACCAGTCTTATCTGCCTGGTGTCACTGTTGCTGCTGTTGTATCAGCCCCTGGTCTTGTGCTTGTGAATGGGGCTGTGGCTGTGGTGCGCTGCTGCCAGGCCCGGCGTCCTCCACACTGAAAATTGCCTCTGCCCCTTCCTCTGCTGCGGAAGGTATTTCTGGGCTTCACTGGGCAGTCCCTTGCCCAATGTCCACCTTGTTTACAGTAGTTACAGCTGGAGAGCTGTGGGCATTCTCTCACCCAATGTCCTTCTTCCCCACAATAGCAACATTAGTTCGGGCTGGCTGTAGCCCCGGGTGGAGGTGAGATTGGGACCCATTTGGCCATGGTAAGAAGTGCTTTCTCCAAGTTGTCCTCCTTAGCCTTGGTCTTCTTCTTTGTGGCACTCTCGGTCTTTCTGTGATGATGTTCAGCATGGCACAAGATTTCCTTCAAGGTCTGGGTCTGCCAACCTATGCATGTTTGTTTCACGTTTGCCGCCAGGCTTGGTTGGAGGCCTGCCATGAACCACATATTCAGATGTGTACCATATGGTCCTGTGTCTTCCATGTAGTCCTCTGGAGCACGCATAGCAGCTGCGCCGTTAAAGACCTTTTTCAGTCTGTGGAAATAATCCCCTGGTGTTTCATCGTCTTTCTGTTTGCAGCTGGAAACATTGCCCAGGTCAAAACACTTCGCACATTCTTTCATGATCAGCTCTTCCAAACACTCAAGCGCATCCTTATAGTCTTTGTTTTTGGTTTCATCATCTTCCTCCCAATCGAGGTGGGTCAGCCGGACATCATACTTAAACATGGGCATCAATTTTGCCATGTTAGTGGGCGTGCATTTTTGCGGTACGATCCTTCGAAGCTTATGGAAAGTTGGCCAATAGGTCTGACAGAATGCTGCCAACTGTTCACAGAAATACAATGGATCATTCTCCAACTGAGGAAGGGTTGCTGCAAACTTGGGTATGTCCTCGGGTGCCCATGGCCTGAACATGGCCTCCAGCCCTGTTGTACCCATGACTTCCACCATAGGCAGAGTGGCATCACTTGTCTGTTCAGTTTTGGGTGGGTCCCTCCTGGTTGGCCCTGATGGGGTCCCATAAAAGGAGGCCTGCCGCAATTGCTCTACTTCTGTTTTTCCCTTGCGCTTCATGACACTTGATAGGGTGGGGAGCTCTGTTTCTTCCTCATCCCAAGGCTCTTTCTTGTACCCTTGGGGAGAAGTATCATCCCCTGGTATAAAGGTATTGGGCCCAGACCAACGCCGCCGTGAAAGGGTTAGTAGGATGGGGGGTAGGGGGTGCCGGTCGGTCGCGTTCATAGGGAGGGGGAAAAGGGTCCCCAGCAGAATGTAAAAAAAATGTTGTTGTTGTGCTCGGTGTTCCCTATCTTTCTTTGCCTGTTTATTCTTTTGTCTACCTGTTTCTTGCTTATCCCTTCACTTCTTAGCTTCAGCTGACCACATTTCGGCCGCACCCTTCTCTGATTGTACCTGCATCCTTTTTTCTCTGTCTTTCTTGCTCTGTTTCTTACATGTCTGAACTTTCTGAATTTCAACATTAATCTTGTCCCTCAAAGCAGTAATCACTTCAACAGAAAATGAACCCCGCAAAGGAAATTCACTTTTGCAGATCCATTTTCCCAAAAACTCAACACTGTCAGGACCACAATTATCAGTCATAAATTTCACCTTAGGACCTTCCAGGTCTTTGGGAGTCTGCTTTGATTTAGCAGCCCCCATCAATGGTTTCAACTTTGACCACTGGGCGTCCCCGTGTGCGTCTAGGCAACTGACGTTATATCCCCGACCCCATAACTTGACAGGCGTCGTATACAACTAAACAATCTGTCTTGCCATGGAGTTAACCCACCGGACTTCCCAGAAATGGTCCTGCCACAGGAAAATGTCCTGTCGGACCTCACAGATATAGGCCAACAAAAGGTGAGATAAATAACTGATTTAATTTAACTATATCAAATCAAATCACCCTTATTGTCATTCAACCGTACAACCAATCATGTACAGCAGAACGAGATTGTGCTTTACCTATCTACAGTGTAAATCACACACACCCCAAGTGCAGAATCAGAGGGCCGCTGCCATGCAAGGCGCCACCACAGAGTTCCCTCCTCCATTCCATTTATTGCTGAGCACCAAGCTAGATGGCAGGAAGTTCCACTTTTATATGGTCTTCGGCATGACCCGGCCGGGATTTGAACCCCTGCCTCCTGGGTGTG
The DNA here is from genome assembly GCA_020510985.1 of Pholidichthys leucotaenia. Lineage (NCBI taxonomy): Eukaryota > Metazoa > Chordata > Actinopteri > Cichliformes > Pholidichthyidae > Pholidichthys > Pholidichthys leucotaenia. Next base: position 221,352,017 of record CM035847.1, on the reverse strand, counting down.
GGGCGGATGCTCTACCAACTGTGCCACCACTCCGGTGGCTGTATCCGGCTGTATCCGGTATCATGTATCACAGAAAAATATATTTAAATTTCACTTATGGAGATCTGGAGGCTGCGTCCTTTGAGGATCCAGTGCCACTCCCCTCCTCCCGCCAAGTCCCCGTCACTAACTCAAGTGGAAAGGATCAGACAAAATTGGTGTCTGAGAGGATCAGTCCACGGCGGAAGAAACCGGGATTGCGGTCTAGGATCCCACTTCTGACACCAAGATGTTATGGAAATTTAGTTGCCTTGTCCCTGGGTCCTGAAATAATTAACATCAAAGATCTGCAAAAGTTGGAGAGCCTTTATTTTCTGCATGCAGGAGAGGAGTGAATCAGACAGGGAGTCAGTCAGCACTGCTCTGCTCTGAAATGGGGAGCAGATTTTTTATAACAAGAGCAGGACGCTCACCACATTGCTTTACTTGGTAACACATCAGATAGTGTATAACCTTGACATACCAACAGTCTTCATGCTGCACAAAGAAGGAAGACAATATTTCAGCTTCTTAAAATCACACCCTAATAAAGCCTGCTAAACATCATTTAGTGACATATCGGAATTTCTGGCATAGAAACAGAATAAAGGCAGCACACCAACAGTAATATCAGTACATTTCCATTTCAGAGATGACATTTTATGGGTTGAATTTTGTAATTTGTGTGTTATCCTCATTCACACCTTCACGGGCTACCTCAGCTTCTGTGTGGACAAATCCGTTCCCACCAAGACCATACGGCGTCACTCAAACAACAAACCCTGGATCAACCCTGAGATAAAAACACTTCTGAGAGAGAAGAAGAGGATCTTCAGGTCAGGGAACAGGGAGATGCTGAAGTCCGTACAGAGGGAGCTGAGGAGAAAGATCAGAGAAGGCAAGGACAGCTTCAGGAAGAAGATGGAGGACAAGCTGCAACAGAGCGACATCAGCGGGGTCTGGAGAAACCTCAAAACCATCTCGGGGCTCCAGAATACCTCCCCCCAGGCCACAGGGGGCAGGGAGTGGGCGAACAACCTGAATCTGTTTTTCAATAGATTTGACCAACCGCCCTCCCCCCTGACTGCACAACAACCACTGCTGCCTCTAAAGAAATCAAGTCCTGCTGCCCACTCCCCACTCTACCAACACCCCCCCACTCCCAACACACAGCCCCCCATCCTGACCCTGACCAGGACCCAGGTGAGGACGGAGCTGAGGAAGATCAAGGCGAGGAAGGCGCCGGGACCGGACGGCATCAGAGCAAAGCTCCTCAAGTCCTGTGCAGACCAGCTGTGTGGGATTGTGACGTATATCTTCAACATGAGCTTGAAACTGGGGAGGGTACCACAGCTGTGGAAAACATCTTGTGTGGTACCTGTACCAAAAACTTCCCACCCCAAAGACCTGAACAGCTACAGACCGGTGGCCTTGACGTCCCACTTGATGAAGACCCTGGAGAGACTGCTCCTTGCTCACCTCCGCCCCCTGGTGGAACCAGCGATGGATCCACTCCAGTTCGCCTACCAGCATGGCATTGGGGTGGAGGATGCGGTGATCTTCCTCCTTCACCGTTCTCTGTCCCACCTGGAGAAGCCCGGGAATATGGTGAGGATCATGTTCTTTGACTTCTCCAGTGCTTTCAACACCATCCAACCGATGATCCTGAAGGACAAGCTGCTGCGCGCAGGGGTGGACCAGCACCTGTCATCATGGATCCTGGACTACCTCACGAACCGGCCTCAGTTTGTGAGAACCCGGGACTGTGTGTCCGACACGATCATCAGTAGCACGGGGGCCCCCCAGGGAACGGTGCTGGCTCCCTTCCTGTTCACTCTTTATACTGCGGACTTCTCACACAACACAACACACTGCCATCTACAGAAGTTCTCTGATGACTCTGCGATCGTTGGCCTCATCTCCAATGGAGATGAAGCTGAGTACAGAGGGCTTATCCAGGACTTCGTGGACTGGTGCCATCGGAACTGCCTCCAGATCAACGCGAGGAAAACTAAGGAGCTGGTGGTGGACTGCCGCAGGCATGGGCAGCCCCTCACAGTACCAGTAAATATACAGGGAACAGACATCGAGATGGTGACATCCTATAAGTACCTGGGTATTCATCTGAACAATAAACTAGACTGGTCACACAATACTGATGCACTCTACAAGAAGGGACAGCGCAGGCTGTTCCTGCTGAGGAGACTCAGGTCTTTTGGTGTACAAGGGGCGCTGCTGAAGTCATTCTATGACACGGTGGTGGCATCAGCCATCACTTTTGGAGTGGTCTGCTGGGGCAGTGGCATTACTGCAGCCGATAGGAAGAGACTGAACAAACTGATTAAGAAAGCTAGCTCTGTCCTGGGGCAGCGCCTTGATCCGATGGAGGAGATAGGAGAGAGAAGGACGGTGGCTAAACTGTCATCTCTGCTGGAGTCCGAGTTCCACCCTATGCAGGACATACTGAATGCACTGAGGAGCTCATTTAGCAGCAGACTACATCATCCCAGGTGCACAACCGAGAGGTTTCGTAGGTCCTTCCTACCAACGGCTGTCAGACTGTACAACCTAAGCAGGGCTGCTCGCAGAGATAGCAAAAAGACGTAACAAACTAATAGTTTTTTGAATGCAAAAGATGCAATAGACTTACACAATGGTCCTCTCCGGCATACAACTAGGAACATACCGGTCGCTATGGAGGGTGAGAATATGTATGGGCACATAATCATACCATGTAGGATAACTAAGTAGACGGTTATGCTGTTTCATTCTATCTAGCAACAATGCTCTGCACTGTGTGTGTTTATATATTTGCATATTTATTCCATCTAGCTACAATGCTCCGTACTGTGGGTGTTTATATATTTATATATCTACATATTATTCCATCTAGCTACATTGCTCCGCACTGTGTGTGTTTATATACTTGCATATTTATTCCACCTAGCTGCAATGCTCCGTACTGTGGGTGTTTATATATTTACATATTTATTCCATCTAGCTACAATGCTCTGCACTGTGTGTTCATATATTCATATATTTATTCCATCCAGCTACAATGCTCTGCACTGTGTGTCTGTGTGTGTGTGTATATATATATATTTTATAGTAATACGTACATATGTTTATTAGCTGCTCTTGCTTGCTTGTTTTTTTTTTCTTGCCTTCTGATTGTTGCTCTGAGTGTTGCTATCCCTGTGCTGTTGCAATCCTGGAATTTCCCCGTTGTGGGACTAATAAAGGCTTATCTTATCTTATCTTATCTTATCTTATATAGGAGCCAAGTTTTATTAATTTGAGGGTTTTATTGACCATGGTGTAGATAAATTGATACGCTGTTAATTGGATATTGGTCTAATTTAGACTTGTGTAGTAGGACTAGTTGACTGTAATTGTGTTGTTTGGTTCTACTGATTGATGGTTTATAATAATTATACTGCCCGACACGTATTGTTTACTGTGTGCCCAAGTGTGGGGTGGGGGCCGCCAGCAGTATGTCCAATGTATGTTGTAATTGTTATATGTTGTGTTCATAAGGAGCTGTTCTATGGGATTATTTTATGTAGAAACATGGCTTTTCTTTTGAGTTGGACTGCTTTAAGTACGACGGCAGAATAACCCGCCTAGTCATGTAGGGGATGTTGGCAGTCTACCCAGCCCCCCAGCCTTAGTTGTATGAATGGATAGGCAGTTTGTTTCTTTTTGTACATATTTTATTTTAGAGTGTGAGTCGGGAGACAAATTTGGGTGGGTTATCTTTATGCTTGACACTTTTTTTGAAGGGGGAGAATGTTATGTATGTAAAAGGCTGGTATTAGTAAGATGGCAGCCGGGTTGGATGGGGAATGGACTAGGGTGGTCAACTGTTGGTTTCCGGTTGTGATGCCACTCTTAGTATAAAGGAAGTGGGCGGAAGAGGCTAGCCCTCTTTTGCCGTGGAGACACCTGGCCTGCAGGAGAGTGCCGTTAGCCTGTATTGTATTGTATATAGTATTCTAATTAAGCTCCGTAAACTGAGTTCACTATCTACTCGTTATTGCCCAAGTATGAATGCTACACCTCACTGCCACCAAAGTTGTCCATCCCTGCCCTAGGTTGATGCGAATTTTATCAAGTTTTTTTTTTTTTATTGATGACCCATGTGAACCGGTAATTAACTGTTCATTACATGCTCTGCCCTACTCTAGAAATCAATGTAATTGAGTTAAAACACAGGATTTTTGACTCTGAGATGAAAACTGGCTTCAGTGCAGGTCAAAACATGCAGGTTAGGCTAATTGGAGACTCTAAAGTGGCCCTAGGTGTGAATGTGTGTGTGAATGGTAAAGGGATAGCGCCGTACCGTGGCTGCTTCATCCATCCAGGTGGATGCCCTCAATTTCCCCTCTGGGGATCAATAAGGTATACAAAATCAAAAAAAAAATAAATAAAAAAAAATTACTTTGTCAGCCTGGCAAAAATCATAAATTAATTCATAGCTCTGCAATATCATAAATTATCATTTTTGACATGACAGGAAAAGAGATGTTACTTTACACTCTAATCACATTTTTATGTATTTCTGGAATATTTGAAAGTAGAAAATATTGCACATTCTACCTTTAAAGACAAAACATGATTACAAAATGCTTTGTGACTTTTCAAAATCTTCAGGCTTTAAACTCTATCAACAAATGCAATTTTTTTATCCATCCATCCATCCATCTTCTTCCGCTTAATCCTTTTTGGGTCGCGGGGGGGCTGGAGCCTATCCCAGCATCTTTTGGGCAAGAGGCAGGGTACACCCTGGACAGATCACCAGTCCATCCCTGTTAAAAAATTGTTAAATATCTGATAAATCATATCTCAAAAGACATGGATCTCAGTCAGCAGCTTCATTTTCTTCCGATAACCAAGTGAATTCTTAAAATGTGGCTTCAGACAGACCCTTATTTGGAAGAGTCCTGTCAATGATGGCTGAAGCTGTGTTCAGATTTGTTTACCCTACTCTATTAATTGTTTTGCAATAGTTATTAAAATCAATAAATTATTTTGTCAGCACTGTAACAAAAAAACATCACCACCCTAAAATGAATTACTGGGTTTGAATGAGTATGAGAAGAAACTTAAAAAAAAAACACTTTTAAAAAATCACATGGCTCAAAAATTGTTTGGAGTTTTCAAAATCGCTGTGGCTGATCCCTCATGGATCATCACCTTATCGTGGTGGGGAGTTTGCATGCCCTAGTGATCCCAGGAGCTATGTTGTCTGGGGTAATTTGCTTCTGGTGGTCACCCAAGATAAACTGGTCCTGGGTGAAGGGCCAGACTAAGAACGATCCAACAGACTCTCATGATGAATGTTAGAAGGATTCAGTGTACCCCGCCTGGTATGGGGTTACCGGGCCCCACCCTGGAGCCAGGCCTGGGGGAGGGACTCGATGGCTAGCGCCTGGTGGCTGGGCTTCTGCCCATAGGAGCTACATGGGCCCGCCCTCCAGTGGGCTCACCACCTGCAGGAGGGACCATGGGGCTCCGGTGCTACGTGGATCAGGTGGTGGTCCAAGGCAGAGACCTTGGCAGTCTGATCCCAGGCTTCCTAAATTGGCTTTTGGGATGTGGAATGTCACCTCTCTGGTGGGGAAGGAGGCTGAGCTGGTGCATGAGGTTGAATGATACCTGCTAGATATAGTCGGCCTCACCTCAATACACAGCACTGGTTCTGGAACCAGTCTCCTGGAGAGGAGCTGGAGCTTGGCCTACTCTGGGGTTTCCCTGGGTGAGAGGCGACAAGCAGAGTTGGGTTTTCTTGTATCCACCCCCACCCCACCCCCCTGCTGCCTCTATACTGGAGTTTTCCCCGGTGGATGAAAGGGTTGTTTCCCTGCACCTTTGGGTTGGGAAATGGGTCCTGACCAGCATTTGTGCCCATGCACCAAGTGATGGTTCAGAGTACCCACCCTTTTTGAAGTCTCTGACTGGGGTGCTGAAGGGTGCTCCTCTTGGACACTCCATTGTCCTACTGGGGGACTTCAATGCACACGTGGGCAGCGACAGTGAAACCTGGAGGGGGGTGACTGGGAGGAATGGCCTGCCCAATCTGAACCTGAGTGGTGTTCAGTTATTAGACTTCTGTGCTAACCACAGTTTGTCCATTGCGAACACCATGTTCAAGCATAAGGGTGTCCATATGTGCACCTGATAACAAGACACCCTAGGTCACAGGTTGATGATTGATTTTGTTATCGTGGCATCAGCTCTGCAACTGTATGTCTTGGACACTCGCATTTTCCTCTTGCCGGGCATTCCTTCACCTTATTGCGGTGCTTTGCGGACCCACAACCCTTGCATGGGGGTTTTCCCGGGGCAGACCTTAGGCTGTCAGCATTGGTTTCCGTAAAGTCGTCATCCAAGCTATCCTTGCTATCCAAGTTTGCAATATTTGCTGTGGCAGGCGGTTCCGGTGGCCTCTGTGACTGGCGCCAGTTTAGCTCTGAAGCTAGCTTGTCTGCGGCCTCCAAGTGGAGAGCTAGCTTGACAGCTCTGGCTAATGTTAAGTCATTCGGCGCCATTAATAGCCTAGCTCACAATGCAGCATTGCATGTGTGCTGTGCTAGTTGGTCGTGCACCATTTCATCTTCTAGCTGTCCAAAAGGGCACTTGCTAGCTAGCTGTCGTAAGTCAGTGACATATTGGTGGATGGGCTCACCTACATGTTGGTGTGACTGGCGAAAAGGAATTCTCCGTACAGTCACGCTGTCTGGAGTGTGGAAATGGTTAGTTAGCAGCTCCACAATGTCCTCAAATGAGTCCGATAGACTGAGCGTCCATAGGACTCGCTGGCCTTCAGTGCCCAGGTTGTGAACGAAAAGCACATGTGTCCTCACCTTTTTGAGCTTCCAGAGGTCCAGCGCAGTGATGTGGGTTTGAAAAGTCTCGAACCAACGTGGCCAAGGCACTGGCGGGTCACCCGGGAACTCGAGGAAGGGATAGAGTGGTGTAACGCATGCCTCCATGAGTTAATCCTCAGTCGACAAATGTTGTCCACAAACATGGTGATGAATGAGGTGAAGAGAGTGGTAACATTGAACACGGCTTTATTGATGTTTAATGGAAGCAGTACATGGCAAGCACCTAGCGTGGTTATCTGGCACAAGAGGAAGGGCCGATGATGACCCACCTCACTATATAGGGCAGTACGGTGATGCAGAAGGAAGCCAGTGTCACGACACTGCACTTCACAATAAGTGCACCAGCACAGGGTTCTCTGCTTGGCTGTGGAATGTTATAATAGTTTTTTTTTTTTTAAATTATTATAATTATGAATTTTTTTAGAACACTTCACTGGATTAGTTGCTAGTTCTGATTACTTCCTGCCACTCTGGGTTTAAAGAGAATGTGTGGAAGATGAAAGCAGATGAGGCAGCGAGCTGAACAACACACAAACTTTATTCCTTTTCCAACATAAAACAGAAACTCTGACCTGAGTATCTGAGCGAACCATACATTCGCACCCATGCATCCTTAAGTGTCAACCTGGCGTGGCAGGGGGTGAAAGGCACATCTTTGTTTGTTTGGCTCCCCTCACTTTCTCCATTAGCATCCCTAACTATCTTCTCCCCCACCAACCCCTTTGTCCTGGGTGGAGTGCCATATGTACTGTCCACCACACAACTCCCCCGCCCCTGAACACCCAGAAAGGGCTCTAACCCTCTGGCACCTTGGGCTTGAGCCGGCACCCATAACGGCTGTAACATGGAGTCGCCAGACCAGCTGAAGCGTCTTGCTGTTGAAAGTGGGCAGGAGACAAACTCGGCCTCCAGCGCGCAGTCCTGTGGAAGGGGAAAGGTTGGGGAGGGGAAAGACCTAGTCTGCTGCCAACACTTCTCAGCAGGGGGAACGCCAACTTGTGGGGCCACTGTAGGTGGGCGTCTGCGCTGGGGAGCTCGAGTCAACACCACCTATTCATCTGCCAACGCATAAGCGGGCTTAAGCCTGTCAATGCAGACTGTTTCCCTACGCCCCCGGTTTCCAGCACTCTGAACGGTCCATCATACGGTGGGTGCAGCAGGGTTCTGTGTGCATCGTGCCTAACAAAAGCAAACTAGGCGCTCTGTAAACTCTTTGGGACAAAGGTGTGGGGAAAACAATGATGTGCCGGGTCCGGCACCTTGGCTGGCCCTGCCCCATGAAAAAATTGGTCCCAGGTGCGGGGTTTTCCGGTAAAAATTCTCCGGGGATCCGCAGCGGCTGAGAAAAAACAAGTTCTGCAGGGGAGGCTGCCAGATCCTCCTTAGGTGTGGCGTGCAACCCAAACAGGACCTAGGGCAGGTGGTCGACCCAATTTGCATCCGTGAGTGAAGCTCTGAGCACTGCTTTAAGCAACCTATGAAAACACTTGCATAACCTGTTAGCCTGGGGGTTGTATGCGGTGGTGCAGTGGATTTTGACCCCCAGGCTCTGGGCCATCATGGACCAGAGTTCTGAAATGAATTGCGGGCCCCTGTCGGAAGTGATGTTCGACGGGGATCCGAACCATGCAACCCAAGCCAACAAAAAAGCGCGAGCCACTTCCGCGAACATGGTGGAAGCCAGCGGAACCACTTCAGGCCAATGCGTGGTGCGGTCCACGATTGTCAAAAGGTGTGTGAAACCTTGTGATGGTGGGAGGGGGCCCACCAAATTCACGTGTACATGGTCGAACCTCCTGGCCAGAACTTGGAACGGCTCAAGGGGGGCTTTGGTGTACTTGTGCACTTTGGCCCACCTGCATGCAATACATACTGCAGTTCACTTTTTTCACGTCCCTGCGTAAGTGCAGCCAGACTAATTTCACCCCCACCAGTTTAACCGAGGCATGCACGCCGGGGTGTGAAAGGAAGTGGACTGACTCAAAAACGCTGCAGTGCCAAGAGCTCAGAACCACTGGGCATGGGCGACTGGTGGTGACGTCGCAGAGCAAGGGGGGGGGGGCACCCTTCGTGCACCGCCCTGCTTTCTAGTTTTAACCCAGTCGGCGTGGACTAGAGTGCACAAATGTCCATGTCCCCAGCTTGTTCTGTGGCCATGGTGAGGAAATCTATTCCGATGTAGACCAGGGAGACAAATGCACGCGACAGGCAGTCAGCCACGACATTAAGCTTACCGGCTACATGCTGGATGTCGGTCGTGAACTCCGAGATCGCGGCCAAATGTCGTTGCTGCTGGGCTGACCATGGTTCCTAGACTTTGGACATTGCATACGTTAGTGGCTTATGATCAACGAACTTAATGAATCAACGAACGCAGTGAACTCGCGCCCTTCCAGCCAAAACTGGAAGTGGTGCATTGCCAGGTGGAGGGCCAACAACTCTCTGTCAAACGTACTGTATTTGCGTTCGTTGTCACGCAAAGTACGGCTGAAAAATGCGAGCAGCTGCCACGCACCGGAAACATACTGCTCCACCACTACCCCTATGGCAACATCAGACGCATCAATGGTGAATGCTATCCGCGCTGATGGGGCAGGGTGGGCTAGCAAAGCGGCATTAGCGAGTGCTGTTTTGGTGTTTGTGAAAGCCTGGACTCGCTCGGGAGTCCAGTTGATGTTTTCTGCAGGCTTCTTTTTCTTGAGCACGGCGTACAGTGGCTGCAGCAGCTGGGCTACTCGGGGGAGGAAATGGTTGTAAAAGCTGACCCTGCCCTAAAATTCCGGCAGGGCCTTCACGGTCTGTGGACATGGAAAATCCGACACGGCATGCACCTTAACAGGCAGAATTGCGCCCTCCAGCGAAATGCAGTGACCCCCCCAAAAAAAATCAATCACTGGCACACCAAACTGGCACTTTGTCGGGTAAACGATAAGCCCGTGCGCTTCCAACCTCTGGAAAACTAGTAAGAGATATGTGAGGTGCTCCTCCTCGGATGTGCTAGCCACCCGAATGTCATCTAAGTAGACAAAAACGAAAGGCAGGTCACGGAGCACTGCATCCATCATTCTTTGGAAGGTTTGGCCCATGCACTTTAACCCGAATGACATGTGTAAAAACTCAAAAAGACCAAAAGGAGTTATTACCACTGTTTTGAGAACGTCTTGAGCGCACCGGGACCTGGTGGTACCCGCGGACCAGATCCACTTTCGAAAAAACACACGTCCCGGCCAGGTGCACAGAAAAATCCTGGATGTGCAGGAGGGGAAACTGATCATGTTCCGTGGCATTGTTCAAGCGCCGAAAATCGCCGCGTGGTTGCCACGACCCATTGGCCTTAGCCACCATGTGTAGTAGGGATGCCCACAGGCTGTTTGAGCACCTAACGATGCCCAGCTGCTCTAAGTTGGTAAACTCCTCACGCCGAGGTTGCGCGAACACCAGCGGGCCTTTTGTGGTTATGAAATGTTTGACCCCGTGTTTAGTTACTGTAGCAGAAAACGTCGGAACCGCGAGTGCTGGGAACTGTGAAAGTAAATGCTGGTACTTACCCCCTGGAGCTATAACGCTAGCCTGTGTTGTTGGCCCAACTCCCCGAGTTGTGCAGGGCAAGGAGGTAAAAGAGACAGCATCCACTAAACATCTGTTGACAACATCGACTAACAACCCATGAGCACATAAAAAACTGTGCCTAAAATGGGGACAGAACATGCCGCTACAACAAAGTCCCATTGGTAACTGCGTCCGTGTAAGGACATCGTCATCATCTGTTCGCCAAGCATCCTGATGTTGGATCCGTTGGCGGCCGTGAACTCGGGACCACTGCCTCCTGCCGATCTGTCTGCGCTGACCGGCAGAATGAGGCTCTTCTGGGAGCCAGAGTCCACTAAGAAACGTTTTCCCGAACGTGTGTCTGTGATGGACAGCAGCTTGTTCCTGTCACCAGCAGTCGCAACTGCTACTGACTGCTGGCTGTGCTGTTTTCCTGGCTTCTTGAATTGGCACGGTGGCAGACAGCGTTGGGCATTCAGGCCAAAGCGGCGGTGATAGACACAGAGCATCCCGTTCCTGCATCTCTTGGCGTCTGTCCCCGCCACCACCAACAGCTCGTCGACCTCGCTGGAGTCCTTCCTGGATGCTGGTGCCGTTGTGTGCACGCTGAGAGTTCTGGTTGCTTGGATGATGCGATCCGCTTCCTGCGCCAGAGCGCGGTAGTTCTTGGTTACCAGCAGGGGTGAGTTGGCCAGGATTGCCCTTGCTGTAGCAGGTAGGTTCCTGAGGAAGAGGTGGGCGAACAGGAAGGATTCGTCGTTCTTCCCCATCAGTGCTAACATGCTCTCCATCAGTTCCACAGCTGATCTGTCACCTAACTCTGAGTGCGTTAGGAGTCTCTGCTCTCTCACTGCCCAACAGGGTATACCGCTGAATCAGCATCTGCTTGAACGCGTCGTATTTCCCCTGGGCCGGCGGTTCCTGGAGCAGGCTCGTCACTTGCTGCGTAGCGCAAGCATCCAGCGCAACGACCACATAATAATATTTGGTGTCGTCCGTTGTGATCCCGCGGAGTGCGAATTGGGCTTCAACATGTAGAAACCAAGCGGTCGGAGTGTGAAGCCAGAAGTTTGGGAGCTTGACCGTGACAGCGCATGCTGCGCTGGTGTTCTCCCTCTGGGTTGTCTCCGGGGCAGTGCTCGACTCGTTTTACACTGCATGTGTTAGAGTCATCAATGTGGAAGATGGAAACAGACGAGGCAGCGAGCTGACAACACACAAACTTTATTCCACTTCCAACATAAGCACAAAAACTCTGAAGCCTGAGTGCCTGAGCGAACTCCTTTATACACTTTAATTCCCGCCTCCGGCACTCAGGGTGAACACATTAACATTCAGACTGCAAGACATGCACACACATTAACATAACATTGACCTATGCATCACAGAGCAGGTCTTTCTACATTTGCACTCCTGCTTTCTCAGGTGTCAGCCTGGCGCGGCAGGGGGCGAAAGGCACATCTTTGTTTTGGTTGACTCCACTCAGCTTTCTCCATTAGCATCTCTAACTATCTTCTCCCCCACCAATCCCCTTGTCCTGGGTGGAGTGCCATGTGTATTGTGTCCATCACAGTACAAAGAAACAAACAGGAAGAGGCCAGGCAGAGAGCTGACAAATATTTTTGTTTGCTGGAAAGGGTATTTGAGAAATAATTGTTATTTTTGTTGTGGTATTGTTGTTTGAAATGGCTTTTGCTTCTACTGTTGAATAAAATGTTTTGAGTTCAGCTGTGTTACCTGATTTTTGCAATGTATGCTACAATGTGGACTGGCATGTAAAAGAAGCAAGACAGACAACACACAATGATGATTCAAACTTTATATAAAAATCATAGAAACATACCGGTGATTCAGAGATATTTTAGCTAACTATAGACCAATCTCTAACCCGCCTTTCATTTCAAAAATCTTAGAAACAGTTGTTGCTACACAATTCTTTGACCACTTGAAATAGTTTATTTGAAGAGTTTCAGTCTGGGTTTGGAATCCATCATAGCACTGAAACAGCTTTAGTGAAGGTCACTAATAACCTCATCGCATCTGATAATGGACTTGTTTCTGTACTTTTGACCTTAGTGCAGCTTTTGATACTATCGATCATAATATTTTACTTGATAGATTAGAACACCATGTTGGACTTAATGGAACTTCGTTGCAGTGGTTTTGATCTTATTTATCTGATAGGTTCCAGTTTGTTCATGTCAACAATGAGTTATCTTCCAACTCAATGCTCAGTCACGGAGTTCCACAAGGATCTGTGCTAGGCCCTATTCTTTTTAGTTTATATATGCTTCCACTAGGCAACATTATTAGAAAGTGTAGGAAACTCGAAATGAAGAGACTGAATGATTTTTCAGTATAGGTTTATTCCATCTCAAGTCCTACAGCTCTTCTCTCAATCAGGGAATAAAAGAGAGCGAGCTGAGATAAACCACATACCTTTATACTGTAACACCAGACACAAATCATATTCACATCAAACACAGAATTCCATTCATAACTAATCCTCCTATTGTCCTCTCGGCTTCTCTGTCTGACCCAGGAGTCAGACAGTCTCTTCAGGTTCACTCTCAGACCTTCTCACTTCTCCTCTAGTCCGCAGGGGGTCCAGAATCAATGTCTGTTTGAGGCGTGATGTCAATACACACTGCGAGCTCAAAGTTCCCTCATGTCTGGGTCTCTGCCAAGGAATATGTGAGCTACATAATGTTACGCCACATCACTCCCCCCGAAATGCCCAAGAACGGACATACACCAACCTTAAGTCAATAATGGACAGTCATACACAATATGTCAAGAAAGGACACACACACACCGCCTTCATGTCAATAATGGGCAGTCATACACATTACCCCTTTACATCACCCCCCCTTTGCAGGATCTACAGTACAATTTACACGGGTTGATCAAAATACACATCACTCTGCCCGTTGCTTAGGCTTTAATCTCCTCCCGAATCTGCTGAACGCAGGCTTCGCAGCCTGTGTTGTGCCTTCCTGCGGTGCGCCTGTGGAATGAGGGGGAGAAGGGTTATTTACCCCCTGCTGGGGAACTAGGGGCTGTTCCCTTGGGAGGTCTGCCGCATCGAGGCACCCCCGCCGGCCGTACAGGTTCGTCACGTAACACAAAAGCAGGCTTTAATCTGTCAACACTGATTGTCTCTTTCCTGCCCCCCAAATCCAGTACAAAATATTTCTCCCCGGTTTCCAGCACTCGGAACGGACCATCGTAAGGTGGGTGGAGACTGTGACGCTGGGCGTCGTGCCTGACAAAAACAAACTCTGCGTTTTGCAAAGCCTTGGGAACAAAAACCCACGGAAAAGTGTGATGAGCGGGGCCCGGGAGCATTTCTGCCCCTGTGTCGCATAGAGGTCCCCGCACCAGGGGGCACTCGGGTGCTGCATGTGCTGGCAGGAATTCTCCTGGAAGCCTGAGAGGTTGAGTAAACACTAATTCAGCAGGTGAGGCATCTAAATCCTCCTTGGGTGCCGAACGCAACCCTAATAAAACCCATGGTAGTTTGTTTACCCAATTTGTATCCGTGAGCGACGCTCTGAGGGCTGCCTTCAACGACCTGTGAAAACGCTCGCACAAACCGTTGGCCTGTGGGTGATAAGCGGTGGTGCGATGAGCTGTTGCCCCTAAGCCGCTGGCCATGGCTGACCATAGCTCTGAAACGAACTGCAGACCCCTATCGGACGTAATGTCCGACGGGACTCCGAACCGCACTACCCAGGCTGTTAAAAAAAACGCGAGTTACCTCCGCTGCTGTGGTAGACTGCAATGGGACCACTTCCAGCCAACGCGTGGTCCGGTCCACCATTGTCAGGAGGTGTGTGAACCCCTGCGAGGGCGGCAGGGGTCCCACTAGATCAACGTGCACATGGTCAAACCTCTTAGCCGGGATGTGGAAAGGTTCTAAAGGGGCTTTTGTGTGTCTGTGAACTTTGGCCCGCTGGCAGGACATGCAGGCTCTCGCCCACTCCTTCACGTGCCTGCGCAGGCTCGGCCAAACAAACTTCTCTGCTACCATTTTCACCGAAGCGCGTACTCCCGGGTGTGCTAGGGAATGCACCGCGTCAAAAACCCGACGGCGCCACGTGGCCGGTACCACTGGGCGAGGTCGCCCGGTGGATACATCGCAAATAAGCGGGGGTGAACCGGTTTGCAAACTTACGTTCTCCAGCCTTAACCCTGTTGGTCCAGACAGGAGCGCGCGCACGTCTGTGTCCTCGCCCTGCTCTGCTGCCATGGCCGCGTAATCTATCCCTACGTGCACCGGAGCCACGTGTGCGTCCGCGCTGGTACTGCGCTCCGCGTCTGCGGCGCTACAGCCCCCATCCGCGCGGACAGGCGCTGTTACCGCTCGCGAGAGGCAGTCCGCCACCACATTAAATTTACCGGCTGCGTGCTGTATATCGGTGGTGAATTCTGAAATTGCGGCCAGCTGCCTCTGCTGGCGGCCCGACCATGGTTCTGAGACTTTGGACATTGCAAAGGTTAATGGTTTGTGGTCGACAAATGCGGTGAAACGCCGCCCTTCCAACCAGAACTGAAAATGGCGAATGGCCAGGTGGAGCGCTAGCAGTTCCCTGTCAAACGCGCTATATTTTCGCTCAGCATCGCGTAGGGACCTGCTAAAAAAAGCGAGTGGCTGCCAAGCCCCGGCGACTTGCTGTTCTACCACGGCTCCTATGGCCACATCTGACGCGTCTGTGGTTAGCGCTATTCGGGCTGCCGGGTCTGGGTGAGCCAGCAGCGCTGCATTTGCTAGTGCTTTCTTAACCTCAGTAAATGCGCGCTCCCGTTCCGGGGACCACTCAATCGCATTGGAGGGCTTCTGCTTTTTTAGCGCGACGTACAACGGTTACATGAGCTGCGCCGTGTGGGGTATGAAACGGTTGTAAAAATTTACCATACCTAAAAATTCCTGCAACGCTTTGACCGTTTGTGGCTGAGGAAACTCAGCCACTGCGCGTACTTTGGAGGGCAGCGGAACCGCACCCTCTGGGGAGACGCGGTGCCCTAAAAAATCGATCTGTGCTGCGCCAAAATGGCACTTGGCTGGGTTGATTATCAACCCGTGCGCTCCCAACCTCTGAAAAACAGTTCTGAGGTGACTTTCGTGTTCCTCCTCAGAGGCGCTGGCGACCAAAATATCATCTAAGTAGACAAAAACAAAAGAGAGGTCGCACAAAATGGCATCCATCATGCGTTGGAAGGTTTGCGCAGCACCTTTAAGGCCAAAAGGCATGCGTAAAAATTCAAAAAGCCCGAAAGGGGTTATTACCGCTGTCTTGGGAATGTCCTCTGATCGGACCGGGACCAGGTGATAACCGCGGACCAGGTCTATTTTAGAAAAAATTCGTGCCTTGGCCAAATGCACCGAAAAATCTTGGATATGCGGAATTGGGTAGCGGTCCTGCGCTGTGGCATTGTTTAACCTGCGATAATCGTCGCACGGTCTCCACGAGCCGTCCGCCTTAGGGACCATGTGGAGGGGGGAAGCCCAAGAGGACTTCGAGCGGCGAATTATGCCCAACCTTTCCAGGTTGGCGAACTCCTCACGCGCAATGGAGAGCTTAGCTGCATCCAAACGGCGAGCTTTAGCAAAAACTGGTGGGCCACTTGTGGTTATAAAGTGCTCCACCCCGTGCTTCGCCACCTTAGCTGAAAACGTGGGAACTGTGAGTGCTGGGAACTGGTTTAGGAGAGTGTGGAGCTTACCTCCTGCTGCGGCGGCGTTGGCCTGTACTGACGGCGGGGACACTCGCGCTGCACAGGGAATAGAACAAAAAGAGAGTGCATTAACCAAGCGTCTATTAGCCAGATCTACCAACAAGCCATGTGAGCACAAAAAGTCGGCACCCAACATGTTGAAACTCACCGCCGCTACTATGAAGGTCCATTCATAGCTGCGGCCGTGCAAGGACAGGCGCAGAGTTCTTTCGCCAAACGTCTTGATCGACGAGCCGTTTGCGGCTGTTGCTTCATCTCCGCGGGGACCGGCCGCCCGGTCCGCGTAGGTTGCGGTGATGAAACTCCTCTGTGCTCCGGTGTCAACGAGGAATTGCCGTCCGGAGCTCGCGTCCGTCAGGTAGAGCAGCTTGTTCCGTTCGCCGAGGGTCGAAGCTGCTAACGACCTCCGGCTCTTGCGTTTCCCTGCTTCCTGAAGTTGCATGGCGGGACGCATCTGTGAGCCTTGTGCGCGAATCGTCGATGGTAGAAGCACATCTCGTCCTCTCCTCTGCTCCGGGACCGTGCTGCCACTGTTGTCGCTGGGGTCGGCTCCGCTGCTACCGGTTCTCCGTCGCCCTGGGCCGCCGCGCCGAGGTCTGCTGCTGCCGCTGCCATCTCCTGCTCGCCGCATGCGTCCAGGAGCCACTCCGCTTCCAAAGCCAGCGCGCGGAAGTCCTGCCAGTCCAAACACCTCATGCTGGACAGGGAGCCTCTCATGTGCGCTGGAAGGGTCCTCAAAAAGATGTGCTTGAATAAGAATGCATTGTTGTCTGCCCCGATCATCTGCAGCATGTCCACCATGAGGACGGTCGGCCTGCGTCCTCCTCTGTCACGCAGGTCCAGGAGTGTTCTGGCCCTCACCTCGGCTGATGGGACAAAGCTCCGAATGAGGGCAGCTTTCAGGGCGTCGTATTTGCCAGCAGCGGGCGGCTGCTGCACCAGGCTCCGCACACACTGGGCTGTGCGGCTGTCGAGTCTTGCGATGACATTGTGGAACTTAATGTCATCCTCTAATACCCCGTTAAGCACGAACCGTGATTCCACATGCTGGAACCACGAGTGCGGGTCCTCTTGCCAGAACTCGGGGAGTCTAATGGAGTTTACGCCGGTGCGGGCGGTCTCCGGCGAACCAGGTTCGGAGTCGGAGTCGGAGAGACGACCTCCAAGCCTTTCCATATTTCTCGTGTGTGGGTCACCAATGTAGGAAACTCGAAATGAAGAGACTGAATGATTTTTCAGTATAGGTTTATTCCATCTCAAGTCCTACAGCTCTTCTCTCAATCAGGGAATAAAAGAGAGCGAGCTGAGATAAACCACATACCTTTATACTGTAACACCAGACACAAATCACATTCACATCAAACACAGAATTCCATTCATAACTAATCCTCCTATTGTCCTCTCGGCTTCTCTGTCTGACCCAGGAGTCAGACAGTCTCTTCAGGTTCACTCTCAGACCTTCTCACTTCTCCTCTAGTCCGCAGGGGGTCCAGAATCAATGTCTGTTTGAGGCGTGATGTCAATACACACTGCGAGCTCAAAGTTCCCTCATGTCTGGGTCTCTGCCAAGGAATATGTGAGCTACATAATGTTACGCCACAGAAAGCACTGTATACATTTTCATTGTTATGCAGATGACACACAATTATACCTGTCAATGAAGCCAGATGATAGTAATCAGTTAGCCAAGTTAAAGGCCTGTCTTAAGGAAATCAAAGCTTGGATGACTTGTAATTTCCTGCTATTAAATTCAGATAAGACTGCAGTCATTCTTGTTTGGTCCAAAAAACCTCAGAAATACCTTTCTAAATCAAACTCTTAGTTTGGATGAGGTTATTCTTTCTCTTAATAGTTCTGTGACGAACCTTGGAGTTATTTTTGATCAAGATCTGTTTTTTAATTCACATATTAAACTTGTTTCGGACTGCCTTCTATCATTTATAATATTGCCAAGATTAGGAGCATCTTAATCTCCTGTCTTGTCTGACTCCTGGGGGTGAAGGAGTCACAAGACCCATGGACAGAGCTCACCGGCACAGGACTCAGATCACTCACAGCAGCTGGCCACGTTGGACCCCGACTGGGTCACCTCGGCCCACGCGTCGGACCCCGACTGGGTCAGGACGGACCCCGATTGGGTCACCGCTGCACCCACATTGGACCCCGACTGGGTCGCCTCGGCCCACGCATCGGACCCCGACTGGGTCAGGACTGCACCGGCGACGACCTCCATCCCCGAACCTGGAACCCCCAGTCCCGTGACCTTGACAGACTCCAGACCGGTAACGCTGTGGAGGGGCTCAGAGAACAGGAGAGGACCGGGATCAGTTCCACCGGCAGCGCCAGAGCCCAGCGAGACGAGCTCGGGTGCAGCAGACGGCTGCCCCTCGCTCGCCTCCCCATGAGGCAGGCAAAAATGCTCTAACACACCACAAAGGTAAATAAAGAAGAGCACTTGCCTGCACTCGGGCTCTGGAGCCGTCCAGGACTTCATCGATCCGGGTTCAGGTAGACGCTCGTCGTCGGGCTCCCACTCGGCTGCGTCGGGTTCCACAGCCGGCCTGATGGTCTCTGCAGCTGGGTCCTCCCGCGCTGGCGTCCACGCCAATAACCCGTGTGGTGTGGGGGCAGAGGACCCTCGACCTGCTGACTCGGGCTGCATCTCTGAGGAACCCTGGGGACGCTCACTCATCGGCTCTGGCTCCTCACCGCAGTCCGTTCTCCTCCTCTGTCCAACACAAGGCGGCAGGGCCGGGATATCTCCCAGAGCCGCAGGCCCCCCCCCCCCCCCCCCCCCGTCCGACGGCGTGGAACTGACGCCGAGGACCGCTCAGCAGGAGGAAACACAGAGGCAGCAGGTTCAGTATAATTAGCTACAGCTGGAGAAGGAAACTCGGGGAGCTGCGAACCCCGAGCTTCACCCCCAGGAGTCAGACAAGACAGATCACTATGATTAATAGTAGAGTGAAATTGAACTTGCCTGTCTCCCGAAGGGAAGATGGTGCCAGCTGTAGAGGACGTTGCTCCTTCCCTCGCTCGCTGGATGGTAACACAAGACCCATGGACAGAGCTCACCGGCACAGGACTCAGATCACTCACAGCAGCTGGCTGATTGAGTGGGTCACTCCGGTTACCCGGAACAGGAGCTTGCTGAAGACGTACTTGACCTCGGCGTCGGCGCTTCCGCCGGCCTCCTGGTGGTGCGAACTCCAGGACTGGATCAGGATCCGTAGGCCATGGGCAGGAGTGCCTCTCCTCCTGCTTTACGTCACGTTCCTCCTCCAGCATCAGGAATATCTCGCGTTGCGTGACGATATCCTCCCTTCTCGCGTCGACTTCCGGGTGGTCGGCCCAGCGGGGAGAGAGATGACGAAGAACGTCTTCAGCAGCGTCTAGGTACCAGTGTATGCCGTGATGGTAGTCCAGCAGGGAAGCGGAGATGAGCAAGTCATCCACGACTTCCAGAATTCCTGTCAGCTCGTGGCTCGGACTCCAAGCGCGGCCCCTCCGCGACGGCATTCCTCACACACACACAGTACCCAGACGGAAACAGCAACTGTCCAAAAAAACTCGAACTCACTGATGAATTGCGTCTCGGGTTGGCGTCACCGTAAACGCCGTTTTGGCAGCAGTGTACTGTCATGGGTGGCTCTCGCGAGCCACCATAAGATGCCACACAGTCGCCAGTGAGTTCAGTGAGTTTTATTTATGGTGAAAATATAGTGACAACACAGTCTGCTGAGCCAAAGACACTTTAGTCTACAAACAACAGGAGGTGTAAGGCTAACAGCTCACTACAGGTCCAGAGCAGGAGACGGTCATACACAGGCAGGCTTGGTTGTTGAAAATAATAACGATACACAGGCTGCTAAGGCAGAGACTCACAGAGATCAATTCACACCGGGAGGAATAAGGCTAATACAGCACACTTAAGCCACATTTCCACTATATAGTTCTGCGCTACTCTTTTCTTTTCTTTTTTACTTGTTTCTCCCGCGGCTGCGCCTCCATCACAACCGCGGAAAGCCGAGAATTGCTGGGGTGGGTGGGATCGAGGTGGTGCTACACTGCTGACGTATAAAGGACGAGACTGACTCCTCAACAACACAGAAAAAAATAGCGGATTACGAGCGGAGGATTTCCACGGTTTTTAACACAATGAATGTCTTTAACGAGACAAGAGAATTTTACAGGAGAAGACGACGTGGATTGAGACAACACACGTTGGAGCAGGAGAGGAGAATAGCGTTTGCCCAGGAGGAATCTGAAGCAGCTGCATATGAAGCAGAGATCATTCAGAGATCATTTCATTTGTTCAGTGTTCATGTGCATACATATGTCAAACGTGTTTTTTAAATAAAATGTTGTGCACTTTTAAACTACGTCGCCTCTGTTGTTCAAAATGGTTAAATGTTAACAGACGGTTAATTAAATGCTGAAACACCGGGGTAATTTAAAATTATGCAGAAGCTTAATCCTAAACCCCTTTAACTTACCAAATAATTTATAGTATTATAAAAAAAGCCAATCCAAATCTAGACCCATTTTGTATATTGTGTAATAATGATACACTGATGATAAACTGACTTCCCAAAAAAAGCAGCAGCTATACAACGCACTTTTGGTTTGATGGAATTGCCAATTGACCTTGGAATTATATGTGGAAACTTGTTATACTTCCAGTTAACTTTAACTTACAAAATAATTAAAAATATTATAAAAAAGCCAATCCAAATCTAGGCCCATTTTTTGTATTGTGTATCATTTGAGTATCATTGTACAATCTATTGTTATTTATAAGGGTTATCTGTTCAGTGGTGGCTAATTACACACTAAAACAACGTAGAAAATGACTGCAAAGAAAATGCTGCAGCTAGCCAAGTCACTTTTGATTTGATGGAATTGCCAATTGACCTTGGAATTATATGTGGAAACTTGTTATACTTCCAGTTAACTTTAACTTACCAAATAATTGATATTATAAAAAAAGCCAATCCAAATCTAGGCCCATTGTGTATCATTTTTCCAATCTATTGTTATTTATAAGGGTTATCTGTTCAGTGGTGGCTAATTACACACTAAAACAACGTAGAAATGACTCCAAAAAAAAAAATATGCTGCAGCTAGATAACTCACTTTTGGTTTGATGGAAATGCCAATGAACCTAGAAATTTTATGATGAAACTTTTTTTAATCCTACTAAATACACTGACATTGTCACACTGCCAACACCAAATTATAATTTTCTTTTTCAAAACAAAGATCACTATGGATCTATTGAATCACAATAGCATAGGTTTATCATATACATGTCAACGTTTACAGCATCGAAAATGTTATATTTGGGTTTACATGTATGGGTATTTTCGCTTTATATTATACTAGACTGCTTATAATTTATTGGAATTCTCAGAATTTGGAATGCCGATATAACATTCAATTCACATGTACTTACCTTTTACCTAATTCGACTTTCACCTTTATCAGTGTCTACTGCTGAATGTAAATTACACCTGTGCAACTGCTTACAATTTTACTTAAAAACTGTACCCAATGTAGAGCAATGGAGCAGTGGTAATATTTATTAAATTTAACAATAACAATTACATTACCATTAAAAATCTTGACACCTTTATGGCTGAACAGCAGGATTAGGGTCATATGAGGCAATGGAATGTGTATGTAATTATTCGCCTTTATCATCCAGTGTTATAATATACAAACCACACTTTTATCCAAAAGACTAACATTTTATTACATTACAAATATTCCCAAAACATGTTAACAAATGGGGAGCTTTCAGTACTTCGACCAGACTGCCAAAATGGTTTCGGAAGGCTCCGTGGAAGGAAGCCGTCTCTGTCAGCTCATCCCTTCTTAATGCGGCTAACTGCAGGTGTCTTTCGCGCTGTTCGAGCATCCTTTCATGGATCCGCATCTCCTCAGCATGATTCTGGGCCATCAGTGATGCAAGGTCTGCAATGTTGCTGGACCTCTTCAGCTTGCCTATATGAAAGACAGAAGTCATTGTATTTAGATAACACCGGATCAAAACATGTCAGAAAAAATATTATGGAATTAAACTGTTGAAAGCCTGTGGTGGGATGCTTCGTTGCTGTATTTAAGCTCAACTGTCATGTCGTTGCCCCTCAGTAGAGTGGACTTTAGAAACTTCTGTGGAGATGTGGTTAGGCCCCCCTTCATTTCAAAAAGGATTAATTGTAAAAAGTATTTTGATTTAATGGGTTATTTTTAAAAGAATTTCTTTGTACTGTGACCTCATAAATCAGAATGGGTTAATAGTGTTAGCTGACTTGAAGAATTTCAATCAAGCATTTTGATTTGAAGTCTGTACATGTGCTCCTTTTTTTTTTGTGAAAATACAACAGTATTTCACCACCAACACACCTATAACACTGGGCCACTGTGGCTATGAACACCCCTGAATCTAGTATTTTTATAAACGTAGAAAGACATTTTAAATTCCTTGTTATGCGTCTATAGCAAACAATCACATATAAAAACAACCGGGTGGTAATTTTCAGTTTGTTGTGCCTTACCAGCACTTGACTGGGAGATGCCGGGGCAGTCCAGTGAGGCGGACCCAAGGGATTTGAAAACTGTGTATAGAAGGAAAAAAACACACAATAACGCTCACAAACAAAGTGCAACATGTACCGCAAACACAAAACTTTTTAACCAGAATAAAATTAGCTTACGTCAGCGTTTTGTTCACGTGAATACTGAAATAAAAGCGCGATTCTGCAGCTTGATGCCAGGTAGCAGCAAGGTACAGAGGTAGCTAGCTATTAGCGGGCTAGCCATCACCACAATTGCCCACAATCAAACAACTTTCTTTATTGCTAAAATAAAGTGCGCTTTTGACCGAAAGGCAAGAAGACGGACAATAACAAAACAACACTCACCGTCACCGTTTTCCAACTGCGTGGCCGTGTCGAGTCCAAATTCTCTGCCAAAATAGCAGGCCGGACACTTCCTGGTATATTTTTTCATTGCAAGTTGCCCCACCAACTCGCTCTGGATGTAGTCATCGGCTACGAGGGACAGAAAAGTCCGCACCTCCTCGTTTGTTCATGGAATAAACTTGCGCGTGGACATCGTTATATGAGAACACAATTTTGAATCCAGTCACCGCGGTTACTCGCTGAAATTACAAATGGCGGACGTGTAGCTTCAACAGAAAACAAACGGACGCGTTTGGTGACATTACGCCCTGACCAATCAGCGTTTAGCAGTCGATTGACGTCATTTCACACCTCGCTTTTCGCTCGCCTGTACCCTGCCTCTGAACAGGCACGAAAATCGTAACGGTTAAACCGTGAGGACTTGGGTGGAAATGGCGAAAAACCGAAACAAGTAAAAAAAAGTAAAGCCCAGGTGATACTGGTGGAAATGGGGCTTTACTAGTTCCGGGGAACGACGGTCAAACCAAAAGCAGACGAGGTGGGAAACAGTCCAGGCATCCGTAGCATGACGGAGGGTGAACAGGGAAGTGAACAGACACTGCTGCGAGATGCGATCGCCAGCGTGGGTTAAAATAGCCTGAGCGCTAACGACCACAAATGCAGCACAGCTGTTGAGAGTTTGACAGCTGGGCGGAAGCCTCCCCGAGCACTATCACAATAAGAGCTCGGAGAGCTAGAATCATAACGCCGCTGTCAAACCCTGACAAGAATAACCCGAGCACCAAGGCATAGTGCTCGGGTCATGACATTTATCATCTCATCAACTATAATTTATACTTTGCCAATTGTGTAATATCCATAGTTGCTAAGTCCGCTTATTATAAGCAAATTTGGGCTTGGTTTTTCTAAAGTCGCTTGCAAGTCTCGTCAGTCGCGGGTTGCATTTTTTTGGGGGGGCTTGCTTTTAAACGTGCAGTTGCTCATTTGGGCTTGCTTTCGTAACAGCACTCCCAGCTCCCCACAAAACACAAGCGCGATAATAGTTTTTTGTTTTGTTTTTTTAACAGGACCCATCCACACCCTGGTTTCCTGGTTACCGTGCCTGCCCCACTGATCTCTATACAGAAACTAGACGGATCACTGGCCGCCAGAAGTGAAGCCACCTGGCCACCATATTAGTACTTCCAAAACACTAGTACTGTACATCCAAATCGATGACCGCTAAACATAATGTCAACTCGATTTCTATAGTTCACCGGTTGCGCAAGATTATAAACTGTGCCTCCATATTAAGAAGTTAAAAACCTTAATTTTTGGGCAAGTTACTGAGGTAAAAGTGACTGGCCAGGGGTTTCCCTCCTGGCAGCCAATGATCCATCCAGTGTTTATATATATATATATATATATCTCCAGTGTATGGAGATCAGTGACCTGCCCGACTCCACTCGGCTCTGTACTCACTAATGGGGCGTGAGCTATCCATTTTTTTTTAGATATATACATATCAGTGCATATGGGACCTTAAATCGAAATAAAACTTCTCCATTGAAATGAATGGCAAGAGCAAAATTATCTTTTGATCCCAATCAAATTTTGCCACGAGTTCCACATATGATGTCTTGTTATGTCCATAACTCGTATGATGAATAACCAGGCTGGAGGTATAGAGAACGTAACTTTATTATATCAAACAACGAACTTACAGGTGCTCCGTACAGGCCTAGGGGTCGACGGCGAAAGAGGAAGAGCTCTTCCACATCTGCCCTTTATACCCCTGGTGACGGTGGAACCGGAAAGGCAGGGCCAACGCCCCCCCCCCCCCCACCACTACACCCAGGATATACAGGATGCCATATCGGTACACCACATTTTTCCCCCGTGTAGAAAAATGCCAAAAAATATATATATACTGGCCTATCCAATCACACAACATAAACTAGAGCGGGCCAGGTAGACGACCGACCCACCTCGACATGGCTAAACGGGTTATTCTGCCGTCTTTGAAATAATGGGAGTCCATAAAACAAAATGGCTGTGTTCCTGAAAACTAAAACAATCCTTTAAACACACACACACGCGTGTGCGTGTGCGCGCGCGCGTGTGTGTGTGTGTGTGTATATATACGTACAGTATATATACATACAATCAGAACTTCCTTAACAAAACACGCACAGTTAATATGTACACTCATGACTTGTTGCCAGCCCCCACCCCCAACACACCCACCCCACAACTTGGGCACTTAACACAAACAACATATCCAACATAATACAGTGTTGAGTTTTTTTCTTTTTAACAACAGGGCAAAATGCAACTAGTACATATTAACTATGTGACCTTAGGATAAAATGGCATACCAGCAACACCACCACACCATGCTACCCCCCCCAGTCACCTTACAGTCCCAATGGGAGACCCACACCATGGATTTCCGTCTAGCGGATCCCTCCCAGAGTACCTTCGCCTCTTCGTCTCTGGGGACGAGCCATGTCAGTGTTTCCTCTCGTCCATTCACCGTAGCTCGTTAGAGTGTCTCCAGGATTCATCGGACAGTCTCAAGTAGCCATCCTCCCAGGCATCTCATTGCTTTCTTTTCTCGTGCACACCCCTCACCCGAGCTTCTACCTTGGGCCCGACCTCTTCACCGATGCACAGAGGAGCTCAATTGGGGTTCCGATGACCACCATGCTGTAACCGGGCTCCCGCCCTGGGTCGAACCTTGTCACTGACCTGATCCGGAGTTCTCCTTGATCTCCGGTGTCGTTGTTTGGCACGTCGTAGAATTGCGCCTGCTGGTTCTGCCCCGCTCTCTTTCATTCTAAATGCCGACACAGCCCCTGCAGCTCCTCACTTCACGGTATCACCAGGACCAACTCCAAGAAGTCGAGGGAGCTGGCATCTTGGCTCTGTCAGCCATCTCAGGCGTTCCGCTGTGCCGTCCAGTTCCCACATCCAGGGCAACTTGGACAATGGCATCGGAACCTGCCCAAGATGGTGCTCCACGTTGCTGATCTTGCACTCCTCCCATAATACCAGGCCAGCCACTGTCCCAAACCGCATAATCCTCCACATGCGGTGCAGGTTGGTCCCACAAACCGCAGCCCGACCACTCCTCTCCGACACCGCAGGTGATCGCAAATCCCAGGCCGTAGAACATGTCACTTCTCTTGATGTTCGACCCACCAGCGGTCACCACGAACTGGACGTTAGACATCATTGCCGACTTGTACCTCGCCGTCAATTCCAACGAACTCATGACGGACAACCTGCTTCATCCATAGCCAAAGCACGGCGTGGACAAGTCTCTCACATGGTAATGTGGGAACAGACTCCTCACAGTGGGCCAGTTCAACAGGGAAAATCGCTGATCCTGTGTCTACCAACAACAGCACTTCCACGCTGTCAAGTGAAATGTCGCAGTAAATCTGCCCATCTGTGTTCGGGGAGATGGTATGAACAACCGTAGGAGTCGCTGTGGGGGAGTCCGCCTCACGTTTTTGGTCCCCTTGCTCAAAATTTTTGCAGGCTACCCCGAAATGGTGTAGAAGACCACACTTGCCACAGCGTTTGCCCTTCACTGGACACTCTCTTGCCTTGTACCGGTACCTGGTGGACCCGCAGCCATAGCATCTTGGTGTACCCGAGGCGGACCTAATTTTCACAGCAGCAGCGTAATCTTCTTCATTCATGCTGTCTTCGCTGTCCGAGTCCGCAGCCAGCACCTTCAAATGTGGTTCGGTGTGTGTCAGCGTGGTTCTCTCACCGAGATCCTTCGCCATCTTCTCCGCTGCACTATCTCAATAGCCGTGGCTAATGTCAGTTCACCCAGGTAGGTCAGGAGCCTCGATCATGTCGCAGAACAGAGTGTGCTCTGCTAGTTGATCACGGACCATCTCTTCCTCTAGGGCTCCAAATTGGCACTCCCCCGCCAGCTGACGCAGGTCTGCAACATAGCGCTGCACCGACATTCTTGTCCACTGGTGGCGCTGATGAAACTGAATTCTTCAGACTATAACGTTTTCCGGGGTGCGAAAGTAGTGTGCCATTAGCCCAACCACGTCTTCAAAAGTATTGGCCCCTCCTAATGTGCCGAGGATTCTTTGACTCTCCATGCCAAGATTATGGACCAGTATAGCCCTTGCACGCAGCTTCTCAAGCTCACCGAGGTTAAGGGCCACCAGATAGTTCTGGAAAGCCATGTACCACCTAGCCCAGGGGACTGGCGGCTCACCCGGAACCTACAAAAACGGCCAAAAAGTGGAAACAGCTTGCTCCATACCTTTTTCCTTGTCGCCAAATGTTATGTCCATAACTCGTATGATGAATTACCAGGCTGGGGGTACGGTGAACGCAACTTTATTATATCAAACAAATAACTTACAGGTGCTCCGTACAGGCCAAGCGGTCGACGGCAAAAGAAGAAGAACTCTTCTTTGTCTGCCCTTTATACCCCTGGTGACGGTGGAACCAGAAAGGTGGGGCCGTCACCCCCCACTACACCCAGGGTATACAGGACGCCATATTGGTACACCACATGTCTGTCAATTTAAAAGATAATTTTCCACACAATTAAAGTTGTCGGCTGTTGTATAATAACAGAGTGTGGTCTACATTAATCATATATTCCATAACCTACATATGTTGAAGCATGTGGAAATGTTTAGTAATTACATATGTAAAGGACTTCACACCTCTGAAAGGACAAAAGCTCTCAACCGCCGAGTGAAGAACAAAGACGTTCCCAGACACGGCGGAGGAGACCGGAGGAGCCACCCTCACCCCCCAAGGCGAGGAGAGGAAATGCCAAGACAATGGGGGGATTAAGATAATGAGGGATGTCAGCCTTTGTTATGCATGTCTTTTGTTGTGTGCAAGTATAAAGCCAGTGAGCTGGAGACATTCTGCCTCTTTTCTCCCTCTGCCACTCTGCACCAGATGAGACTTGTTAGGAGAGCTGATTATTAAACTTTGTTTATAAATCAAATCGCCTCTTCATTTCCAAGCTCTTCTACACTGGTGACCCCTGACGCGAGTATGGTCCTGAGGCATACCCCCGCAATCGACTCATCCGTGGCGACCCAGGCAGACGCCAGCGACCACGCAGACGAGGGAACAGATGGACAACTGTTCCCCCTGGCAGAAGAGAGTGAGAGGGCTCAACCGAGCACCAGCACCGCCGTGAGAGCCGAGACAAGGCACTTTCACCCGGCGGGCACAGCAGTGATGGTATGCACGAATGCCGTCGCTGTCAAGCTGCCAGACTTCTGGCAAGAAGACTCCGCCTCTTGGTTTCAGCAGGCTGAAGCCCAGTTTACACTGGCGGGCATCACGGCTGACGATACCAAATTTTATCATATCGTCTCCAAACTCGACGCCGCCACTTCGAAGTGTGTGCGGAGCATGATCCGGCAGCCACCGGCCTGGGACAAATATGAGATGCTCAAAGCAACCATCGTGGCGAACTACGTCCCATCAGCGGAAGAGAGAGCCGAGAAGATCCTGGCGGTCTACGGCCACAGAGGGTGCAAACCGAAGGCCCTCATGGAGGATTTGCTACAGCTCAAAGAAGAGGACAATGACAACTTCCTCTTCCAGTTTATATTCCTCAGCACACTGCCACCACACATGAGAGGGTCACTCGCCAGCATGAAATGCAACAACCACCAAGACTTCCGCGCTCTGGCCAACGAAGCTCATCGGCTCGTCAACGCCTGCAAGGAGCTGACACCCACAGCAGCATCCGCAGACCTCAAAGCTGACGCCCCGAGCCACGAGGAGCCACAACCCACTGAGCAGACCCAGCCCACGGTGACAGCGACACGGCCAAAACGTAACAGACAGAGCGACGTCTGTTATTATCACCACAGCTTCGCCGAGAAGGCCCACAAATGCGTTCCCCCCTGCAAATTTGCGATTTCGGGAAAACGCCAAAGCCGAGAGCCGTTAACGGCAGCGGTTCTCGGCGAGAAGAATAAGCTGTTGTACGTGACGGATGGACACACAGGCAAACAGTTCCTCATCGACACAGGAGCCCAGCTGAGTTTCGTCATGCCCTCCCACGCAGATCGAGCCACGGGCACCCGGGGCAACGGAGCCGTGGCAGCCAACGGCTCTAGCATCGACACGTTCGGCGAAAAGAGCCTGCACCTCCTCATCCACGGCCGCAGCTACAGATGGACATTTGTTGTAGCGGCGGTGAGTTTTAACTTATTAGGCGCAGATTTTTTGTGTGCACATGGGTTATTAGTGGATCTAGCAAATAGGCGCCTGGTTAATGCACTGTCCTTTGCTTCTATTCCATGCTCAGCCCGAGTTTCTCCACCACCTGTGCAGGCCAATGTCACCACGGCAGGAGGTAAGTTTGAGCAACTCCTCACCCAATTTCCAGCACTCACAATTCCCAAATTCTCAGCCACTGTGGCTAAACACGGGGTTGAACACTTCATTCCCACAACGGGAGCACCCGTTTTTGCCAAAGCTCGCCGCTTAGACGCGGCCAAGCTCAACATAGCACGGGACGAGTTTACAACTCTTGAAAAATTGGGCATTGTTAGACGCTCGAAGAGCCCCTGGGCCTCACCACTTCACAGGGTTCCGAAATCCGACGGTTCTTGGAGACCGTGCGGAGATTACCGCAGATTAAACAACGCTACAGCGCATGACCGTTACCCAATTCCTCACATTCAAGATTTTTCACTACATCTGGCGGGTGCGCGCATTTTTTCAAAAATAGACTTAGTCCGCGGTTATCACCAAGTCCCAGTCCGAGCAGAAGACATTCCTAAAACAGCGGTAATAACCCCTTTCAGCCTTTTTGAATTTCTGCGAATGCCTTTTGGCCTCAAAGGCGCTGCTCAAACTTTTCAATGAATGATGGACGCGGTCCTACGCGACCTTCCTTTTGTCTTCGTCTACCTCGACGACATGCTGGTAGCCAGCTCGTCTGAGGAAAAACACGAGCAGCACCTCACTACGGTTTTTCAGAGGCTAGAAGAGCACGGGCTAATAATCAATCCAGCCAAATGCAAATTCGGCGTGTCACAAATTGATTTTTTAGGACACAAAGTCTCTCCGAAGGGGGCAGTTCCACTTCCAGACAAAGTTCACGCGATAGAAAGTTTCCCACGGCCACAAACGGCCAAATCGCTACAGGAATTTTTAGGGATGGTTAATTTTTACAACCGCTTCCTCCCCCACGCAGCTCAGCTCATGCAGCCCCTATATGACGCGCTCAGAAAAAAGAAAGCTTCCAACGCGGTCGAATGGACCCCGGAGCACGAACGCGCTTTTGCGGAAGTAAAAAGCGCCCTAGCTAACGCCACATTGTTAGTTCACCCAGATCCCTTGGCCCGCATCGCGCTAACCACAGACGCTTCAGACCTAGCTATAGGGGCAGTTGTAGAACAACTTGTCAGCGGGGTCTGGCAACCTTTAGCATTCTTTAGCAAATCGCTAAACCAAACTGAGCGTAAATACAGCACTTTTGACAGAGAGCTGCTGGCGCTTCATTTATCCATCCACCACTTCCAGTTCTGGTTAGAAGGGCGGAGTTTCACGGCTTTTGTAGACCATAAACCGCTCACCTTTGCTATGGCTAAAATTTCAGAACCATGGTCAGGCAGGCAACAAAGACAGCTAGCTGCGATTTCAGAGTTCACCACAGACATTCGACACGTGGCAGGCAAACTTAACGTAGTAGCAGACTGTCTCTCTCGCGCCATGACACCACCAGAGCACGGGGAGACAGATTATACTGCCTCAGCAGCAGAACTCTTCACTAACGCAAACACATACGCAGCACCTATCCATGCAGGGATAGATTATGCAGCCATGGCGGAGGAACAAAGCGGTGACGCGGACGTGCGCGCACTCCTGTCTGGACCAACAGGGTTAAGGCTGGAGAAAAAGGGTTTACGCGACGGCGTACCCCCCCAATATGCGATGTTTCAACCGGCCGACCTCGCCCGTTAGTACCAGCTACATGGCGCCGCCGTATTTTTGACGCAATTCACTCCCTCGCACACCCAGGTGTGCGCGCCTCGGTTAAAATGGTCGCCGAAAAGTTTGTGTGGCCAGGCCTGCGCAAAAACGTAAAAGAATGGGCAAAAACTTGCATTTCTTGTCAACGCGCCAAAATACACAGACACACAAAAGCCCCTCTGGAGCCTTTTCCAATCCCTGCTAGAAGGTTCGACCACGTTCATGTCGACCTCGTGGGGCCACTACCTTCCTCCCAAGGTTTCACACACCTGCTAACAATGATAGACCGCACCACACGCTGGCCAGAGGCAGTCCCTCTGGCGGCAACCACAGCGGAGGAAGTCGCTCGCGTTTTTTTTAACAAACTGGGTGGCACGTTTCGGCGTCCCATCGGACATCACGTCCGATAGGGGGCCTCAATTTGTCTCAGAGCTCTGGTCAGCCATGTCCAACAGCTTAGGGGCAACAATTCATCGCACCACCGCTTATCACCCTCAGGCTAATGGGTTATGCGAGCGTTTTCACAGGTCTTTAAAGGCTGCCCTCAGAGCCTCACTAACGGACACAAATTGGGTAAATAAACTTCCCTGGGTTTTATTGGGGTTGCGTGCTGCACCTAAAGAGGATCTAGACGCCTCTCCCGCAGAATTAGTCTTTGCACAACCTCTCAGGCTTCCAGGTGAATTTTTACCAGAGAACCCAGAGCCAGGGCACCTTCCAGTCCCAAGGTTTTTAGGCAGCAACGGACCGGACTCTCTCCCCGGTCCAGCTCATCACTCCTTCCCACGGGTTTTTGTCCCTCAAGCTTTAAAAAACGCCGAGTTCGTTTTTGTTAAGCATGAAGCTTTAAAATCAACTTTCCGCCCAGCATACGATGGGCCATTCAGAGTGCTGGAACATGGTGATAAACACTTTGTGCTTGATTTTGGGGATAGAAAAGAAACAGTCAGCATTGACAGACTTAAACCTGCCTTCTTGTTGAAAGACGAGCCTGCACAGTTGGCGAGAGCACCTCGGCGGGGTAGACCCCCCAAGAGAAAAGACTCAGCCCCCAGGCAGGGAACAATTAACCTCTCTCCTTCCCACACTGCAGACTCCTCACAAGAAGGTCCCAGCAGGGCGCCTAAACCAACCTACAGCAGTTTTGGGAGAAGATTAAAACCCAGACAGCACAGGGACTGATACAAACCACTCCACAATTGTTCACTAATTGTGCTGCAACAGTTTAGGACCGACTTATGATTTTACTATGCTGTTATGATTACCACTGAACTCTCTTAGGAGCATGGCTGCTGGAAAGTTTCTTCTGTGGCAAGAGATGTAACACTTAGTATGTCATAGTAACTATCTTAGACTGTGAACCTTCCTGTTGTCTTTTCTTAGTTGTTTGGGGGGCCTGTGGTCTATATTAACCATATATTCCATAACCTACATATGTTAAAGCATGTGGAAATGTTTGGTGATTACATATGTAAAGAACTTCACATCTCTGAAAGGACAAAGGACTCTCACCCGCCGAGTGAAGAACAAAGACGTTCCCGGACGCGGCGGAGGAGACCGGAGGAGCCACCCTCACCCCCCAAGGCGAGGAGAGGAAATACCAAGAAAATGGGGGGATAAAGGTAATGAGAGATGTCAGCCTTTGTTATGCATGTCTTTTGTTGTGTGCAAGTATAAAGCCAGTGAGCTGGAGACATTCTGCCTCTTTTCTCCCTCTGCCACTCTGCACCAGATGAGACTTGTTAGGAGAGCTGATTATTAAACTTTGTTTATAAATCAAATCGCCTCTTCATTTCCAAGCTCTTCTACAAGAGTAATATTTAGTTTTTGTTTAAACGACTAGCGGACAACTCCCATCATCCCACATCACTAAACTGTAATTGTGTTTAGTGCTGTTACTTATGCAGAATGTACATGTCTTTTGATCAGAGTTTAAAAATTTAATTTATTCAAAGTTTTTATGTTGACTGTGTTTACTATAAATTTGCCGTTGCTTATGCAGAATGCATTTCCTTTAATTAGAGTTTATAAAATTACGTTATTCAATGCTGACAGTGTTTACAGTCAATTCACTGCAAACAAAAATAAATCTATAGATTATCAAGCAGCCTCTCTTTTACACAACGAGGTAGGTTGCCTGTTGGGCTTGTTTCCATAGAGCTAGTTGCTTGTTTCTCTCGTGAAACCTGGCAACACTGGTAATATCTGATGTGGCAATATTGCTGTGTATTAAATATAACTCAGAGATCTGCTAATATCAAAATATTTTTTTCTAACAACAATGGCAATTGTTAGAAATTTTAAAAAGCACACGACACTGGAGGCTATAAGATTTTCACAAAAAACCTACAGCGTTTCATAGTTATTTAGAGCAACATCCAGCTGCTGTAGTGATATTTAACAGCCCTCCAGTACGCTAATTAACAACTGATGAGGTAGTTAGCCATTTATACGATATATTTAACTTACCTGGCCACATCAGCTGCCTAGGTACAGGCAGTACAACCGCCTCCTCCGAATATCTTGCTCTGCCGGTAGCCTGAAAGCGGAAGTGACGCAGCTTGTACGCTTGTATGCGCTGTCTCATTCCTTGCCATTCTCCGGTGTCAAGGAAGAACTCTTGCTCTCCACCACACCACGGATTTGGTCCTGGAAGAACGCTACTCGGGAAGATGGCGATCCGGACCAGTTCGCTCTTCTAAACCCGCATTCTCCAGCCCCGAAACTTGGACAATAACTCATATTCAGACTGAAAACATTTTCAGAGCTGACAGCTTCAAAGCAAGTAAATTCAATTGGTGATTTTGAACGCAAGTTTCTGTCACAGGAAACTAATCAAATCCGACTAATATGTCCGGCGGGAAAACGAACGCTAAGCTAACAACAGCTACTACTGACCATGACTACACCCCGATGGAAACCTCTGTTAGTAGCGGTCCTGGTAAGAGAAAAAGTTCTCCCGTCACTCCAACTAAGTCCTCTGCTCCGCCACTTTCAAAGATGAAAACCGCCCAAGAGCAATCTTACGACAACTTGGTAGATGCTATCACAAAACTAACCACCAAAGTTGATGATTTTGGAGCGCAGTTAAGGGAGACCGCCACAATGGTAGCCAGCATCACCCGTCTTGTTGAAATTAATACTGCTGACATCAAAAATTGCCAGACCAAACTACAGAGCTTTGAGAGAGACATCCCCAAGCTTATACAAGAAAACGAAGAGCTAAAGGAAAGGATTACTGAGCTGGAGAGGTACAAGAGGCGCTGGAACCTTAAAATACACGGGATCAAAGAAAAGGATAACGAAATGATCCGTGAGGAGGTAATCCACATTCTGTCAGAAATTGCACCGCAGTGGGCAACGACCATGGGCACTATTGTTGATAATGTCCACCGCCTGGGAAAACGTGAAAATGGGAGAAACCGCCAGGTTATTCTTCAGTTTGTCATGAGATACCACTGTGAAGAAATTTGGAGGCTGACCAAAAACTCCAAATTCTGCAGAGTAGCCGGGATCCGATTCAAGCAAGATTTCTGTAAAGCCGACAGGGATGCCCGCGCAGCAGCATGGCCACAGATGGAGCAAGCCCGTGCAGCTGGGAAAAACGTCTGGTACAAAGGCCATGTGGGATACATCGATGGTAGAAGAGTCAGCATCTAAGGGTCTGGTTCACAACTATGGCTGAACAAGCATTTTGACTCTTTAATGTTCTGTACATGTTGCTAAGCTACTTCAATGTTTACTTTATAGGGAGTCATTTCATAGTCCCCTTTTGAAGTACGCTGTGTTCCTGGCAGCTGTCATTTGGATATGTTTACATGCTACTTTTACTCAGGTTCCTGAATCCTTTTTTTTTGAAGGGTAGATTTATAAGGCAGCTCCTTTTCAATGCCATTTTGATAATTTGCATTACATATTTTCGATAATTTTATAGATTTGGTTTTTGGATTCTGTCATAACAAGCGTGCAGCTTGGGGGAAAAGGAGGAAGGGAAAGGGGAAAGAAAAGGGAAAAAAGGAAAAGAAGGAGAAGGAAAAAAGAGGAAGAAAAAGGAAAAAAGGGAAGGAAAAAAAAAAGGGGAAAAAAGTTATGAGTTAAAACATATATTTAGCAATTTAATCAGGGGCTTTCTTCAAGTGTACTTGGTCCAAAGTAACAACCTAAACCGTTTATCTACTTGTTATTTTTATTTTATTATTATTTTAATTTTTTCCTTATTCTTTTTTATCCTTTATGTCTTTTATTACAACCTTTTCTTTTGCATCACTTAATGCTAGGGGTTTACGAGACTCTATAAAAAGAAAGGCTACATTTCTATTCCTTAAAAATGAAAAAGCACATTGTTATCTTATTCAGGAGACTCACAGCAACAATACAGATGAAAAAATGTGGACAAATCAATGGGGAGAAAAAATATACTATAGTCATGGCACAAATAGATCAG
Organism: Pholidichthys leucotaenia; assembly: GCA_020510985.1. Taxonomy (NCBI): domain Eukaryota; kingdom Metazoa; phylum Chordata; class Actinopteri; order Cichliformes; family Pholidichthyidae; genus Pholidichthys; species Pholidichthys leucotaenia. Next base: position 221,316,471 of record CM035847.1, on the reverse strand, counting down.
CAGGGGTCGCCATACTCCTAAATAACTTTCCTGGGAAAGTAGTTGCAACCAAAAGAGATGTCACAGGACACTGGATTATTTGTGTTTTTGAAATACACAAACAATTCTTGATTCTTGTTAACATTTATGGATTTATTAACCGCAGTCAGAACAAACAATTAATTACAGACGTGACTAACATATTGAAGGAATTATCCCAAATATATATCAATCCTGTTTTTGTGTTGGGTGGCGACTACAATATGGTTATGGATGAATGGCTTGATAGGCAACCTTCAAGATTTCCTAATCATCAGTATAATACCACTTTACTAGACTTCTGTAACACATTTCAGCTTAGTGACATATGGCGTGCGTTAAATCCAGATACTCAAACCTTTACTTGGTTTAAACCTGATGGCACCATTAAATCGCGATTAGACTACTGGCTTATTTCTGAATTCCAACCTAATATAGACATAAATACCTCAATTTCTGCAGCTCCGCTTACAGATCATTGTATGATCAAGTTAACCATAACTCCCACTAGTGCAGTCAGAAGAAATAAAGGCTACTGGAAATTTAATTCAAATCTTCTAAAACATGACCCTTTCTGTCAGGATGTTAAAAGGACAATCGACAGTATAACTAAAGATACATTATTGTCAACTTACAGGGAGAAATGGGAATTTCTTAAATTTAAAATCCGTCAGATCTCCATTTCATACAGCAAAGTCATAAGCCGAGCCAATAAACAAAAAGAAATGGATATTGTAAAAGAGATCCATTTAATATGCAACAAACATTCCTTATGTGAAGAGGACAAACAAAAACTGATTTTATTGCACTCTTCCCTAGATAACATCTATATTAATAAAGCCAAAGGAGCATATATTAGGTCAAGAGCGAAATGGATAGAGGAGGGAGAGAGAAGCTCAGCATACTTCTGTAGGCTTGAGAAAAGAAGACAAGAACGAAATGCCATTAAGTCTCTTATAATTGATGGTAAAGAATGTACTGATTCTGTGAGGATCTCTAAAGAAATATTTAAATTTTACAGTGAATTATACTCCTCCTCTTACTCGCATACTAATGCAGAGGGTTTCTTTGAATCCATTTCAGGACGGATACCGAAAATTGATGAATATTTTAGAAAATCATGTGACGCAGAGATCCAAATGGAGGAAGTTGAGAAAGCTTTAAAATCCTTAGCTCTAGACAAATCACCTGGCTCAGACGGCTTGACAGCCAATTTTTACAGGCACTTCTGGATTAACCTAAAAGACTTATTTTTTAATATGTTAAAGGAAATCCGTGCTACATCAGTTTTACCAAATACTATGAAACAAGGAGTCATCACATTAATTCCCAAACCTGGCAAGGACCCAAAATTGATTGATAATCTCAGACCAATTACTTTACTTAATAATGATTACAAAATTTTAACACATATTTATGCCAACAGACTCAAAACTGGCATCACTGATCTTATCTCAGAGACACAATCAGGTTTTATTAAAGGGCGCTCAATACACAACAATATACGCCTGGTATTGGACTTACTTGACTATAGGGACCTAATTGACGAGGGGTTTATTTTATTTTTGGATTTTTTTAAAGCTTTTGATATGATTGAACACAAATTTATGTTTAGGACCTTAGAGCTTTTTGGTTTTGGGGAGCACTTTTTAGACTTTATAAAACTAATTTACACGGATACCAACAGCTCAGTTCTATTACCACATGGTACCTCCCCTAGATTTTCAATAGGCAAAGGAATAAAACAAGGCTGCCCGATTTCGCCTCTGTTGTTCATTGCAGCAGCTGAAATGCTCTCAATTTTTTATAAAAAACTCTGACTTTGATAAATTAACAGTATTTGGAAGACAACTAACAATCAGCCAACTGGCTGACGACACAGCCATATTCATGCACAACTCTGATCAAGTCCCTAAAATTCTTAATTATATAGATGTTTTCTCTAAAGCCTCTGGGCTTAAACTGAATCTAGGTAAATGTGAATTATTACCTATTCATGATTGCAGTCTATCAGCCATTCATACCATTCCCGTCAAACAAACAGTGAAATATTTGGGCATGCATATCACTAAAGATGTTGATCAATTAGTCAAGCTCAATATATGGAATTGCTTGGAGAAATCAAAAACTTATCTCAACTCCTGGTCTCAAAGAGATATTTCCATCATAGGAAGAACATTTCTGACAAAAATGGAATGCATCTCCCGATTTATTTATCCAGCCCATTCATTACCAATGCCCAAAGATGCCGTTAAAGCCATCAACCAAACCATTTTCAATTATATCTGGAAAGGGAAAACACATTATATTAAAAAAGGTACCATGATTCAAGAATATGAGGAAGGTGGTGTTAAAGCAATAGACTTTGAATGCATTAATGGCACCATCAAAATTAACTGGCTGAGACAATTTATTAAACAACCCAAACATTTCTGGTTTCATATTCCCAATGAAATTTTTGCTAAATTTGGGGGCATTGAATTCCTGCTCAGATGTGACTATGACCTAAAAAAGCTCCCCTATAAACTCTCCTCATTTCATCAACAGGTCTTACTATATTGGAGATTGATTTATAAACATAATTTTAGCCCTCATATGACCCCTCTGTGGAATTGTAGATATGTACTATATAAACACAAATCAATATTCCTACAAAACTGGCAAAATAAGGGCATTTGGTCTGTACTACACTTATTAGACGGCACAGGGAATGTTTTAACTTTTGAGAACTTCTGTGCTAAATATAACATAAATGATAAACGAGAATATAACCAAGTAATGGAGGCAATACCTCAGACAGTTATACTAATGGCCTCAACTTTAAATAGATTTGGCTCTTGCCCAAACCTCCCTTTGCTTTTGGTGAATGGTTTCCGCCTAGATGACTCAAAATTAAACAATTTAACGATTAGGAAAATATTTAATAAAGAAATCTTCCCAGCAACAGTTTCTAGAGCTGCTATTCTTAATTTTTTCTCCAAAAAAGAAGCTCAAATTCTAAGATCTAAATTCTTTAAATTTCCTATTTCACCGAAAGCAAAAGAGATCCACTATAAAGTTTTAAATGGAATTTATCCTTCTGCTGAGTTTCTAAGTAAACGCTTTGGCTTTGAGAACAATAACTGTTCCTTTTGTAATGAACATATAGAAAGTACAGATCACATTTTCTTTTACTGTATGTACACCATTGCGTTTTGGGATGATTTTCATCACTGGTTATCTAAACATGTACCAACCCCTGTTTTTAACTGTCAGAATATTTTGTATGGCTTTATTATTAAGAACTCATTGCATGATATGTCTATTAACACCCTCGTAATCTTGGGAAAATTTTATGTACACAAAAATAGATTTTTAAAATGCAAGCCAAATTTTAATGTATTTCATAAAGAACTCTGCCTTTTTTTCTCATCACTGAAACACATGAAGAAGCGGAATGCTGTGAAACTCCACTGTTTGGTCGATGATCGGAAACTCATGGAAAACCCCTAGAACTCTGGACACTCTGGACTGAAAAGAACCCCCCGTTTCTCTTTTTGTCTACTTTTATTATGCTTTTAGTTACTTTATCTTATTATTATTTACTATTCTTATTACTTTATCTTATCCTTCTTACCTCTTGTAAGACTGTTAAAAAAAGTTAAAATAAAAAAAAAAAAAAAAAAAAAAAAAAAAAAACCACACCACGGATTTGACTTGGAAGGACGTGTACTACCAAGAAAGGATCCTTGACTTTGAGAAACACCGGGACATAGGACTGCCATCTGGTGACTGAGTGTCAGAACTGCATTTGAGTTGAAAATCTTGCGCTACATTTTTTCATGTCATTTTCTCAGACAGGCTTGTAAATATTCTGTCAGTCAGTTATCTGTCATTTTAATTGGCTTGAATTAGATTACCCTCCATATAATCTGTCAAATGATAGACAGCTTTCAGAATTTGTAGTCATTGCTGGAAAAATTCTGTGGAAGAACAATTTTCAGTGAACAAAACCTCTGAGATATATATATATATATATATATATATATATATATATATATATATATACACACACAGACACAGACACACACACATACATACACATAGAGATAGTGAGAGGGAGAGAGAGTATGCAGGGCTTGACATTTCAGCAGTGGCCAGTAAGACAGCTACGCTCTACAGCCACTTTGGCCATGTGCAGCCATGAAGGAGTGTCCCAAATCATAGGGGCAGTGATGTTACACTCGACACCGCCCACTCAACACTGATTCCTGCAATATAAAGCGGAAGTGTCATGAGCAGTTTTTTTTTTAAATTTTAATAGAACAAAATACAACATACAAACTGTCGATGAGGATAAAGGTTACAAGAGTTACAGAATCAAAACTTTCACAAAAAATATACCATCAGTCAAACTTCACATTCCAATTAACAAGAAAAAAGAGGTATATTAAAAGAGAGAGCGAGTAAAGAGCACAACAATTCTCTGATAGTCTTTTTTTATTATAATAACAGGAGCTGTCCAATGTCTCTTGCAGTTTTTTTTTGCATCATGAACAGTGCATCGAGCGCTGTTTCAGCATGCCCAGTCACGTGACCGTAGCAAACCTGACCTCGTAATTGGTCACATCACGTGACTTGAGGGCTCGCGGGAACGTATGCAATGCCCAGCCCTCTCAAATTTCTTGCCAGGTCTCAAATCACGTGATTTGACAATGAGGCCTCATTCACTATGGTCACGTGACTGGGCCTGTTGACACAGTGCTCGACACTCTGCCTGTGACTCTTCCATGTTATATTGCTCGAGTCAGGGGAGGCAGTCCAAGACGGCTACCGAGTACCACCGTGTTTTAGGAGCTCCTGCACATAATCTGTTATTTTTGGCTCAAAGAGGAGTCCTCTTGCCCAAAGACCACGCAATACTCGGCCTAACAGCTACTGAACCCATTCTCATGCCGAGTCATGCAAGAAAAAGTATGCAGAAGAGCAAAAACAACTCGCCATAAGTTTGCCATGATAACACTACAGCAACCTCGTGTCACAACTATGCTAGCTCCATGCCTGCAGCAGTCGAAGTAGCTATGGCTGAGGTGGAGTTTCCTCCTCTACCTGTGACTCCGTGCAAATCTCTTGCGGCTAAAAAAAAGCTCTTTATGAACCTGGCGAAAATCTCTTAGTAAATCCCAATGCTGATTTCATCATCTCCACCCTATCCAAGTTAATAAATGACCGTGCTGACTCCATTGAAGTGCTGGTGAGTGAAAACTCAAAGAAAATTGATGAAAACTTACTTAAGATTGAAAGCTTAAAGAAAACGCTTGACTTTGCCTACAGTGAAATTAAGGACACACAAATGAGAATGTAAATTATAGATTCTCATCTTAAAGAAGAAGAACTAAAGGTGGCTAAACTTCCAATCCGTGTTTGTGAGTTGGAATCCAATTCAAGACGGTGGAACCTGAAGCTCTATGGCATTCCTGAGAAGACAAACAAAAATGTGAAAGCTAAAGTTATCAAGCTCTGTCAAAAGATTCTCCCCGACTGTAGTAACGGACCAGCTGAAACCTCTACTGATGTAGCTCATCGCCTGGGCAAACCAAATGCTAACATCAACAGACCAAGACCCATCATCATTCAGTTTATCCAAAGGTCCCACCGTGACAGCATATGTAAGACAGCCAAAAAACACCATTTCCTGCAGGATAACAACCTACGCTTCGCTCAAGATTTACCCCACTCTGTCAGGGAGGCCAGGCTGAAACTGTGGCCGGCCATAAAGAAAGCCCGAAGTGAGGGGAAATCAGCATTCTACGTTGGAGCATGGGCCTTCATTGAAGGCTAGGAAATCGCCTGAGGTATTTGTAAAGTGGCTTAAATCTGGTCAATCTTTTACAATAGCTTAACACTTTGGCCATTCCTCACTTAAAATCTCAGCACCCACAGGGAGAGACTAGGAACCATGCTTGGAACACAAACATTTCTTTAAAAAATACACTCATTTCTTCCAAGTACCCACCAGGTGAAGCTGTTGTCTATGTTACAGAGTGACAAACTAGCCCTTCTGATACCTTTAAAGTGTGTTGGACTCCCTCATGTTCACTTAAAATGTTCAGTTAGACTATATTTTATCAACACTAGTTTCACAGTTTCTCTAAAGTTCTTAGTATAAGGTTTGTCTTTTTCTATTGTTTCTTTAAAGTGCCAGGGGGTTAAGAAATACTCTTAAACATAAAGCTTTATTTTTGTTCAAACAACTTAACACTGATCTCTGTTTCTGTCAGGAATCTCACTCAACTTCCTATGATGTCAACTTCTGGAAAACTCAATGGGGAGATGACATGTGGCCCTCTCACCATACAGATCCATCAGCAGGTGTTTTAACTTTAAAAAACAGGTTTAAATGAAACAACCCAACATAACCGTTATAGCCTTCTTGTGTTGTCAAAATAAAATCGAAATTGAACAAAAACGACGTAATGGATCTGATTCCATTTGGTGCCATTTTCCTTTTATTTTGTCGGTCACAGCCGGGAGTGGTGATAACAGCCGTAGAGCTCCGCCATTTTCAAACAAGTCTGAAAGGCTAGCTGCTAAATCTCACTTTACAATGGGGAAAATGCCCAAAGTTGCAGCATAGACTTATGCAGACATCAGCATCTGATGAAAGATGAGGACTGCCAGAAATCTATGTTGATAGAATTCCCATTAGCCAGCAATGAGGACGAAAGGAGGACATTGTTGACAAATGGATACCAAAGGCCTGTGGGGAGAAATGAAAGGTTGAGGTGACCGACCTCTGGTAGGTCTACCAGGAGACTAAAACGTCCATTGATCTGAAAATTAGGCCTAAATTAATAGACTATTTTTCTTTGAAAATTAAGGTTGCATTTATGTCTTGCCCATCATAGGGATAAATTAGTTAATTAAACATACTATTTATGACAGACAAAACAAGACTCGGTGGATGGGAAGGGAGGATGCCATGTCGAATGGTTGAGTTGTAGTAAACTTATTCATTTGAGGGCTGATTTGAATTGCATAGAACCATTTTTAACAGTTAGACTTTAGGACCAATGGGCCTTCACAATATTGACTAGTCACCCAAATTGTGCTTTTTATTATTAGTATAAAACGATCACTAATTTACCTAATTGTGCTTCTACTATTGATGAGCAATGAGTTTTAAAAAAATATCAAAAAATAATAAACCAATAAATGAAAAATTTTCAAGAAATTTCTATGAAAAGGTTATAAATTTACAAAATAAATACCAGGTTTATGAGAAAAAAAAAATCCTCATGAAATGGAGACAAAAATCACAAATTGGGGGGGGGGGGGCAAATCTATCAAAAAACAGCTGGAAAATTTAAGAGAAAAAAATAAATTTCTCCTTTTAGATTTGATTGGCGGTTGGCAACCAGCTTACAGGTGCGTTACCACCACATAAATTCACAAATTTAGGGGGAAAAAACCTCAAGCATGGGAGAGTAAACTTATTACTGAAGTAATGTTTTTAGTACTGTACATACTGCCATGAGCTCCCCATGCGCCTCTCTAATGTGCACGACGAGGGGTGAAAGGACGAGAGGATTTAAGTGCAAGGTTACACCAAACACACATTTATTAACACAAAATGACACATACACAGACACGACAGCTCGGGTACGCTAAAGAGTCCATCAGGACGCCCTACACACACAACGGAGGATAAACTGGGCAGAGCCAAAGCGTAACAATCGTGCTGCGGGGAAGAAACTACCAGAAACGAAGCGGGATTGAACCGAAAACAGGAACGCTTCTGGCACAGTGTAAAGGCAGCACAAGGGATCGCTAGCAGTTTACTCACGGTGAGGGTGGCTGTCCGAGATATCCCTGGATCCCAGCGAGCACACAGAGAACACAGTCCTTCATAGACATGGTGGTTAGACAGCGGAGAACGGTCATCTAACGCACACAATAATCCAGCGGCGTCTGTCTAGCGAAGAGCTCCTTTAATACAGACACCGCTGGCGTGACAAATAGGAATCACCTGGGCGAGGCACGGACAGATAATTACCGGGGACTGGAAACAGCTGATGAGCCAGAAGGAGAGCGAGGGGGCGTGGCTAGGCCGGCAGCCTGTCAGCAGCATGAGAGAAAGGAGATGACAGATGCTGACTAACAGCTGCTGGTCAGGCAGTGGTTAGAGGCATGGCATAAGTACAAGAATACATCAAAAAACACATAACCAGCAAAGCCAACCCGACAAAGAGATAGAGGCCAAGCCAGGGAAAGCCAAGCTGGCTCGGCACGTGACAGAGCCCCTCCTTCTAGGGGTGGATACCAGACACCCACGGTAACATCGTAAGAACCCCCCACCACCACCACCAATCCCCACAGGAAAAACAACAACACACGAACCCGGGTGGGAGGTAGGGAGAACAGGAAAGGAAGGAACACAATACCCCGTCCAGGGTCCACAATCAACCCCCCCCCCCCCCAAGTCCACGGGCGTTGGGGCTCAGGAGGCCACCCAGAGTCCCAGGCCCAGCAGAAGTTCCGGTGGACGGAATCTGGCAACCTGCTGGAAAACACAGGCCACCAGACCTGGGGAGTCAATTCTTCTGGCGGCTGGCCCGCATTGCTCAGCCACCAGGACGGAGGGGGTGAAGCAGGCAGCAGCCTGCCCACCAGAAGGCTGACTGGAAGGCAAGCGGACCGGGGACAGGGAACCTCCACGGCGTCTTCAGTAGCACCTGCACTGGGCCCCGACCGTGCTGGCTCCGCTGCACCCACAGTGGACTCCAGCGGGAGCCTAACTGCACCCACGGTGGCCCCTGACCGGGCCGGCTCCGCTGCACCCATGGTGGACTCCAGCGGGAGCCTAACTGCACCCGTGGTGGCCCCTGACCGGCCCGGCTCCGCTGCACCCATGATGGACTCCGATTGGGCTGACTCTGCTGCACCCGCGATGGACCCCGATTGGGCCAGAGCTGCACTCACGGTGAGCGGACCAACCCGCAGGAGCACCAGGCTGAGGAGACGATTGATGGGAGGAGCCCTGACGACCCTGGCAGGAGAAGCTGGAGCAGCAGCGTCCTCCTTTGGCAGGACCGGACCCTCAGCAACCTCTGGCGGTGACACACCCTCTCTGGTGACCCTGGTTGAAGGCTCAGGGAAAGCAGGAGAAGAAAAATGGTTAGGGTCTCCGGCAACGGCGGAGCCCGGCAAAGGAAGTTCAGGCGCAGCTGTGCGCTGCGCCTGACTCTCCTCACCCAGAGCCAGGCAAGATCTCTCTAAAACTGACGTAAGAAAAACAAGAGAGATTACTTGCCTGAGCTCGAGCTCCACTGTGGTCCAGGACTCTGTCGATCCCGGCGATGAGCACTCGGACCCGGCCTCCAAGAGGTCCAGCTCCGGTTCCCAGTCCGCTGCAGACGCCTCCGCAGCTGGCAAGATGGTGTTGGCAGTCCTGTTGTCCACCTGCAGCAGCTCCAATGCTGGGAATTCCACTGGCGTGGCTGCAGGGGGACTTCTCCATGCTGACTCTGGGAATGGATCATCCGAAGCCACTGGCTCCTCCACCGTCTGATGGCCCTGACCTTGGGCCAGCTGACCCTCAGGGAGAATGGGAGGAGACACAGAGGGGAGAAAAGGCGAGTGAGTATCTGCAGCTGGGGGAGAGGACCCAGTGGACTGCTTAAACTGGGCCTCTCCCTCGGGAGATAGACAGGGTTTGTAATTAGATTGAGTGGAATGAAAAAACACTTTCCTGTCATCCCGGTTCCCGATGTTGACAGCTGCAGACAGTTGGCAATCACCCTTCTCCGTGTCACTGACCCCTTCAAAGGATTGTGGAGGAGCCGACTCCGATGATGCGGAGGTGGGCGTGGCTGGGACAATCTCGGAGGGCCTCTCGGTGACTGGAGCGATGACGGCTGCTGAAGATGAGAGGGGCTTCCTCCGGCAAGGACGTGACACATACTTGTGTACTGTTGTTGTATTCTGGTCATAACAATGCTGCCACACTGCACCTTACAGACTAACTGGTACATCACATTTCACTCTGCCCTTGATTGTCCTTCTTTGTGCAGTGGGATGATTCATGTGTTTATACAGGTCATCATATATTAAGCTATGATGTATATAGGTTTTATAGTCATGTTAGTTTTACTTTTCACGGGTAATCCCTTTGTCTGTCATGTGTGTGTTTCTGTTGTTTGGTTGTCTACTGTCATGCTGCTGTTGCACTGTAATTTCCCAGTTTGGGATCAATAAAATACATCTATCTATCTATCTATCTATCTATCTATCTATCTATCTATCTATCTATCTATCTATCTATCTATCTATCTATCTATCTATCTTCTTATTAATATTTTTGGTGACTACTCAAACTTCAGTAATTATAAATTTTTTGAACATTTTCTGACTACTGTACCCACCTCTGTACATGGCAGTTATTAAACATCTTTGCATCAATTCTCTTTCAGAAATCATATCACACCATGAACCACCTATGAAGTCCTTCACTGTCCAACAGCCACACAAGTCAAAAGTTGTTTTCTATTGTAAACATTCAACCGAGCAGAGGAGGTAATGTACATTAATCACTGTAAATTTTTTTAATCCAGCAAACGTCTGTGTGATCCTTGACAACTACATCTGATGTGGAGCTGGTTCTCCTGCTGCAGAACTCAAGTGCCCTTCAGCTTGAGGTCAGGAACAGATGGCCGGACATTCTCCTTCAGGATTTTTTGGTCATTTTTTGGACAGCAGAATTTATGGTTCCATTTACCACAGCAAGTCTTCCAGGTCCTGAAGCCGCAAACAGCCCCAGACCATCACACTTCCACCACCATATTTTACTGTTGGTATGATGTTCCTTTTCTGAAATGCTGTGTTACTTTTACAGTGGATGTAATGGGACACACACCTTCCAAAAAGTTCAACTTTTGTCTCGTCAGTCCACAGAGTATATTCCCAAAAGTCTTGGGGATCATCAAGTTGTTTTCTTGCAAAACTGAGATGAGCCTTTATGGGTTTTTTTGCTCAGCAGTGGTTTTTGTCTTGAAACTCTCCCATGCAGGCCATTTTTGCCCAGTCTCTTTCTTATGGTGGAATCATGAACACTGACCTTAACTGAAGCAAGTGAGGCCTGCAGTTCTTTGAATGTTGTTGTGGGGTCTTTTGTGACCTCTTGGATGAGTCGTCGCTGTGCTCTTGGGGTAATTTTGGTCGGTTGGCCACTCCTGGGAAGGTTCACCACTGTTCTATGTTTTCGACATTTGTGGATAATGGCTTTCACTGTGGTTTGCTAGAGTCCCAAAGCTTTAGAAATGGCTTTATAACCTTTTCCAGACTGATAAATCTCAATTACTTTGTTTCTCATTTGTTCCTGAATTTCTTTGTATACCAGCATGATGTCTAGCTTTTAAGGATCTTTTGGTTTACTTTACTTTGTCAGGCAGGTCCTATTTAAGTGATTTTTTAATTGAGAACAGGTGTGGCAGTAATCAGGACTGAGTGTGGCTAGAGAAATTGAACTCAGCTGATGTGTATATGTACAGTATGTATATATGTATGTGTGTGTATATATGTATGTATGTATATGCATGTGTGTATAGGTACATCTCAAAAAATTAGAATATCATGAATAAGTTCAATATTTTTTGTCACTCATTTCAGAAAGTGAAACCCATATATTATATGGATTAATTACAGAGAGTGATCTGATCACACTCCGACAGGCAGTGAAAAGTAAGCTAGGAGCAGGAAGACAAAAGAAGAGGAAAACAGCAACTTTGTGTGTAGCAGAATGGAATGTATGCACTCTGTTGGACAGAACAACATCACAGCGCCCAGAAAGACAGACTGTGCTTGTGGCCCTGGAAATGAACAGGTACAATGTAGACATAGCTGCACTTAGTGAAACAAGATTGCCTGGATATGACAGCTTGGAAGACCATGGGTACATCTTCTTTTGGAGTGGGAGATCAACTCAAGAAAGGAGAGAAGCAGGAGTGGGCTTTGCAGTTAGAAAGGAGATAGCAGCAATGCTTGATGAGGAACCGGTGCCAATCAACGACAGGATAATGACTATGAGACTCCCACTACAGCGGAAGATTTATGCCACACTCATCAGTGTATATGCCCCAACAATGACCAACACAGAGGAGGTGAGGGAAGAGTTCTACAGTGATTTACGTGAGGCTATCAGGTGTGTACCGACGGATGACAGGTTGATACTCGTTGGAGATTTTAATGCCAGAGTTGGTTCGGACACCGAGAGATGGAAAGGAGTGCTAGGCAGTCATGGAGTAGGCAAGTGCAATGCTAATGGAGAACTTCTACTTGCACTATGTTCAGAGTACAACCTTGTGATAACCAACACTTTATTTAAGCACAAGGACACACACAAGAAGACATGGATGCACCCAAGATCCAAGCACTGGCACTTATTAGACTACATCATAGTCAGGCAGAGAGACATAAGGGATGTATTGGACACCAGAGCAATGAGAGGCGCGGACTGTGGCACTGATCATGTTTTGCTGAGATCTAGATTAAGGACTTGGAGACGAAAACAGCACTGCAGGATGGGTGCAAAGCCACCACGGAAGCTAAACACCAGTGTACTGAAAGGCCAAAAGAAGCAGGAAGAACTTACACAGGAAATGGATGAAAACTTGAAAGACTGGGACAGCGACAACTTAGAGAATGACATAGAAAAGAAATGGGCAACACTGAAGGATACGGTGTATCAGACTGCGAGTGATGTATTAGGCTACCCTGAGAGGAAACATCAAGATTGGTTTGATGAGCATGATGAACACCTGAAGAAACTACTAGAAGCAAGGAATACAGCTAGGCAGGAAAACCTACAGTGTAACACAAGGTTGAAGAAGAAGAAATACTCAAAGGCTCAGAGTGAGCTACAGAAGTACACCAGAGAGATGAAGTCCAACTGGTGGGATGAAAAAGCGGAGAAACTTCAAACTGCAGCAGACAGGAAGGACATGAAAACATTCTTCACAGGTTTGAGAGAAATCTACGGCCCTAAACCAAGAGGACTGATCCAACTAAAGGCTATGGATGGTGAAACGGTTTTGCAGGAGAAAGACAAGATCCTGGACAGATTTGCAGACCACTTTGACCAACTACTAAACAACCCTGGAGATCTCACTGAAGAGGCTAAAGAAGCTCTAGTGCAGTGACCAGCTGTATCAAGTCTGGATTAACCACCAAATTTTGATGAACTAATGGCAGCTATCAGGACAACACAGGATGGTAAAGCTCCAGGAAGGGATGGAATTCCAGCAGAAGTGTGGAAATGTGGTGGTGTTCAGCTGACCAACTGCCTGCACAAGCTCACCCAAGAGATATGGGATGCCCAGAAAGTACCTCAAGACTGGAAGGATGCAAGTATTGTGCCTTTGTTCAAGAAAAGTGACAGGAAGGATTGTGGAAATTACCGAGGTATATCACTGCTAGCCACTGTTGGTAAGATTCTCTCACGTGTACTACTTAACAGACTCAGTGGACACATCTCGCAGAATGTACTACTGGAAACCCAGTGCGGCTTTAGAAGTGGAAGAAGCACAATGGACATGATTTTCTGTTTGAAACAGGTTCAAGAAAAGTGTATCGAACAGAACATGCCGCTTTATGTAGTCTTCATAGACTTCAGTAAAGCCTTCAATACTGTGTCACGACAAGGACTTTGGCAGATACTCAAGAAATATGGTTGTACAGAGAAGTTTGTCAGCCTAATCGAGGCACTCCATACAGGTATGCAAGCAAACGTGGCAATGAGTGGTTCAGTATCTAAAGACTTTTCAGTAAGCAATGGGGTGAAACAAGGGTGTGTGCTGGCACCTACACTCTTCTTGCTATATCTGGCAGCCATGCTTGAGGTGGCCTTCAAAGACACTTCAGAAGGAGTATACATTTAAACAAGGAAAGAAGCAGACTTGTTCAATGTGGCACAGTTTAAAGCCAAGAGTAAGACATTGATAAAGGTAGTAAGAGAAATGCTCTTTGCTGACAACAGTGCTCTAGTTGCACACAGCATGGAAGATATGCAATCTTTAGTGGAGAAATATAAGATAAGATAAGATAAGCCTTTATTAGTCCCACAATGGGGAAATTCCAGGATTGCAACACCACAGGGATAGCAACACTCAGAGCAACAATCAGAAGGCAAGAAAAAACAAGAGCAGCTAGTATACATATGTACATATTACTATAAATGTATATATATATATATATATATATATATATATATATATATATATATATATATATATATATATATATAGACACACAGTGCGGAGCATTGTGGTTGGTGGATGTGCAGCAGAAAGTCTAAGCTCTCTCTCCGCGGATGCGGCGGGCCAGCTGGATGTCTTTGGGCATGATGGAGACCCTCTTGGCGTGGATGGCGCACAGGTTGGTGTCCTCGAAGAGACCCACCAGGTAGGCCTCGCTGGCCTCCTGCAGAGCCATGACGGCGGAGCTCTGGAAGCGCAGGTCGGTCTTGAAGTCCTGAGCGATCTCGCTCACCAGGCGCTGGAAGGGCAGCTTACGGATGAGCAGCTCCGTGGATTTCTGGTAGCGACGGATCTCTCTCAGAGCCACGGTACCGGGCCTGTAACGGTGAGGCTTCTTCACTCCGCCGGTGGCCGGGGCGCTTTTCCGAGCAGCCTTGGTGGCCAGCTGCTTCCTGGGGGGCTTTTCCTCCAGTAGATTTACGGGCGGTCTGCTTGGTTCTTGCCATCGCTCTTTATTATTCTGTCTTATATTTCTTGCACGCCGCCTAAACTCCAGCCCAGCACCCGCGTCGTTTTCGCTTCAGTTCCCCGGTATGTCGAGTTTCTCTGTTAGCACCGGGTGGCGGTTGAGTGTTAGCTAGCTCTTCCCTGCTGTATCGTCTCCTGCTGTAAACAGTGGCTCCGTCCGCCGACTCAGGAGACCTTTGGGGCAATCTGTGTGTCCGTGATATATATAGAGTGAAAGGTGTGCCGGATCAGAAAGTTATCACCGGATCAGAAAGAAGAAGGAAGATAAAAAGACTCAGAATTGAGCCGCTGTTGCAAAAGGCAGCCAACTCGTGTGGCGGCGGAACCAGAAGGATTTGCAAGAGCAGCTTGCCAATTCAGCCTCCAAATCAACATCAAGAAGACAGAGTGCCTTTATCAACCACCAAAGTTCCAATTATCAACATCACTACCGGAAGAGATCAGTATTGGTACAGAGCCACTAGTCAAGTGCAAGACTTTCAAGTACCTAGGGAGTACTGTTTCAGAGAATGCTAGGCTGGAAGATGAACTATCTCTCAGAATGGGAAGAGCGAGCGTTGTGTTTGGAAACTTGAGGGAGAGACTGTGGAACATATCCGTGTGAAATGCAAAGTGTGCAGAGCGACAGTACTGGCTACTCTATTGTATGGTGCTGAAACATGGACTGTCTACAGAGTGCAGGTGAAGAAACTCCACGCGAACGTGATGAGACACCTTCGAGCCATAATGAACATCTCATGGAAAGACAAGACAACCAACATAGAAGTGCTGAAACAAGCTGGTCTACCATCAATGGAGGACATGCTAATACAGATGAACCTGAGATGGTTCGGACATGTTGAGAGGATGGACCACCAGCGTCTCCCTCGGCAGTTACTCTACTCACAGTTATGCAAGGGCAAATGCAATCAGGGTAGACCAAGGCTCAGATTTAAAGACACTGTAAAAAGAAACTTGAAGAAGTTGGACATAGACAGGAGTTCCTGGCAGCAGAAGGCTAAGGACAGAGCTATGTGGAGGAATCTGATCAGACCTAAATGAAACAGTCATTGTCGCCCATGACAGACTGCTATGATGATGATGATGATGATGATACAGAGAGTGATATATTTCAGGTGTTTACTTATTTTAATTTTGATGATTATGGCTAACAGCCCATGAAAACCCCAAATTCAGTTTCTCAAAAAATTAGATTATTACATAAAATTAAAAGAATTAAATTAAAAAAATAATTAAAAAATAGTTTTTCAATAGAAATGTTGGCTGACTGAAAAGTATGTCCATGTACACACTCAATACTTGGTCGCGGCTCCTTTTGGATTAATTACTGGATCAATGTGGCGTGGCATGGAGGTGATCAGCCTGTGGCACTGCTGAGGCATTATGAAGGTCCAGGTGGCTTTGATAGTGACCTTCAGCTCGTCTGCATTGTTGGGTCTGGTGTCTCTCATCTTCCTCTTGACAATACTCCATAGATTCTCTATGGGGTTTAGGTTAGGAGTGTTTGCTGTCCAATCAAACACAGTGATGCCATGGTCATCAAACCAGGTTTTGATACTTTTGGCAGTGTGGGCAGGTGCCAAATACTGCTGGAAAATGAAATCAGGTTCTCCATAAAGGTTGTCAGCAGAGGGAAGCATGAAGTGCTCTAAAATTTCCTGGTAGATGACTGTGCTGACTTTGGTCTTGATAAAACACAGTGGACCAACACCAGCAGATGACCTCTGTTCAGATAAAAGTAAATTTTATGAATTTCATTTGTAAATCAAAGTCTCAGAGTCTGGAGAAAGAATGGAGAGGCACAGAATCTAAGTTGCTTGAGGTTTAATGTGAAGTTTCCTCAGTCAGTGATGATTTCAGGAACCATGTCATCTGCTGGTGTTGGTCCACTGTATTTTATCAAGACCAAGGTCAATGCAGTCGCATACCAGGAAATTTTAGAGCACTTCATGATTCCCTCTGCTGACAAGTTTTATGGAGAAGCTGATTTCATTTTCCAGCAGGACTTGCCCCCCTCCCTCCCCCAGACACACACACACACACACACACACACACACACACACACACACACACACACACACACACACACACACACACTGCCAAAAGTATCAAAACCTGGTTTAATGGCCATGGCATCACTGAAACTGAATTTGGGGTTTTCATGGGCTGTAAGCCATAATCATCAAAATTAAAATAAATAAACACTTGAAATTGTCACTCTCTGCGTAATGAATCTATATACTTTAATATATGGGTTTTAACTTTCTGAAATGAGTGACAAAAATTTTTAAACTTTTCATGATATTCTAATTTTTTGAGATGTACCTGTGTATATACTTAGATTAAAAAGATCAAAAAGTGTTCCTTTAATCTGAGTAAACTGGACTAACCTGCCACAATTTCGATATCCAGCTTATTTTTTCCCATTAAAATCTGATGTGTTTTCAAAGTGTTCCCTTTATTTTTTGAGCAGTATATATATATATATATATATATATATATATATATACAGTATATATATATATATATATATATGTATGTATGTGTGTGTATGTTTGTATGTGTGTGTGTGTGTGTGTGTGTGTGTGTGTGTGTGTCCCTGAGGATGTCAAAACAAAATGTATTCCTTGAAAATGCACATTTAAATCTTATACCATCTCACAGCATCATAAATCTTAAGAGATTTAAAAGGATCAACATTGTATGCAATAAAACTGTGTATTTTATGTTTCTTTTTGCAGGTATAGAATCATACAGGCATGAAATATTTGGGTTTTTTATGATCCAGTATCTTGTTCAGGAATTCACAACACACTACCATGAGGATGACATTGAAGAGCTTTTCAGAAAAGTAAGCATTAAAAATTGCACAAGCCACAAAAAGACAATAAATGGTTTAAAGTAATGCATGAAAAAAGTAAACTATGTGACTTATTAGACTCTCGTGCACTATGTACAGCAGCTCAACCAGACTCATGTCAGTCATCACTGTTTTCTTTTTGCATTACCGACTGCACTATGTGGTACTCCACAATATCTGCTGCTCGCTAATATATTTAAAAATTGCTTGACTAGTATTACTCATTCATATTCTACATTTTATTGCATGTATAGTTTTTTTATTTCTATCTTTTATTTTTATCATGTTTAATGTTGCAGCATTGCACCGAGACAAATTCCTAGTTTGTGTACTACATGAACAATGGCAATAAATCTGATTCTGATTCTGATGATTTCTCATTTTTTTGTATGTTTGTCACACTTAAATGTTTCAGATCATCAAACAACTTTAAATATTAAAGATAACACAAGTAAACACAAAATGCAGTTTTTAAATGAAGGTGTTTATGATTAAGGGGAAAAAAATTCCAAACCTACATGGCCCAGTGTGAAAAAGTGATTGCCCCCTAAACCTAATAACTGGTTGGGCCACCCTTAGCAGCAACAACTGCAATCAAGCATTAGCGAAAACTGGCAATAAGTATTTTACAGTGCTGTAGAGGAATTTTGGCCCACTCATCTTTGCAGAATTGTTGTAATTCAGCCACATTGGAGGGTTTTTGAGCATGAACCACCTTTTTAAGGTCAAGCCACAGCATTTCAATCAGATTCAGGTCAGGACTTTGATGAGGTCACTCCAAAGTCTTCATTTTGTTTTTCTTAAGCCATTCAGAGGTGGACTTGCTGGTTTGTTTTCAATCATTGTCCTGCTGCAGAACCCAAGTGCACTTCAGCTTGAGGTCATGAACAGATGGCCGGACATTCTCCTTCAGGATTTTTTGGTAGACAGCAGAATTCATGGTTCCATTTACCACAGGAAGTCTTCCAGGTGCTGAAACTGCAAAACAGCCCCAGACAATCACACCACCACCACCATATTTTACTGTTGGTATGATGTTCCTGTTCTGAAATGCTGTGTTACTTTTGTGCCGGATGTAATGGGACACACACCCTCCAAAAAGTTTGACTTTTGTCTTGTCAGTCCACAGAGTATTTTCCCAAAAGTCTTGGGGATCATCAAGGTGTTTTCTGGCAAAACTTAGACGAGCCTTTATGTATGTTCTTTTTGCTCAGCAGTGATTTTCATCTTGGAATTCTTCCATGCAGGCCATTTTTGCCCAGTCGCTTTCTTATGGTGGTTATGAACACTGACCTTAACTGAGGCAAGTGAGGCCTGCAGTTCTTTGGATGTTGTTGTTGGGTTTTTTGTGACCTCTTGGATGAGTCATCGCTGTGCTCTTGGGGTAATTTTGGTCGGCCAACCACTCGTGGGAAGGTTCATCACTGTTCCATGTTTTTGTCATTTGTGGATATTGGCTCTCACTTTAAATTGGTGGAGTCCCAGAGCTTTAGAAATGGCTAGAAAATTGAACTCAGCTTTCAAAGATGTGATAAACCACAGTTAATTTATGTTTTAACAGGGGGGCAATCACTTTTTCACATAGGGCCATGTAGGTTTGGATTTTTTTTTTACCCTTAATAATAAACACCTTCAATTTAAAACTGCATTTCCTGTTTACCTGTGTTATCTTTATCTAACATTTAAATTTGTTTGATGATCTGAAACGTTTAAGTGTGACCCCCCCCCCCCCCCAAAAAAAAAGAGAAATCAGGAAGGAGGCAAACACTTTTTCGCACCACTGTAGCTCAATGATTACTTTTCTATAACACATATACATTACATAGACAAGGGATAGAAAGATATCTGTACCAAAATCTTGTGAAATAAAGTTCCTGTAAAATATATTATACATAAGGAATGGAAAAAAGTCAGAGCTATTTAAGTTCATGACACTTCCATAAAAACAAATTATTTTCTTAAAAAAAATACATCCAATAAAACTTTTAGAAACGTGGTGTGCACAGTATTTTCAGTTTGCAATAAGCTCAGGGGTTACCAGATACTGTGACTTTTTGATATTTGTTTCAACCTGGCAACTTGTACTGTTACAGTGGGCCAAGAGTGAGTGTGGCACCTACTGATATGAGGTAACAATGCTATCATCTTTTTGACTTTAGATATTATATTTTACAAAAAAAAAAAAATAGAAACACCACTCTTCAAGGATGTTTATTCAACTGTTTTACTTTGTAGAAAAAAAATCTAATCACAGATTTGACGTAGAGAGTCCACGAAGAGTGGTAATTCTGCTGTTTTTGCCTGGGGTTATAGCAGCATTTCAGTTTTGGAGACATCTGTAAAAAGATGAACTTTTATGGTTTGACATTTGATTTATCTTTCATTGCTGTATCAGATATGTCATTTCATACATGCTTTTGATGATGTCAACTGTGCCTTTCATCAACCAGCCCTGTGGCTCATAATGGTCCCCAATAAACCCGTATTCAATTCAGATAAATATGAGTGTGTTTAATGTAGTTTGGATCCAAATTTAAATCTGTATCTTAAATAAAGGTGTTCTGGGTTGTATTTTCATGAAAGAAATATATATACACTACCGTTCAAAAGTTTGGGGTCACTTGGAAATTTCCTTATTTTTGAAAGAAAAGCACTTTTTTTCAGTGAAGATAACTTTAAACTAATCAGAAATACACTCTATACATTGCTAATGTGGTAAATGACTATTCTAGCTGCAAATGTCTGGTTTTTGGTGCAATATCTACATAGGTGTATAGAGGCCCATTTCCAGCAGCTATCACTCCAGTGTTCTAATGGTACAATGTGTTTGCTCATTGCGTCAGAAGGCTAATGGATGATTAGAAAATCCTTGTGCAATCATGTTAGGTCTGCAATGCTGTAATTGCTGCAAATGGAGGATTCTTTGATGAAAGCAAAGTTTGAAGGAAAAAATTATTATTTCAAATACAAATCATTATTTCTAACCTTGTCAATGTCTTGACTACAGTATATTTTCTATTCATTTTACAACTCATGGTGGTAAATAAGTGTGACTTTTCATGGAAAACACAAAATAATTGTCTGGGTGAGCT